>CM076582.1:20958180-21024485 GCA_034641835.2 Pinus albicaulis | reverse complement strand
CCTGGTTAACACCGCCAAGCAAAGACTCTAAAATCAATCGTCACTGCACCTTTTCTGCCCTTGACCTGAATTGATCCTGTCTCTTTCTGCCCCTATCGGTTTCCTTCTTCTTGTCATCATTGCGCCCCCAAGGCACCTTTCCCGGAGCCTCCTTGGCCTTCACCCTCTGTCTCCGGTCGATCGACCTGCTCCGTCCCACCATCGTCGAGCCAGTCCTTCGCTGATTCTTTGGGTTCTCCTTTTTCTCCTGGTCCTCCCCCCTGTCACCTCCACTATGTCTGGTCCAGGGCCTAACACTAGCGGGAATCCCGGCCCTAATGCCAGGACTACTACTAGCAGAACCACCACAGGAACTACCTCGGCTTCACCGGTACTCCCCTTCTTGGCAGGCCTCAGCCTCCCCGATCTGGACCGGTTGATAAACGACCCTATACATCATGACGCTAGTTGGCCCGCTATGCCGACAAAGCTCCCTTCCGACATCCCAAAGTTTGAAGGTCGTGCTGGAGAAGATCCTTCAAATCATGTTCGATCTTTCCACATGTGGTTTTTATCTACCTCCATTATCGATGACTCTGTTCGTCTTAGACTGTTCCAACGCACGCTTACAGGCGAAGCTTCTAAGTGGTATGTTGACCAGCCCACTTCCTCCCATACCACCTTTGCAACTCTTGCCCGGGCTTTTTTATCTTACTTCCAGCTTCCCCTTCGTTATGACACTAGTATCGAACTCTTGACTTCCTTCAAGCAAACCTCTTCGACCCGCCTTTCTACCCATGTCCAGGACTGGCGAAGACGACGGAGCTTATGCCAATCTCCTCCCTTCGAAGACCGTGTCTACATGGACTGGTTCCTTAGATCTCTTTTGTCCCCTATCGGGAAAGATGTCGCATCCCATTTTCCTCAAACTGAAGAAGATGCCCTCCAAATGGCGTTAAAGTATGACCTGATCTACGCTCAGACAGGTTATGATCCTACTGTCCTACCTGATCTTCCCACACCCAATGATGCCCATACACCGGGGGCACCTCATGCCGCCAACAGTATCATTAGACCCATCTCTCATCCATCCGCTCAACCTCACATGAGCTATGGTTTTCCTGAGGGAGGGGGCACCACTTCCTGCACCTCTCCCCCTCCCGGTAGCATGCATCCAGGATACGGCATGCCTCATCCTTTTGCCCAACCTCCTGCTTACCTCAATGTTGCCCAACCTAACCATTACCCTTATCCACAGCCTAGCGCGCCAACTCCTCCAGCATATGCCCTTTGGCCTCCCTTGCCTTCTCAACCCCTGCAACAGCGCTCCCCGCCCCCTCAAGTGCAGGTGGATGCACAACAGAGCTTCCACGACTGCCCAGCCACTGACGGACCGGGTGGTCGATCCACCTTCCCCTTCGGTTCCTCCCGATTACGAGGATCCTCATGATGAACTGCGATCCTTTGCCTCTCCAGTGACCTTCACCTTCAAACTTGGTCTCGTCGGTACCCCAAGCCTCCTGCTCAGTCTGCCCCCAAGCCTCCCTCTTCAGGTTCTACAGAGCCTCTTTCGACATCCGGTGGTCCCTTACATATTCCTCAACCCAAAGTTGAGGTCCATCACAAGATTCCTAAGGGACCATTACGTCGAAATGCTGCTCCTGGTCGAGCTGCTCATTCGTATAGCATAGTAGATGATCTGGCGCAGTCTCCTGCCGCCATTTCCACACTGGAACTCCTCCAGTCGTGCCCTTCCCAAAAGAAGGCTCTATTATCTGCCGTGGGCACTGTAGATCCTGCTGATGACCAAATGATTGTTTTCGATGCCACTCAATCGGACCATCCTCCTCTCCCTCCTTCCGTCGCCTTCCAAATCCCAGTCAAAATCCGGAACGCCAACGTGTCCCGGTGTATCATTGATGAGGGGGCATCCACCTGCGTGATGTCCGCTTCGGTTTGGAAGCAACTCGGATCCCCTGAGCTAGCCCCTTCCACGATCACCCTTCGAGCGTGGGACGGTCATGCCTCCCAGCCTATTGGCCTGTTTCGTAACTGTCCCATCACCCTCGCCGGTAAGACTGTTTGCGTTGATGTCGAAGTCATTGACGCCCCTCTAGACTACAACATTCTATTGGGGCGAAGCTACACCTATGCCATGTCTGCTGTCCCATCCGCGGTTTTCCGCAAGATATCTTTCCCACACAATGGGAAGATAGTCACCATTGACCAGCTATCTTATCATGAGCCGCCGTCTCAGACCTCCTCCGAGACGACCATCTCTTCTGTAGCCAACAAGCAAACCGTCGATTCTTTGACCAGTGTCTCCCCCGGCATCTATAAAGATTCCTGCAGCAGTACTCCTCACCTTCCTCCCCCTCAGGTCTTGATCCCGCTTGTCGAATGTTTGCATGATGCACGATCGTCTCGAGCTTTGCCTGCGGCAGCCCTGCCTCGGCTGGTCGCACCCTCCTCCCGCCCTCACCAGCCAGCTCCTGGCCATCCCGTCTCCAGCGGCCGGACCATCCTTCATCAGCCTCCCCTCGAGTGAGTGTCTGAAGACCTCTGCTTGCTCCTCCGGGCACCAGTCCCCCCTGGCCTTAACCATCTTGGAGCCGTACCTCCTGGTCATTACCCTGCTGGACAGATCCCCTTCTTGGCTCCCCCTCCCGGAGTATATTCCGTCCCCGTCATGGCCACCCTTTCTCTCCCTAACTTAACCTTGGGTATTCCGGTTTGGTACCTTGACCCCCCAGCCGCCACCCCCCCTGGTCACCCCAAACCTTACATGGCTTTGACACCGGTTCAACTGGTCCCCCTCGCTTCCTCCATAGCCACTGTGCCCCCAGCACCTCCACAGGACCCTTCTCCTGTTGAGTTGGCTCCCGGGAAAAAAGGCAAAGCCCGCAAGGGGGCAACCAAAGACCAAACCACCACGACCAACCCGGCTCCTCCCCCACGACCACCAAAGCCCGCCATTCGATGCGCTTTGTGTGATGTCGTCGGTCATGCCACTCACATGTGTCCTGAATTGCCCCACCTCAAGCTTCTGGTCAACGCGACATTCCCCGACTCTGATCTCCCGGAAGTCCATGTCACTATTCCCGACTCCCTCCCAAAACTCAAACACTTGCGCACAAACCACCCTTGTGACTTGTGTGATTTTCACGGCCATTACACCCACCTCTGTCCCCGCCTTGACACGTACCGTTCCTCCTTGGACTTGTACCGCCAATTCAAGGCCGCTTCGATCGGACCAGAGGACATTCACATTCCGCCTCCTGCTTTTCAGCCAACGGAGCCCTCAGTCACCATTTTGTACCTGTCATCATCCATGAGACCATTGGGGAACGTTCCATCTGAATCCTCCCCTGTTGTTTCGCTTGACTTTCCTTCAGCGGTCATCTTGGGCTCAACATCGGTAGATCCGTTATCTACTTACTCTTCGGTCACCCATTGTGACGATGCGCATGTGAACCTCTCTTCTCATGATGATGATTCAGGCCACTTCACCATGTCAGGTGGTTCTTCTTCCACCAGTCACCCCATCTTCTATCACGATGACGACATTATGGAAGAAATTCCCACCCCTGACTTTATCTATTCTCCCTTACATCGAACCCATGCGTTGACACCACATACACCTTGTGGCCATTACATTAAAACCCAATGTTTGGGTAAGGGGGCACCCACATTTGAGAGACCACGAGACGCCATTCTCCACCACTCTCCTAGTGTATCTGGTCGTGTTGACTCTAGACCCAGTGTTCTTCCACATTTAGAAGAACCTCTAGAGTCCCATAGCACTTCAGATCACTCTCGGGACGATACCCCTTATCGTTCCCTCATCTTACATCAGCAACCCAGTCTCTTAGACATTATTGTTGACCAACCTATAGCTTTTCTACGAGAGCATTAGTTCATTATCTCCAAATCCTCCTTTTGGGATAGTGACACCAGGTATGCCAATTCGGAAACTTAAAGTCCATTTGATCCCTATATGCAGTACCACAAGAGATTGGTAATCCTCCATTTCCTTTCTCAAACTGCATAACCATAACCAGAACAAATGGCACACCACATCATTAAAATGTGTTTAGATTCCCATTTTTCTAGATACATTTTGGCATGACCACACCATGCTTGGGGGCACCTCTGCCCCCCAACCATACCTCTTAGAGGATTTTGAAGGCCACCCCCTTCCTAACCTTCGCAATGCACTCTATCTTAAGAAATATTACCCTTAGCATTTCCCCTCTGAACTGCATGTTTTATTTTCTTTTAGATAGCCAGCATCTGTTTTTTCATTTTTCCTACTTCACCAAAATCCAACTCCCAGCCATGAAACAGCACCAAACCCCCCTCATCTCCCAGGTCGCAGTTTTCTGCCATTTTCTGGACCAGGTCGCACTTGTTGCCCTAATACCTGCGTCCTAGGTCGTACTTTTTGCCCCAAAAAAGTGCGACCCGGCCATAGAGATGACGGAGGGGCTGTTTCTGGGGGTTTTGGGCCCTCAACTGCAAATGTAATCCATCAAAATGCACGAGCAAGGTTAGGCCTCTCGCCTCCAACTGACAGATCTCGAATCCAACGGCCGGTTTGTCCGCTACGTTCGCCGCAACATTTAGGGCCTTCTCTCCTCTCCACATTCACCACAGCAACAATAGCAAATGAATGATTTTGGAGGGAAAACTACCTCATTACAAGAGAACCCCTGTTTCTTCTTTCGACTGCTGCGACCACACCATAGCCCCATTCGACGAACCGTCAGCACCGCTGGATAGATCTCACCGAGCTCTCAAATGGGTTTTACTTATTTTTTGGTGATTTGATACTTCACCTGGACACTTTTTTCCACGAAGGGTCACTTCACCGCTCCTTAAAATCGAATTTCCTCACTTACGACACTTGTACTTGGGGCACCATATCGCCCCCTTACTTGTCCATGTTCGTGTTGATTTGCGTCATGAGTGCCCAATTTGTACTCATGTTTCTATGACCCCCCCTTGGGGCCTTTACTGTGTGGCAGCACTATATAGTCGCCCTTGTTTAGAGCATCCAAGTCGAGTCATCATTGCATTCATGGAGTCTATCCTGCGTCCTTTTACACCCACTATAGTCCTCCATCCTTCTTTGCTTGGTTCCTCCCTTGTGTCGCCTATCATGACCTTCAGCCCCACTGTCCCCTGTCCCCTTCGATATTGTGTCAGTCGCTGCCATGTCATTCATGCCATTTATGCTCTAACAAGGGAAGTCGTCCATTCGCCACTACATCCTTCCCCTTTCCACTATCATCATTGGTGTCAGTCTGTCTGTCGCTCTATTGTTCTTCTCTCGTGCCTTAGTTGAGGGTCTCTTATTGCCTCACCTACGGCGGACCTCCTTCTGTCGACATCAGCACATTTATTCCAGAAGCAAGGTCTAGAGGGCGGTGTACCTTGGTTCCAGCTTCCACTCTTGTTCGGTGCCTCGGATCGGGCAGGGGGATCTCTCACTTCCCTTTGACTTGATTGCTTCTCCAGCTCCTTTCAGCATGATCGAGATGATATCTTTGGGCAGTCCGGTGACCCGGCGGCGGCTCACGATGATTCCGGTGTGTGAGATTTCTCGCCCTCATGAGGGGTGGCCACTGCCCAGTGGCCCCACATGCCGGATGACCTCTTCATTACGACCTTTGATGCCGCTCTCTGATTTTGATGATGATGGCCTTGGCCACTGCCGAGCGCCTCTATGTGAGCAGCCTATCCGGTCAGATTTTGTGATACCTTCCCCATTTACGGGGGAATTTGGGTTTGTATTTATCTCATGTCACTGAGATATTATTGTACTAGTCTGGGCTGTTATCCCGCCGACATGTATGTGAGACTCTTCATTGTATTTTTATCTGGCCTTTGTTTATGCCAGCTGTACTCTATGGTTCGGTCCCTTGTTTACTGGACACACTATTCTTTTGTACTTTGTCACGGCGGGCATAGGTATGCCTCCCCCGCCGCCCTCAGCACAGGTACCCTCTCATAAAAAGAGACTTGTTGCACCTGCGAGTCTCGTCTCCTCAAGGTCTAGTCCTTCAGCACACTATCTACCTCACATTTCTCTCCCGGCCTCCACCCTTTTGTTATGGGCGTTGTATTCTTACAACGTGGGTCATCCAGGTTTTGCTCCCGACCTTTCTTGTTGCGGGGGCAATGCATTTACACCATTTTTGGTCATCTAACCTTTTATCATTAGATGGACCCAAGTACACCATGCTAAGACCAATTTTACCCCAAGTAAAACTGCTTTCACTATGTTAATTAAAAAGAAACCCCAAAAGGAATACTTACAACGTACTTCGGTCATACGATTTGCTCCTGACACTCGCACGCTGGGGGGCAATCTGTTACACCATTTTTTGGTCATCTAACCTTGTATCATTAGATGGACCCAAGTACACCATGTAAGACCAGTTTTACCCCAAGTAAAACTGCTTTCACTATGTTAATTAAAGAAACCCCAAAAGGAATAATTAATTAAACCATAATTTAATTATTATTCCCAGTCATGTTTAACCCAAAAACAAAGAAATTAATGAGATACACCCATAGTTATCTTATTATTTTCTAGGAATAATTATTTAAATAATATTCCTTGTTAAATATGACCAAATCAACCACTATTAATTAAATAAATCATTATTTTATATCCCAACCACTTCCTTAAAAGGATAAATAAATCATTTATTTATTTATTCCTCACTAATCAAGGGATTTGACCCAAGTCAAAGTCCCTTTCCCTCCAACAAATAATAATAAAATATTCCATAGAGGTGGATCAAGATTTGATTAACATTATTTTAATCATGCACCAAGATCTAGAATGACCCAATATTTTGTTATAAATAGGAGGGTTTTCCCCTTCATTCTTCACCTTTTGTTGCATATTAGATCACTCTGGATCTATACACTTGGTCTCATTTCTGCCATTTTGCTTCCATTGAGCTCTACCTTCTACATTGGGTTTTCTACATCTACAAGAGAGAGAAAGCTTAGATCTGAAGTGCTGAGGACTACAAAGAACCCATCCCATTGAGGAGATCCGGATACACCTTCTTGTTTCCTCCCAGGTGCCCTGTAATATAAAAATTCATTCAAAATTGTGTTCTTGTCTTGTCTGTTGGATGCATGGAGCAAACTCTTTACTTTACTACTTAATGTCTTTCCATTTATAGATCTGTTTGTTGCAGCACTTTAACTACTAATTGCAGATCTGAAGATGTTTTGCAGCCATTATTGTTGTTAGGGCTATTAGTTATGCGTAGCTAAAGTGGTTCTTTTTCGTACGCTTCGACAAAGAATTCATACTAACAGTGACCAAATGCATTACAAGTAAAAAAAATACCCTTGAAAAAATCTTGAATACCTACGACTTGATGATCTTCCTGTGGAATAACTATTTGTTCGAGATCTGAATAATCGGCTTCTGCAATTCGTTGCATTGTGTCCATATTTATGACAGAAAAAAGATTAAATACCATTTTTCAAAGGAGGAATAAATTTTTGTTTCTATTAATGGGAGAAAATGATTTCCTTTGAAGGTTTGTTTTCCTTGGTTGTTGATATGGTTTACTCAAATTTTCAGAGTTTTCTTTGTTAAGATCAATGTTCTTTCTAAAAGCTTGTGAGATAGATTCTCCCTTAACATTTTCATTGGATCCAAGGCTTGATTTGATGAAGGGAGATCTTTGACTATTAAAAATATTATCCAATTTCGTGGTACTATCCTGGAATTTCAAACATTTATCTTTTTATGATAATTTACCCGTTAGAATGCTTACCTCAGCCTCGAGTTGTTGACACTGGTATTCCTTTTCAATAGACTTCCTCCTCATTCCTTCTTCAAACATTCTTACTTCTTATACTTGTGTCATTAAGTTAATAATATTTTCCTTTAGTTCATTTTCTTGTTCTTCAAATACCCGAAGTAGCTCATCATTTCGCTTATTTGACTTTTCAAGATATGATCTTAGAGAAATAATTTTTGCTTCAAGTCCTTCACAATATTGCTTCTTTTCTTCAAGTTTTTCAGTTACTATTGCAAAATTCACAAATTCATCATGATCCATGTTTTTACATTCCTGCAACTCATTCTCAAGATTGTTAATTTTTTTCAAAGTAGAAGCAAGGTTTCTTCTAAGATTAAGTACTTTTTCTAACCTGTCTTCTTCTGAATTAGTAAATCCATCTGATAAAACAAGGGTTGTTTCATGATCACTCTCATCATCTGATAAACCGCACTTTCCTTTAGATTCATTTACTATATTAGGAATAGGATTACCTATTAGTTTACCTGATGAGAAATATTCCTTTACTTGTTTTCCTTCTCCTTCATGAATGGCTTACAGATTATCCCATACTTATTTTGCGGTTTCACAATCCATAACTTTCCCTAGTACTGAATCATATATGTTACAAAATATTTTATTTAATGCTTGTCTATTCTTCTGAATATCTTGTTCATATGTAGGAGTTTTTGTGTAACCATTATGGACTAAATGCATCATATTAGATCTGAGGAACATTAAATTCACTGTTTTCCTTCCATTCTTGATAGTTAACATTGTTAAATATGAGCATACCTAATTTTCATACCTTATGGTTTGAATTGTTCTACTACAAATGGAACTTGATCTATGAATGCATATATTTCCATGGCGTCAGACACATCACTGTCACTGATTTCCTGGCTTGGCCTCTTCCTTTGTATTTCCTTCTTGTGCTTCCTTCCCAATATCCCTGATCTATTCTCAAGTTGTCAAGTTTTTAGTGGAGAGACTTGCTCTAATACCAATTATTAGAAATACTGAGGCAGGGGGAGGTGAATCAATATTTTGTTCCCAAATTAAACTTCAGTTAGATTATATTTTTAATTCACATTTATCTTTAAACCATTGCTTCAGTTAGATATATGTATAAATTATTCAATAAATCATCAACATCATCAAGAATAAAACATGTAAAGCACATCAACACATCAAACACATATGGACACTGGGATTTTAGGTGGAAACCAAATGTGGGAGAAAGCCACTGTTGTTGTCTTCATTTTGTCTTCTTCTTCTATTATAAAGAAAAAATATTTTTACATCATAGTCTTGTACTGACACAGACTCTTTCTATCACATAGGATCCTACTTGGAGGAGGCTACAACATCCACTTGTTCTTTAGCACCCACTAGAAGGGAGATACAACCCCCCGATCTCATTTACTGACTCCTACTAGAAAGGATGACCAACCCCCTCACTAAAGGCTACAACTCTCAGCGTCTCACGAACATCGTTTTAGAATGTTTCATGCTCGATCCATGTGCCAATCAATCATCAAAACTTGTAGGCCACCTTTCATCTATTTTCAAACTGGACCCACACCACCAATAAGCTTAAACTAGGACAACCTGAATACCAAACCACTCACTGAATCCTAATGTTGAATCACTGAATATACTTAAGTACTGTAAAACAGCTGAATCACTGAAGCATAAACCAATAATGAATGGTAAATATGTAAATCACTAAAATACCAAACCACTGAATATCAAAATGAATCACTGATGAAAACTAATCACTGCAACCATATCAAACCAATACTGTTGATGACACACATTGAATCACTAAATACAAATCAATATACTAGTCATTGAACATCAACCACTGGATACCAAATGAATAATACCAATGTGAAGTTGTTGAATATGAAAACCAATGGTGCCAATATTGAATATTCAACCACTGAAGACCAAACTGTAACCAAATCAAATTCCCTGTCCAGTTGTCAAATACCAAATCCTATCGAGTACCAAGCCATAACCTGTCATGTACACTAACCCACCATACCAAGCAACAATAGATTCATAATATTGTCACGAGCCCAAAATACTCAATGATACCAAACTCACTCTACAACAAGAATGTAAACGAGACTTATCACATGAATTACACTTTTTTCATAGGAATACAACTACTATCACATGAAATACTCTGATGTAACATGAATCCTTTCAACACTTTGTCTCAGATATTAATCAAATTACCAATGTCACTACCAAGTCTTCATAAAAGTAAGTTCAAGACATACAATATATTAGCATCATAAAGCATAGTATTTTATGGAAAGGATTATTCAACAGTAGAAAATCAATAACATAGCTTATAAATATTTTTCCTATGTTAGTGACCATGTAATAATTGTGGTTAGAACATTAGGAAACAACACCACTGTAATCAAGCTCAACTTGTATATATATATGCATGCCATTTTCCCAAAAGATTAATCTTTGCAATCGGAGTCAAGCCACTAATATTTGTGCATGTCAGAACATTAATCACAATGGTGTCAATTACTATGCATTATTCGGTGGTAGATGGATAGTCGGCAAGAGTCAGTAGGAAATAAATCTTAGTCGGCATAGTTACTATTCATTCTGCGACTCATTAATGTATAAATTTCTACATTTAGTTACGAAGTTCCGAAGTTTGTGTTTTGCGTCTCCATCTATGATATGGTATCAGAGCCTGGGGAGGTTGTATTTTGTGTTCTATTATCCTCCTCAGAGGGTTTTAGTAGCGAGGAGAGTCGCAGTTGTAAAAAGTGTCTGTAGACTAGGTGGCTCTCTGGAGTGTGTTGCAATTAAGGAGCCACTACAAATATTGTAAGTGTTATTGCAAATTTTGTAAGTGTGAGATTTGAGTTGCATGGGAATATTGGTGAATCAGTGTGTAAAGAGAATTTGTTTGGTCAAGCTTGAAATTGTGCTGTTGTGTGAAAGCTACTGCTGAGTGACACTATTGTAAATTGGTCGAGCTGCTGTAGAAATCATGCGGTTGTTTTCATCTTCCATTTGTCTGGCCGTTGCATTGCAAAGCCCTTCATTCATGGTATAATATATTTTAAAGTTTAAGAAAGCTTGTTGTGTTGTGAAGTATTTTTTTATGATTAAAAAAGGAGCACAATTTTTATTTGTTTGAGGAATGATATTATCGCACTGAGTTTTATAAAAATAAATAAATTAAGAGGAATAAGAAGTGAAGGTTAAAAGTTTGTAGTGGAGTGGCTTTTATAATTTTGTGAATGAATATAAGTTTTTATAACTTTTGAAGGGTACATTGCACGGTGAGAAGAGGAGCGATAAGGTTTTCGTAATAATTTTTTTAAATGGTGAGAGGATTATTAAAAATAAAAGGGAGTTTTCTTTTTAAAGTGAAGTTTAATATAAGAGGTTATATTCTCCTTATTTATGGTGATTGGGATGAAAAAATTATGAGATTTTATGGTGATTATATTTAAGCATTTTTCTTCATAAGATCACTTTGGATCTGGTGAATTTAGGTGCATTTGGATTTGGATTTAGATTTGGTGGCATTTTTTTGATTGGAGAAAGTTTGTATTTGCCATCATCTCAAATTTGTTCGCTGATACTTATTTGAATGAATCCACCAAACTTGATGGAGGCATTAATGTGAATTGAAAATTTAAGTTGCTAACAATTCCAGAGGGTTATAATTTTTGGTCCATTGTGAGTGGGGATGAGCCCAAACCCATTGTTGTGGTTTTTGTTCTAGATTGGGAGAAACGGGAGATGAAAGAGAAGGTGTTGTTGTTTATGTCCGTAAAGGAAAATATTATTCCTCACATCAGAGATTGCAAAACATCCAAGGAAACATGGGATATGCTCAAGGGTTTGTTTGAAACAAAAAATACAAACTAGATCTCGTTTTTGAAGACTAAGCTTTTATCTCTAAAAATGGAAGAAAATGAAAATATAAGCAACTTCATATTTCGTTTCAAAGATTTAAGTGATAATTTAGGATATATTGGTGAAAAGGTGTCTAGTACTGACTTGGTCACCATCACATTAAATGGCTTAGTTCAATATTATCAAATTTTTGTTTCAAGTCTCTCATCTAGAGAGAAGCCCCCAACATTTGATGAATTGACAGGAATTCTTCTACAAGAGGAGGAAAGAATGAAGAGATTTAATTTGGGCTCCAATAGTTCAGTTTTGGAATTGGTAGCCAAGGTTAAACAACTATACATAGGCGTGCAATGGGACAAAAAGAAAGGAGGTAAGTTTAAATCAAAACAAAAAGGTATGGCACAATCTAAATTTCCAACTCATGATAAGAGAAATGATGGTTGTTATTATTGTGGAAAACCTGGTCATCACTCTAAATATTGCTATAAAAAAAAATATAATGATTCGAGACAATGAAACATAAGGCATAATGGAGATTTTGTGTACAAAGAAACCTCAATTAGTGATGGATTTAAAAATCTTAAATTGTTTGTTTCTGATGCTACATTGTATGTGGAAACTGAAGATGGGAATGCTTGGTTCATTGATTCTGTTGCATCACTTCATATGGCCTATAATTAATAAGGATTGGTTTGATGAATATTATGAAAACATTGATGAAACATATATTTTTATAGGAGATAATAGGTCACTTAACATTTAGGGTAATGGAGTAGTAAGTGTGAATTTTCCTAATGGACAAGAGAAACAGATCCATAATGTGATGTATGTTCCTCGTATAAAAAAGAATTTAATTTATGTTTATACTATTGTTGACCAAGATTGGAAGGTGGAATTTGTTAAATCATAGTCTATTGTGAAAGGAATTCAAGATCACTACAAGGTTGTTGCCACATGTACTAGAGTTGGAGGGTTGTATAAGTTGGATGTGACAAAGAGAAATCATCAACCATTGGCATCTACAACAATGTCAACATTAGAATTATGGCATCAAAGGTATGGGCATCTAAATCACAATGATTTGTTCTTACTTCAAAAGAACACAATGGTTGAAGGTCTTCCTCTTATGAAGAATGATCATGTTGATCAAAGCTTCTGGAATCCTGCACATCTTGCTTTTGTAGCAACTTTTGAGCCTAGCAATTTTAAGGAAGCTAGTCAAGTTGAACACTAGGTAGCAGCTATGAATGAATAACTGGATCAAATTGAGAAGGAAACTGGGGAATTGGTTCCACAACCAAAGGATAAAAATGTTATTGGAACTAAATCGGTCTTAAGAAACAAATTGAATGAGGACTAGTAGGTTACCATGAATAAAGCAAGATTAGTCTGCAAAGGATATGCACAAGTTGAAGGAATTGATTTTGAAGAAACATTTAATCCTGTTTCCAGAATGGAGGCTATCCAAATTTCTCTCGCTTATGCATGCTTGAGAAAAATTAAGTTATACCAAATGGATATTAAGTCAGTCTTTCTAAATGGTGAATTGGAAGAAGAAGTTTACATTGAACAACCCTAAGGTTTTCTCCTCTCTAAAAAGGAAGACTATGTCTACAGATTAAAGAAGACACTATATGGTCTCAGGCAAGCTCCTAGAGCTTGTTATGCTCATCTTGATTGATATCTACATCAAAAAGGATTCAATAAGGAAGCATCAACAACAATATTTATGTGAAAGTGGATCAAGATAACCTAACAATTATCGAGGTATATGTGGATGATATAATCTTTGGAATAAATGATGACAGATTAAGTAAAACCTTTGCCACAAATATGCAAAGTGAGTTTGAAATGTCTCTACATGGCGATCCGACATACTTTTTAGGGCTTCAAATATCTCAGCAGGACAAAGGAATATTTATATATCAAACCAAGTACATCAAGGAAATGCTCAAGAAATTCAAGATGGAATATTGCAAGCCTGATCTTACCCCAATGGTAATAGGTTACAAGTTAATTTTAGAAGATTCGTCAAAGGATGTGGACCAGAGGTTGTATAGATCTATGATTGGCAGTCTTCTATATGTGACAACTTCTCGACCAGACATAATGCAGACTGTTGGAAAAGTAGCAAGATTCCAAGCAACACCAAAATAATCTCATATTATTGCCTTCAAAAGTATTCTCCGATATCTTAAGGGCACAACATAATATTTTTTATGGTATCCCAAAGGAAATGATCTAGTTATCCAAGCTTATACACATGCAGATTGGACATAAGTGTTGGTGATCAAAAGAGTGTTATTGGAGCTTCATTCTATCCAGGTGGTTTCCTTGGTTCAAGGTTAAGTAAACATCTATATGCAATCTCGTTATCCACAGCAGAAGTAGAATATATCGTGGCAGCAACTTGTTGTACTTAATTTCTCTGGATGAAGCAAACTTTGCAAGATCTTCAAGTCAAGTTTGATGGGCCTATTCCCATCTTTTGCGATAACACCAGTGCCATCAATATCTCCAAGAATCTTGTGATGCATTCCAAAACAAAGCACATTTTGATCAAATATCATTTCGTTAGAGAGTAGGTCGCTGAAAACAATATCAAGCTTGAATATGTTGGCACAAAGGAATAAATTGTTGACATCTTTACCAAACCATTACCTTGTGAATCATTTGAGTATCTTTGCCAAAATCTTGGGATTCTACCAAGTTCTCATTAGACTCTTTCTCTTATCTAACTAAGTAGAAAATGGGAGTGGAAGTGGGTACAAGTTCGCAGGAGGACAGTTTGTGAGGGGGAGTTACCATTTTCCATTGATGACAAAGGAGGATAGAATGTAGTAGGAAGAGGTGTCATGTTAAAAGGGGGAGTACTTGTGTTTCCATCAATGCCAAAGGGGGAGATTGCTGATAAGTGGTTTTATTTGATGTCAACCCAAGAAGCACTAGGGGCTACCTCGATCTTGCATGGGAATTTTGACCTGAAAAATTACTCTATTATTAGTCAAGAATTTTTTAATCGATTATACTCGTCGATATGTTTCTGTTGATATATGGCATGCCACGTAATTCTTCACGGTTTGAGAGATATACGCGTTTGAAGTTAGTAACCCCAGTGAGTGGGCTAAAACCCCATGGGGTTGTGGCATGGCACCCATCATTGGTTGTGGTCATTTAATAGTCAATAATTAATAATTTTTTAAGCTCCTAAAATCCCTCCAACATTTACTTGTTGAAGACCCTCTCAACCTAAGCATTTCTATAAATTGTGACCCTCATATCCTCCTCATGCAAGGATTTCGATGCTTCAATAAGGTCATCATGGGAGATTGGGAATAACTCTTTCTTGAAGAATCCAATATTGATCAAACCTATGGGGTTAGAAAGAGGACTCAGAGGGCTACCACAAGACGAAATTTCATACCTTAGAGATCCAAAATTACATAGATACACAAATTCAATATCGAGCTTCTAGAAGGAAAGAAAAAGTATGCATTCAAGGATAACTACAGTAAGGACGACACATCAACAAGAAATGGTAAGTCTGATACAACAAGGTATGTATGATTAGTGTTTGCATTTTAATTTGAATATCATCTCTGACATGTGTTTTTGTAGGGTAATGTAATTATTTTGTCTGTATGTTTGTTTGGGTTATGTTCATAAATGATGAACGTATTTACATTTGAATTTTGAATATTTCTCTAACATATGTTTTGCACGACAATATAAGTATTTTGTTTGTATATTGGTTTGGGTATTGTTCATTAATTCATGTGTAGGAAGGAGGACACAATAGGACAACTCAGACACATACTAGAAGGACGTGCAGCACTAAAGTACCATTACTTGAAGCAAGAAAAAAAATACCTTAAAAGTTACTAGTGATCCAACAAGCACTGTCAAGTCAAGTATCAGGCCATTTCAAAAGTTAGTGTTGTAAAAATCACCATTGTAAAATTGTAAAAGAGTCATTATTGTAAAAGATTCAATCTTCCTAAAGTTGAAGAGTCATTGTTGGGAGGTATAGGAGTCATTTTTGGATAATGTTATGGTTGGGTTGTAGGTCATAATGTGATTGGGTGATTGGTCTAGTTCAATAAAATCATTGTGAATCATATCGTATCGTGGATCATCGTCCCTGGTATGGGAGTCCACACTCTTTTTTTATGTCTGATCATTATAGGGTGGAAGGGAGGTGCTACGTTGGTGCATGAAGTCACCTACAGGTTGGAGCCTGTGAACACTTCAGGACAGTAGGTCGGTCAAGGATGTCGAGGCATCCATTCAGTTGACTACTAAAGAAACTAGGGTGTTGGGGCATCCTTCCAGTGGGCGTTGGAGAAGAATTCATTTCTAGAATTCTAGGAAGTTATAAATTTTATTTCAGTTGGGGCTGAAGATTAAAGAGTTTATTAGAAAAGTGTTCGGTGGTTTTTGACTCGGAGGGGGTTTTAAACTAAAATTCGCGTGCATATTGTGTTCTATTGTTTATTGTTGTTACTAGATAAACATTAGGAATACAGATTCACCCCCCCTTCCCTCCCCCCTACCCCCCCGGCCCCCTCTCAGTACTTCCAACAATATTACACTTCTTCCTTGGATTTTAAATCAACCAAAATGATTCAAGGATCAAAATTTCCCACTCCAAGTATGTGAGACATCTCTTCATTCACTTTCACATGGATGATTGCAAGCCCACAACTACATGTTTTTTATTGGGGGCACACCTTGAAGATGGTAAGGACACACTATTGGTTGATTACACCATGTACATATAGCTTGTGGGAAGTCTCTTCCTCTATCTGACTAACTCTCATCCAAATATCTCATATGTAGTAGGTGTATTTTCTAGACACATGCACGGATTGCATGAGCTACATTAGAAAGTTTCGAAAAGCATACTCAGACATGTACATGAAACATTAGCTATGGGATTCATTATGAAACAAGATGTACTCTGGATTTCAATGTCAACATTGATTTAGATCGGGATAGTGATAAAATCATTGCAAGTCCACTTGAGGATATATTATCAATTTGGGATATGGCCCCATTTGTTGGTCCAACAAAATGAAATCGGTGATTTCTTAGTCATTGGTAGAATTGAATACATAGGTGCAGTCAATGTTTCCATTTAAGCCATTTGGTTGCAAAACTTCCTCAATGAGCTCGATATCTTATTTCATCACCCAACTATAACATGGTTTTACAATCAACACACACTAAAGTTTTACAAAGATCTAGTGCAACATAAACGAAAAAAATACATCCAGATCCACCAACATTATATCTCAGGATTGATCATTAGGGGAATTTTTAGGTAAATAAAAGTCTCAAAATGAAAAATGTGCTTACAAAACTAACTTTAAAGGAAACAATAAGATTGAATACGATGATGTCATCCCTAAGAGTAATTACTTTTGGAGGGAAAAGAATAAAACTACTTTTTAATCGAATTTTCGACTTATGTCCTTATAAGTTTACTCAAAATTCAAGTATGGACACTTCTTGAATGAGGAATTAGATTTCATACCCAACGAGTACCCACCTCACATGCTTTTAAATAGATTCACATTGAAAAAATTTGAAAATACAAGAAAAACATTTTTTTATAGAAAAAACACATGTTTTCATGTATTTTCATTTTTGTATTTATTTTCTGTATAAATAAAATTCATTAATTCCTTTTCTTGATTTTCATTTATATACCATAGTTTCAAAATTAATGTTCACTTTGTATACATATAAAGTATTTTTAAAGAAAAATAATGAAACAACATTGCATAGAAATCTGAAAAGCCGTCTGAAATTTGGTCTCGTTTAAGTAAGTTTCCAAAGATGAGAGACCAATATCTAACAAACAAGTAATATACAAACCAGTTTTACAAGTTTCCATTGTGATTATTGAATACCAAATAAATATTTTTTAACAATCAATATGATCATAATTTACAATAATAATTAATGTATCAATTAATATTATAAATTAAAATGGTTTAACATATAAATTAATATATATTTATAACAATCAATATGATCATAATTTATAATAATAATTCATGTATCAATTAATATTATAAATTAAAATGGTTTAACATATAAATAAATATATAAATTAGATTAGACAAGAGTTTGTCTTTTTTAGTATAAGGAAATAATTAATAACCTAAAATATAAAAACATTGTGGAGAGAGTGCTTCTTTAATGACTGCCAACATATTATTCCACTTAGGATAAATTAAGACATAACAACTACATAATTATCCCACCCTAGTTTGACAATTACAATAAAAAATAATATACAAACCAATTTTACAAGTTACAGCTGTGACTATTGAACAACCAACGAATATTCCAAAAGTCTGGTGATTAAGCGAAGGGTTTTTTCAAGCAAAAATATGATAAGAACCTTGACTATTAAGCATTGCGATCTTGATCATTAAGATGTTGCCCCTGGTAGTCAAAGGAATGAAGAAGAGCGTGACAACAACGACGAGGAGGTACTGGCCGTGTCTTCATAGTTGTCGTCTTCTTCTGTGGGAATTCCACTGGTGGTTACGCCGTCTTCTCCTTATATTTGACCACCGGTGTCTTCATAGCTGCCGCTGCCGCTGCCTATGTGACCATATGTGGTTACGCTCAGTGGATTTTCCCCCGCCGGCGAAGTGGAAATACTGGTTCCAAAATTGGGGGCGTCAGGGAGATTTTCATCACTTTCTCGACTGGTTTCTTTAAAGTTGTCGGGTTCCTTTTTCTGGTCTATGTAAATCAGGAAGCTTTTCAAGCGGCTTGAGATTAAATGTTTTGTGGAGGGGAAGTGTTGTTTCTCCTGTGGAAGGTGATGGCGAACATATGTGTAAACAAGCCGCCCCAAATATATGAGCAGACCCATCGCTGAAGCAAAACCCGTAATGAGGAAGAGTCCCTATAAGCTCTCCATGCTTAGCCTATTCGAATTTTCTTGCGGCCCTCCGTTGCTGAAGTCTGTGTTGATGAAATATTTCGTCCGAATTTCCTGATTTTCCGTACCCTCTGCAACCTCTAGCACCGACGTTGACATGTCCGATACGAGCGGATATCCCTTGGGAAATGCCTGTTAATACATAAAATTGTCAACAGTTGCATATTGAAGACATGAAATTTGGCAAACAACACAGGAGCTCACAAGTGCAGATCACCAGGAGCTCCTACAAGCAAATGCACCCACTTGAGGTTTCTCATTAAACTCCAATGATTGAATACATACATTTGGTAGAACAGATTCCTAAATGATAGAAACTGAATATCTAATAAAAAACAAAATCACAACTATGTAACCAAATACCTAATCTCCATTAATTTCTAACACTCCCCCTTAATGGAGAAAGGGATTTTTAAACACACCTAATGTATCTCTAAACAAATCAAAGTTCAGTCTTCCTAGAGGCTTTGTGAATATATCAGCCATATTATCATAAGAATTACAATACTCTACAGAAATATCTTTGGATTGTACTTTCTCCCTGACAAAATTAAATTGAGTGTCTATGTGCTTAGTGTTTTTATGGAACACGGGATTGTAAGCCAGTTTGATGGAACTTTGATTGTCGCAATTAATGATCGTAGCTTCTATATGTTATTCCCCTGCATCTTGGATAAGTCTGCGCAACCAAACTACCTCACATGTCGCTGCACACATGGCTTGATATTCTGCTTCTGCTGAGGATAAAGAAATAGTATGCTGCTTCTTGTTGCACCAAGAGATGACCCCGGAACCAATGTTGAAAGCGTAACCTATAATTGATCTTTTGTCATCTAGATTTCCCACCAAATCTGAGTCTGTATAACCTGTCAAATTAACATCAAATGAGTCAGAATACAAAATACCAAAGTTTAATGTTCCTTGCAGATACGTTAACACTCCTCTCACTGCACTCCAACGAATGTCATGGGGTTGAGTCAGAAACTGACTCAAAACACTCACTGCATAAGCTAAATCTAGTCTTGTTGTAGTCAAATAAATAAGACTACCAACCAATTATCTGTACAATGTTGCATCTGCATATTTTGAACCATCATTCATCTGAAGTTTGTTGCTCTACTTTTAAGGTACAACTGCAGCCTTACACTCATCCATTTTGAACCTGGACAACAAAC
This sequence comes from Pinus albicaulis, assembly GCA_034641835.2. Taxonomy (NCBI): domain Eukaryota; kingdom Viridiplantae; phylum Streptophyta; class Pinopsida; order Pinales; family Pinaceae; genus Pinus; species Pinus albicaulis. Next base: position 21,004,641 of record CM076582.1, on the reverse strand, counting down.
TCTTTGCATACTTACCTTGGGACAAGAAAGTTTGGCTTGAATCTCTCCAAACTTCTAGTCCCAAACAATATTGCGTTTCTCCAAGGTCCTTCATCTCAAATTTATGTGATAATTGTTGTTTGATTTCTTCAATGAGATTATCTACACTTCCTGTTATTATCAGATCATCTACATATAAAGAAATCACCACTATCTGTCCTTCATTATTAAACATGGTATATAAATTGAGATCATTTTTGCTCCTTTCATAACCATGCATGAGGAAAAAAGAATCAATTTTTTCATACCAGGATCTAGGTGCCTGTTTTAAACCATATAAAGCTTTCTTTAATCTACATATTAGGTTTTCTTCTCCCTTCTTAACAAACCTTTCAGGCTGTACTAAATATACTTCTTCTTTTAAATCACCATTTAAGAAAGCATATTTAACATCTAATTGATGTATTTTCCAATGATGCTTAGTGGCTAAACAATAATCATTTTGATGGTATTTGATTTTGCAACAGGAGCAAATGTTTCCTCAAAATCAATACCTTCTATCTGGGAATATCCCTTTGCCACCAACCTTGCTTTATGCTTATCAATAGACCCATCTGCTCTAAATTTCAACTTAAATAACCATCTGCAACCTATGGGTTGTTTATCATTAGGAAGTTTTACTAGATCCCAAGTATTGTTCTTAATGATTGATTCATATTCATCATTCATTTCTTTCTTCCATTCAAGACTTTTACTAGCTTCATAAAAATTAGAAGGTTCTGCAATGTTTAACATACCAGTCATAAGCGCATAATCCCTATATCGAGCTAGTAACTGTTTTGACCTACTTGATCTTCTGAGTGGTGGGGGTTCAATTATTCTGCTTCTTTCTTCTCTTTGTGGACTGAACTCCACATTATTCTGCTACTGCTTTTCCTGCTACTGTTGTTCCTGCTACTGTTCCTGTTGCTGTTCCTGCTTCTGTTCCTGTTGCTGACTGATTCCTGTTTCACTATCCTCTTCTGAAAGTAAAGGTACATGACATTCTTCATTGTTTTGGACAGGATTTCCATCATCAATCTGTTCATGGAATAATACATCTCTACTGACAAACACCTTGTGAGTAGAAGGGTCAAACAATTTATAAGCCTTATACTCACTGCAGTATCTAATGAAAGTGCATTTAATTTCTTTGAATCTAACTTCTTCCTATTCTCTTTGGGAACATGTGAAAAATATTTACAGACAAATACTCTAAGATGACTTACTGTAGGCTTGAAGCCAAACAATGCTTCAAAAGGAGTTTTATACTCAATACTTTTAGTAGGACTCCTATTCTTTAAATACACTGCAGTATTAACAGCTTTTGCCTAAAAACCATTGGTTAGATTCTTACCTTTCAACATACTGCGAGCACACTCCACCAGTGTTCTGTTTTTCCTCTCAGCAACTCCATTCTGCTGAGGAGTGTAAGGTGTTGTAAATTGTTGTTGTATCCCATGCTCCTTGCAGTATTTGATGAAGACTCCTTTCTTCAATTCTCCCCCTTGATCTGATCGAAGAATCTTGATGAAATTTCTTGTTTGCTTCTCAATATGCATGTTTCTGAATTGCTTGAAATATTCAAAAGCATGAATTTTCTGTTTAAGAAAATATACCCATGTGAATCTTGTACAGTCATCAACAAAGATTAAAAAATAATAGGCCCCACCTAACAATCTTGTCTACATTGGGCCACATAATTCAATGTGTACAAGTTCGAGTATATGCCTCTGTTTTCTATCTTTAATGGCAGGAAATTCATCTCTATGATGTTTACCGAATGCACATGATTCACAATAAATATGCAAATTTTTCAAAACAGGAAGACCATCTACCCTACATTTGTTCTGCAACAAAAGGAGATCACTGAAATTGATATGCCCAAGTCACTGATGCCACAAGTTTTCAGCAGACTTGTTCGATGACATCAAGGCTTGTTGTGGCATAATCTTCACATCCAATTTGTAGAGTCCTCCTATGCGAATACCTGTAGCAATGCGCTTCATCTGATCCAACAAATCTTTAATAATGCAATGAGATTTAAAAAATTCTACTTTGAGGTCCTAATCTGTAATCTTTGACACAGAAATCAGGTTCTTCTTATTGCCAGGAACATACCACACATTAGATATATTCCCGATCTTACCATCAGGTAGAGTAAAAAGGACATCTCCATGTCCCTTGATCTCATATCCTCTATTATCTCCAAGGTAGACTTTTACTCCAGAGTTGGATTCTCTAAAATTTGTGAACCATTGATTTTTACCTGACATATGCAAGGAGGATCCAGAATCTACCAACCAAATATCTAATTCATCCTCCTCAGTAGCTAAGGTAGTGTCAGTCTCAGCCATAAACAATCTAACATCCAGATTCTAATCTATATCTGCATCTGCATCCACCAAATGACCTGCATGTCTTCTTTACTTGTACCTCTCCTGATTTGCCTTCTTCTTACGACACAATTTAGCAATATGGCCTATCTTACCACAATAAAAGCATTTAAGAGCAGAGTCATTTTTATGCGAGGTCATACCTTATGGTGTCCTTTTTGATGTGTTGCCCCTCCTCTGATTAGCGATTGCTCTCCCTTTTGGCTTGAACTTTGTTATCAATGCAAGATCTGGATCTTGAGGTTTGAGAGACAACCTCCTTTCCTCTTCTTTCAAAAAATCCCAGTAAGCTCTTCAAAACATGGAGGCTTTTCTCTTGCATTCAATCTGGTTATAAACATCTGATAGTCATCCGTCATGCCGTTCATGGTAATTATCACCAAATCATCATTTTCCATGGTTTGACCAATATCAGATAGTTTATCTTTAACTTCCTTTATCCAGGATAAGAATGACGAAACAAACTCATTCTCCTCCATCTTGATTGAGAGGATATTCTTCCTGAGGAACAAGGTTCGACTGGTGTTCTTGATTTCATACATATCTTTGAGAGTTGTCCAGATGTCATTCGCTGTCTTGCAATCCCGAATATGAGGGATGATGCAATCTTTAACTGATAATTTGAGTAGCACCTTTGCCTTCATCTCCCTTTTCTCCCACTCTTGAATTGTTGCATTCATTCCACCATTTGCAACAGTCAGCTTAAATTCATTGCCAATGACAATGCTATAAGAATTTTTTCCCTCAAGAAAATTCTGAAGCTTAAATTTCCAATTTTTTTAATTGGAACCATCCAACTTGTTGCTTTCATTTAAGTAATCTTCCATCTGAGCATTCATCTTGAAAAAAAAATTGGATAAAAGTTCAAAGCAAGATTTGCTATTAATGAGGGCCTTTTCACTATGAAATGAACATATGCCAAAAGGAAGGATGTGCTATGGGGGCTTGGAGTTTTCAACCTTCTACAAATCAGGTCTAATTGGACATGAATACCAAAAAACATATACCAAAAAAAGGGAGTTGGAAGGTCGCATGAAATGCTTCTACTAACTGGATTGTAGATCAGATATAAAGCCAACTGTATCACTTAAAAGTGCTTTATGCCCAGAAGGAAGAAATATTTTCCACAGTTATAGATAGCAGCTCACTTAATGCAGTTATATTTTTCGCAACTTGAAAATATGATTGGAATAAGGCCGACCTTCCACAGTGCAACCTGGAAAATATAAATTTGAATCGTGGACGACAATTCAATATTAATGACATTGAATTAAACAATAAGAATTGGACAGGTTTATTACTGTTCCATAAAAGAAATTTCCCCTTCCACTTAATATGGCTTATCAGAAAATAATGGATTTTGATGTGGAGTGTTCAAATGTCAAGGTAGACTGACTGCAAACACGCTGGAAATAGAAAGCTGGTCAAAGTCTGACTGCAAACACACTGGAAAGTGTTTTACCCATTGAATCTACGGAATGTGAAAAGCAGCAACAAATAATCTTCCAATTACCGATGCTGTTGTTGAAGAACAACATCCCCCTCTTCACTGCATGTTCCCCTTTGAAGTGACCTTACAGTGAATGATTAATGGTCAATCAGGTGAAGGTGAACGTTGTGCCAGCAATCCAACGTGCCTTCACGGAGGTCTTTCATGTTGGAGAGAGAGCGAACAACTCTAGAAATCAACCACGGCATAAATAAAAAATATGTTCAGGTTCTGCTCACGGCCTACACAAAACCTCACAGCCTACGCACAGAGGACTCCACGTCGATTGCAGCCTCCACCGAAATCGACCATGCTGTTAATCATTAGAAGGATTCTGCCTTACTGAGCTCTGATTCACCTTCATGGCCTCCACTCGGGATCTTGGCCTACCTCACGCAGTATGGCAATAAAGAAAACAACTCTACACCAGCGAGCCACAAAATTCGCCTTCACGGCCTCCACTCGAGCTCTTAGCCTACCTCACACACACTCAGTTTACTTTGCAGATTCTCCCAGCTCTCCTGAGCTATGATACCATGTCAACAGTTGCAGATTGAAGACATGAAATTCGGCAAACAACACAGGAGCTCATAGGTGCAGATCACTAGGAGCTCCTACAAGCAAATGCACCCTCTTGAGGTTTCTCATTAAACTCCAATGATTAAATAGATACATTTGGTAGAAAAGATTCCTAAATAATAGGAACTGAATATCTAATAAAAAAAAAAATCACAACTACGTAACCAAATACCTAATATCCATTAATTTCTAACAAAAATCAAGTGTCACAATCTATTTCGAACACCAAAAACGAGTGCAATTTTACTAGTCTTAACCCAAATAGCAATAAGTAGAATGAATGTGATGGAAACATATGAAGCCTAAGCCCCCGGTTCTATATGTCTCGCCAACTATTGTGAAGCCGCTTTGTTGAGACAAGAAAATGCAAATATAAGGGATTTCGTCAAATATGGCAGCCACTGATCCGTTTGATAGCGCGTCTGCATATTCTTTTGGCAATGAATATCCCTTGAGTTTTTTGCGGTCTATCCCCAGGTGCTCTACCAGGTATTCACCTACAAAATATCCCGACAGGTAACCCATAGAAAATCCACTGGATTTCAGAGACTCCACCTTTTCAATGGTGGGCTACATTTGTTTAGCTGTTAAAATTGCTGTGAGATTTGCTGTGTAGCTAGATTGTAGTATTAGAACTACGAAAAGCCAGATTATTATGACTCCTCGAGCCAAACTGTTGACAACTTTCTCTCCTGTACAATACAAACCATTTGCAATTTTTCGAGTCACTAACAAAACTATTACAACTTTATAGAGATGTGATAATCTACCTAGATATTGAAATTATAATGAAAAGTTTGGTCGTCAATGAGAGTTTTTGGTTCTATTTTTGAGATATTTTTACCCTAATTTTCTAGGTCGGAGTATAGGATTATTTCCAGAACTTTCAACTTTTGAATGGTATTTGGCATTTCATAGCTATAGGGCATTTCATAAGATAAGATTGGACAATTTTCATCAGAATAATCTAACCAAATACAATGAGACTGATCCAGCTAATTTTACAAATTAGCTTCATAAAAGAACATAGTAACATTATTAACATAAACAAAGAATAAAGGATAAAGTATAAATGACTTATTTGATCCAACTAATTTTACAAATTAACTCCATACATGAACATAGTAACACTATTAACATAAATAAAGGATAAAGGATAAATGACTTATTTGAATTATAGAAATATTATTTTACACCACGATTTGGTTACCTAATCAATAGTCAAGAAGTGTATGTGTATATATTCTACTTCACAATTGTATCCATTCAAACTGTAGATTGGTAATTTAGAATCTTATTAAAGCAATACAATTTTAATGAATTGTATCCATTCAAACTGTAGATTGGTAATTTAGAATTTTATTAAAACAATACAATTTAAATGAATATACTAATTAATAATTTAAAAAAAAAAGTAGGAGGGAAAATGGATGATGCAAACTGTTTTCAGTTTTTGTATTTGGAAAGATTTAATCCGATGTGAAATTAAATTAGATTCATTCTCATTGTTCGGAATTCCAAATTTAATCCTATGTGAAATTAATATTTAATCTAATTATAAGGAATACAAACAAAATAAAGTTAAAAATAAGAGGATACCTCCTAAGAGTAAATGTAAGTCACAAACATGAATTTCAATAGAATTTTTTAATCTTTCTGATTGTCTATGTTTGATAGAATTTTTTAATCTTTCTAATTGTCTATGTACATCTTCACCAGATGGTTAGATAAACATAGAAATTTTCAATTTCTCTGATTATTTATGTAGAACTTTAGAGGACGATTGCTAAAAAGTATGATGTGAAATTGTTTTGATAAAATAATTCCCTCTGTTGAGAGCAGAGCAGCACAACAGAAATATAAGAATGGAGAAATGAAATTAACACATAGAAATTGGAGAAATAAAACAACACAGAGTAGATTTTTATTACACAGGCCTTGCTTGCCTTTTTCTACTTAGGCAGAGGCAAGAATACAATTTATAGCAGCAGAAGAGGGCTAATTCTGCATGTGAAAAACATATGGATACATTGTCAAGTTGGGCGGTGCGTTAGGTTCGGCGCCGTCGGTGACAACATTGGTTGGCTGGGTTAGGCACCGACATACGGCTTCACATTTAACATTCTCCCACTTGAAGTCGAATGAAGAATCTTGAATCAAGTCACACCGATACCTACCATGCCTCTACATAACTCATGCTTACTTCTTGGTAGAATCTTAGTGAGCATATCAGCAGGGTTCTTATCTGTATGGATCTTTTCCAAATATAACTGCCCTTCCTCCAACACATGTCAGATCCAATGGTACCTTAAGTCAATGTACTTGGTTTTTGAGTGAAATTATGGATTTTTCGCCAAGTGAATGGCACTCTGACTATCACAATACAACACATACTTGTTATGCTTGATTCCTAACTCTCCTAGGAATCATTGCATCCACAAAATTTCTTTGCAAGCCTCTATTGCAACTATGTACTCTGCTTCTGTTGTAGAGAGAGCTACTATTCTTTTTAGCCTTGACACCCAAGATACAACTACACCTGCAAATGTGTACAAATAACCTGTAGTGGACTTTCTAGTGTCAATATCTGCAGCCATATCTGTTAGAATTTTACCGCAGAAATAAAATATATACCGAGAGGAATAATAATCATGAAAAAATAACCAGCAAAAAAACATTAATATAAACACAGATGTTTATCTGGGAAAACCCCAAACACAGGGGAAAAACCCAACCAATGAAATTTCATTAAACATTGGCCAAAACCCTAGCCAATCCGGCCAAGTGAGCCTTCACCGCTCACATCCAAGCCTACATTACAATGAAGTATTCCCAGCCTCTTATAGGCTCCATTACATGCAATTCCATGGGCCAAAACCATGGGTGCAAAATACCCTGTGCCCCAAAACCACCACTATTTACCCTAGTCAACATTGACTCTATCCCAAGTCAAGTTTACCTAACAATATCTGCATCTGTAAAACCTTCAGGCATATTATCATTATTACCAAAACATAAGCAATAATGACTAGTACCCTTAAGATACCTGAAAATCCATTTTACTGCTTGCCAATGTTGTTTTCCTGGATTGGCATGGAATCTGCTCACAACTCCCATTGAATATGCTGTTAGAGTCCCGTGATCTGGCCGATTGGTGAGCCAAATGACGATGTAACATCAAACCAAGCTTTGGAGCCCAAGGACCTAGCCTTGCTGGACTCAGAGAGGGCTCTCTCTATATGTGTAAAGGATATCTATGATTGTTTGCTTATTGTTTCTGATTTTAGGCTAGTTATGAAGTAAGTTTTTGATTTTTTGTGTTTTTAAGTTTGTGAGGGATGAAACTGATCAAAGATATAAAACTGATAACAAGGTGTGGATTAACTGGGCTATGGGGTCAAAAGGGTCAAGAAGGCTATCAGATGACGATGCAAAGCTGTTGAAGGGTCGATTTGATTTCAAGGTAGAAAGGATCTTTGGAAAAAATGGAGTAAAAGGACATTAAGTTTGTGAAAGACGAGGGATTTCTAATGTAAGTAGTTGATAGCAGACATAAACATGTTATAGCAGCCATTAATCATGCTAAATGTAACTATGAGCTAATTAATACATAGAAATCAAACATTCAAGCCATACATAGAAGTATAAGACCTTCTAACTTTGGGAAATGGCTATCAGACTTTGGGGAAAACACATAAGATGGAATAATAACTCAAAATAATATGCCGGAACACCTAAACACAACACTTCAAACTATTGGGTACTTTGAATAACTAGGTTTGCATAGTTCTTAGACAAAGGGTTAGATCGGGACTAGGCCTCCTTGGTTCAAACAAAATGATCACCTTAATCAGCCAAAGAGATAGTTTCATGGATGGAAACTATGGACAGTCATAGGTAAGCAGGGCACACCATACATCCTACTCAATATGCATAGAACTATTCACGAAACTAGCAACAATATCCTTAAGTTTGTTAAAGAGCAGTTAAGAATTCTTTAATGAAACTAAGGAAGAGGAAAACATAAAAGATATGAAGATTCAGGAATTTTGAGGTGCCTCCATGGGCATATCTCAAAATTAATCTCTACTGATCTATAGCAAGCAAGAAGCATGTATTGTGAATGAAAACTAGAAGACAACAACAAAGCAAGAAACACTATACCATTCTACCATGTCATGGAATCCATCAACAATCCTTCATCATCCATCCAAGAACATTCAAGAGGCAATCCAAAAGCATAACACAAGTATTTTCTCCAAAGCACATATGATCATATATTGCTTCTCTTCTCAAATTCCAGCCTTGTTTACAATGAGAGCTTGTGGAATAAATAGGCTCAAGTGAGGAAAACCTCATGGTTCAACTTCCATCCTCATTGGCCTAATCAAAATATCTAAACTTGTCCTTCAGGCTTTGCAAAGCCCAAGGCACAAAAATATCTCATAAAATATCTAAAAATTGCTAAAAAGGGAATTTAATTGACTTTGCATCATTTTCCAAGTGCAAAAATAGCTAAACGCACATTTGGAAAAAGCAGATTTTTGAGGTTCAAAAATTACAAAAATACTTCAAATTTATATCAGAAAAAGGTCCCCTGACTTGCCGGAAACATTTGGAAGCCTTCCTGGTGTCGAAAAGAGGCTCATGATGGCCCGTTGGAAAGCTCTCTGTGTCTAATTTCCGGCACAACTGAAATCACCTCAATCTGATGCCTGGAAGTCTTCCAAATCTGTATCTGTGTGTAAAAAGCCAAAAAATGCAGACTGCTGATATGCCGGGCAGAATGTGCAAAAAGTGAGCATTTTTCGCCATTTTGAGGGGGCGAATGATCTCCAAATTCTCTAAAAATCACTGAGGACCTGATCATGAAATTATGGCATCAACTGGTATCATCCTCCTCCCTTGATAAATCCTCAAAATGAAATGGCGAATTTATGAGTTTTTGACCAAAAACTCAAAAAATGCCAAAAAACAAAAAGTTGTCGAAATGGGCTCAAAATTGGTGCGCATGACCCTCAAGGGTCCCTAGCAAAATGCTCCGAAGCTGAGGCCAAAATGTCAAGTGATGATATGCCTTTCTCCTCTTTCCGTGCCGGGCGCTTCCCCTTTGCTTTCTTCAATTTCTCTTGGGTGGCCTTTAGCTTGCGCCGGGCGAATTGATTCAACTTTTGAAAGTGATGTGTCCTCTTCCTTTGCAGCTCCAGATCTCTGTTTGCTCTTTCAAGCTTCATCTCCAAGTGTTTGTTGGCTCTTTCTAACCATGCCTCCTTATTTTCTTCAATTTCCTGCTCAAGTAGTGCAGTGAGGGGAAAAGCTTGAAGGTGGGCTTGTTCTTCTTCCCTTTGCTTTTCCAGGGCTCTTTTAAGCCCTATGGTTCTAGGCCTCTTCCGCCTAGGCTGTTCTTCTTCTTCTCCCTCATCAAAATCACCAATGAGTTCTTCTATTCTCGTTTGTGCCTTGGCAGCTTCTTGCTTGTATTTAATTGCCCGTGCTTCATGAACTGCTGTGTGAACACTCATCTGTTTATTTTGGATCTCCAAGAAGTGGTTGAAATTCCTTGCCCATTGAAAATCCTCCTCTAATGCCTCAATTTTCCCCTCTCTATGGATTAGGAGGTTTTCAAGAATGCGGGCTTCATTATCGTTGTCATTGCTTTTGGATTGGGATGACAGCCAATGCACCTCCATGTTTTTTACTTTCTCCAACCTTGCTTTTCACTTTGAAGGCCAATCTTGCACTTTTCCTCCTTGGCATGCTGGTGAGGGGTTCCTTGGGCGATTTTCTTTTGCTAGGGACAACTTTTGTCACTTTTAGAGTGGTAGCCTTAGGCCCTTTCTTTCTTGCTGTGCTGGGCTTTGTTCTTTTGGGAGGAGGAGACACAATTTCTTTACCCTTGACATTTTCTTGAAACTGCTGCTCTACTTGAGGCTGCTGTGTGTCTTCTTCTTGCTGTTCAATTTGCTGCCCCTGTTCGCCAACATCAATTTGCTGTTCTACTTCAATGCCTTGTTCAATTTGTGTTTCAACCTGCTGCCCTTTTTCACCAAAATCAAGCTGCTGCTGTGCTTGGATTTCCTGCTCATTTTGTGGCTCAAGATGCTGCTCAATTTCCTGCCCAAGCTGCTGTTCCTGTCCTTCAATATCAAGCTGCTGCTCTTCCTCTTGTACCTGCTATTCATCATCTTCTGTTCGCTGCTGACCTTCACCACTGTCCCGCCGTCGTTCCTCATCTTTCGCTTTTGTCGTTTTCTATCCTTTCTTGCTTCAGACCTTTCTTTTGTTGTCTACTTCCCTCTCCTTCTTCCTGCTGTCCTGGCTGTTCTGTAGTCATTTTGAGCCTTCTAGGAGTAGGCCTGCTGGACAAAGGTATAGGGCGATGAATAGGCTGAGTGGGAGATATATGGACAGGAGGAACAGTAGAGAAATCTGGGTGACTGATGAATACATCCCATGGAACCTCTTTCTTCTCTAGCTGGTGTAGGATGATAATTTTGATCAGAGAATGATGGAAAATGGAAGTTATTTGCAGAGGTGGGGCCTTCTTCTGGACTGTGGATGCCATCTTCTCGATGCTCTTGTATAAAAAGTAAGGGAGATTTAGCTGCCTGGTTCTAGTGAAATGCATCAATAGTCGGACATGGTAGGCATAAACTCGAGCAAACCTCCCTTCACAAGTAAAATAATTCATTATGACTTTCATAAGAGGAGCATAGCTGTGAAGAAGATAAGAAAAAGGGAAAATAGCAGTGAAAGTATCTCTATGCTCCGGCTTGATGAAAGGCTTGTAATCTTCCAAGTCAAGATGGGTCTGTTTGAACCATTTCTCGCCATGATATGGAATCTTGGTGGCTTTAGACACTGATCTTGGAGAAAACTTGAAATCAAGGTCCGCAACCTGGAAATGCTTGTTCTGGAACCTCAGGGTGCATAGGTGTGTTAATGGCGAAAAACTTTTGACCTCTTGTATATTCTGGCAGAAATCTAGCAACCTACTTCATGGAAGTTGAAGAGGATGGATGGATGAGCATTAACCTCTTCTGTAGAGATTGGATCATATATTTTATGCAAACCACTTAAGCTGTCCTGCCTAGGAGGCATTCTGACCTAGATGTGATTTTGAAGAACCAAACAGCTTCACTGTCTATAAACTGCCTTCTTGGAGCCAAACTGTGTCAATTCACTGTTTAGATAGTGAAAAATGTCTTTGGATGACTGCACACTGTTCCCTCACAATATAAAGAACCCCTGCTCCCTTAAAAAGTCACCTTTCCACCTTTAAAGTATCTCAACAAGCAAACTTTTTAATAAGAGACCACACAGTGAAAAGGAGACAAACTGTTAGGTGAAATTTCTGTGTAAAGTGTCAAAAAAATCACTTTGCTCTTGTGAAGTTTGGAGGTTAACAACACATTTCAATCTTTGTCCAAAGTAGACTTTCCAATCATTTCAAACTTGCCTTTCCTAGTGTACCAATCACTCAACAAACTTATGTCTTATGCAATCAACCCTTAGTGTAATCAGACAGTCAATGTCACAGTCCTGGAACAAAGGTAACAGAGTTTAAAAATGTTCCAAAAGTTTTAACAGAGGCTGTGAGAGTTTTCTTTTTTCAGAATAATCAAGGCCCCTTATCAATGTAACAGCTTTTCCTTTGTAGAAAAATTCCTTTGCTCTGTATGAACATTCACTTATCCAATAAGCTCGAAGAATCGAAAGACAGTCAAGCAACATACACAGTGAAAACTGTCTTTTCTGTGAGAAGTAGGAGCAACTTTGCCCTGTAGCTTTCAACCAATAAACTGCTCTTTAACAAAACCCTTTTTCTTATTACACTTCACTATTCTCTATTGGTATGTCACTCCATCAAACAAAATCATACCACATACATAGTCAACCTCCAGTGTGGGCATCCAGTCAAACTCACTGTTATGGAACAAGGTGACAGAGTTTTTGAAGAATGCTTTACAAGTTCAACAAAGTCTGTAGGAGTTTATCTTGTCAAATAGTTAAAACACCTTATCAATGTGAAACCCTTGCCTTTGTAGAAAAAAACCTTTACTCCATCTGAATATCAACTTTATCAAAATAAGCTTGAAGAACAAAGATAGTCAAGTGGAAAACTCAGTGAAAAACTGTCCCTTCTGTGGTTTATAGGGTTAATGTTGCCTTTTGAAGCTCGGAGGTCAGCAACACATTGTTGTGTCTTTGACAGGGGCGTACTTCTCAATTTCAAAATCAGGCCCTTGTCTTGGTATGCAACTCAACCAACAAAGTTTACACCATGAACACAGTCAGCCAGATTATATATACACACAGTCAAAATTTGCTGTCTATAGGACAAGGAGGCGGAGCTTTGACCTGCTTCTGAGGGTTTTAAACCAAGGCTTATAAGAGTGTTTAAACAATCAAGGCTCTTTTCAACCAAACATTGCCCTTTTAGGTTGAATAAACAAACAGAACTTAGACTGTGCTGCTCATTTCTTTTACCCACTCAACATTTTTCAAATAACAAGGGGAGTATATTGAATACCTTCAAAATATGATGAAAAAACTTATTGATGTGTTTAGGCCAGCTCCAGAGGCACTTTGAATAACTTATGAGGGTCACACATATGCGCGACGTGCTTAGCTTTCAGAGTGCCGCGCCAAATCAGGTTGTCGGGTGGCTCTGTCGGGTCGGCCGGGCGCCGTGTACAGGCGCGTCGCGCAAACGTACATGCGCGTCGCGCGACTGTTATCGGCCAGTGAAAAATTTCCTCTGAGCGCGTTGCGCAGACTTACAGGCGCGTCACGTAGTTATAACTGTGGCAAATTTCTTCAGAATCGCTCCAATCTTCTTTGTTTGATGCTGAGAACATCAAAGGAAAACCTTGCTTGTGATTTGAAAATGAAAATTCACTCTTCGACCCCAGTCCTTTGACATATCAAAACTCCCAATGGTCACTTTTATTTTTTGAAATGAAAAATGAACTTTTGGTTGGCCCTTGCAAGGTTTTCATAGCTTTTTGACCTTCTTCAACAATACCTTTTGGTGTACTTGTAACTTGGATTCCGAAGCGATGCAGGCAGCGGAGATATTTTATGTTTTTTAGACCGTGCTAACATGAATCAACCTCTTTATAAAAAGAAAATATAGCTTGAAAGGTCAAAACTCTGTTTCACTTATGCACATGGGTCTGAAGGGTGATTCCTGTCAGTTTTGCCTCTTTGGTGACCATTTAACACAACAACCCCAATTTTGAATAATACCCTGATGACCATCAGACCATCCTTTTCCACTTTGCTTTTAACACTGTTGATGACATTTGTTATGTAAACTCACTTTAAATCTGTCAAGAAAATACTGAAGACTGCTTTGTTATTTGAAAGGGTAGGGTTTGTATTTTCAACATGCTTTGACAGTTTCTATCTCCAATTGCTTCTTCAACCTCTTTCCCACTGTAGGTGCCCAAATTTGCTGCACTTATTTGGATTTGGCCATGGCCCTTTGATTAAGAAGGGCGCCCTTTTTCAATACACTCCTCTGCTCAAAACATATTATATAATATCTCTGTCCATTGAATAATGAAAACCCATTTTGGCCTTGAACTTTCTAAAACACTGACAATCTATCAAAACACCTCCTTTGCCTATGATAAACAATAGTTCCAATGGTGATGTCTCTTGGTAATAAAACTCAAATTGCCTTTGCCAGCTGATTTTTTTTTCATGCTTTTCAAAGTTTTCATTACTCAGATCATAACTTGTGGAAAAAGATGTCCTTTGAAACTTTGACTGTTTCTTACTTAGAGGAGTAAATGTCTCTTTTTGGAGCAGTGGCATTTAGATTTTTCCCTTTGATGATTTCCAGAACCTGAAACACTGTGCCAAGGCTCTTTTTGTACTTGATGAGCTTGTATACCTGTTTGCAAGAGACAAACTAGATCAAATACATTTTTGCTCTGGGTATTATGTTATAATCTTGTTTGCAATGTAAATCTAAATAGGTGGCAGGTGTTGCTTGACTGTAGATGTAACTGTTAGGTGTCTTTGAATTTTCTTCTTTGACTGTGGGTAGAAGACAAAACAGAAGATGATACATCAGAGTTAGAAAGTAAAACAAGGAGAGCTGCTCCTTTGTTTCCTGTGAAGGAGGTCTTCACTGTCTCATTTCACTGCTCTTTGTTGAGGGGACACTGAGATGTCACAATTTACCTTGGTCAACTTATGATAAGTCATTTGAAAGATACTCTCTGTGAGTAGGGGGATTAGCACTTTTTGAAAAACAACCATCCTTTCTTCTGCTCATAGATACCGATGCTCCTTTTGGCCACTTTCTTCTGATGGAGTTCTGAAAACAACAACCTGCTGTATCTGAAGAGAGAATACATGTCTTTGTGGTGGAGTTTAACTTGCATGTACTACTTTCCTGCATCTTTTTATGTTCATCCAGAAACCATGGAATGTACTTCACATTTCAACAGGAACAAAAGAAAACACAAGGGTCTTTTCACTGAAGTATTTTCCTGTTTAAGACTAATTGAAGCTATGCATCTTAACACCCTTGCAGAGATGTTTTTTATGATAGCTTTGATTAAGGAGTCCCTTTTTTGATGCGCCCTGATGATGACTGAAACCTCAACTGATTCTCTTTACAAAACCACACACTCTGTCTTCTCTTGGCTTGCACATTTCAGATCTTAGCCCTGTTGTGATAATCACTTACACTCAGAAACCCAGAGTCACTGTTTTACTGTCTAGTAAAAAGCAAGCCTGTGTTTTTGCAATCCTTAAAGTCAATATTGGCCAGCACCCTCTTCTTGTAGATGAAGGAGGTTCTTGGCCATGACAAATTATCAGTCTGTTTGACAGTGGTGTCTTTCTTTTACTGTGATTTCATGCTGAAAGGAAGCTGCAAGGTCTTGATGAGTAACTCTCTGTCTTGCAGATATATCTCAGGCTCATGTTTACATGGAGAAGCAGCTGTTCTTCTAAATGTAGATTCAAGAAATTTCTTCTGAGATGATGTTATATTTCCTGTCTTTGTAGAATCCATAAAACACTGTAAAACACCTAATAATCAGCTTGAGACTGTGGTTTATGCAGTGCTGAGACTTAGGGGTGTGTAAGTGGCGCGACTTAGGGTTGTAATCAATTTCATTTGCAGAGTGGGAGGTCTGTCATGAATGGTCTATATCAGATGGAGGTTTTTGGCTTTTTGATGTTTGCCAAAGGTAAAATGCCTTAAAGCGCCACTTCCTAACTTAGGGGAGGCTTTTGAAACAGACTTGGATTTGCCTTTTAGAGCTGATGGGCAGACCAGTAGGGCTGAAGCTAGATAGGATAGTGATAATGAGTTTTGACTTTGACATGGGCGGACTGAAAAGTAGGAGGGCGAAAAAAAGTTTTATGAGGGTTTTCTAGATGACAAATTGACATATGGAGATTAGCTTCTAGAAAACTCAGCTATGGATCTAGTCATCACTAACAAGTGAAAAATACTGATGACTAACAGTGGCTCCATTTGGGGAGGGCAGCTCCTCGTCAGGAGGTGTCCAGAATTCAGATCTTTGGCTTATGAAGACCAGTGCCTTACCCATTGGCGCAAAATTTCACCTTTCTTTGATGCTATTTCTGAAAAGTGACAGCATGGTTAACATCAATGATACTTCTACCTACCCCACTATCTTTCCTAACATTTTTTCTTCTCTTTGGCGCATTTGAACTAGCAGCCTTTTGACAATGTATATTTTTCTTTTTGCAAAATGAACCTATCTATTTCTACTCTTATAACTGTCGGGAGTTCAGATTAAACTGATGAACTCCTTCATTACTCTACCTAAGCTAGATCAACTGTCAAGATTAAGCAGTTTGACAGGATTTTGTTCTCTAATATAAAACATGAAATTTAAAAGATGATCAAATCAGGATTAGGCAGTCTGATTTGTCATGCATTTGCGGCATAAAAAACAAGCTGCACACAAATATTATTTTGCAACAAAAGGAAAACTAGATAAGCGGGGCTAAGATGTACAATGTATTTTACATCCCTCGCTTCTCTCTTTAGTTCTGTTTTAGGCATGTGGAACCAGAATCTCTCCCTAATCTAAACTCTGTGATAAGTCAATCTTACATAATGTTGACTATCTTTTGCACTCACTAACTTATCAGCAAATAAATTTAAACATGCTCAGCTATGATTAGGCTAGATAGCTGAACAAGACATTGAAGTACTAGTAGCGGCATTTAGACTTGATCGCTTTCTGAAAGACTATTTTTTAGAACATGGGGCCTTTGTTCTATCTTCACTCGCCCCTTTTTCTATCTTTTACTGTTTTTTACTTTTCTATTTTTTCAATATTTCAAACAATGGTATGTACAATGAATGAAAGTGTTTCAAACTTAGAAATCTTGGAAATGACGGAATTTAAGCATCTTATCCTTGTAAGGATCTCCTCTCACTCTTGGCCCACTCAACTCCTAAAAAGAGAAATTTGGAAAGTTTTCTCTCTCTAACATGACATAGGGATTCATGCAAGAATCTCTGAACAGACCAGTATCTTCCCACTGTACCTCTTTGAATATCTAATTTCCACTCCTTTCCTTACTGTACATTTTCCTCAAGTAATGCATGTACTCTTGGTCATTCTTGAAATAGATAATGGCATCATCAAGGTATGCAAAAATACAGAAATTTAAAACTGGGAACATGGCCTTCATGAACAGATTTCTGATATTGGGTGGTTTTGCAATTTTGATTTTGAAATTAGATCTACCTCCCACAAAATGGAAAAAATATTTAAGCTATCTACTTTGCAAGGGAATCTTTTGAACATGACCTGAAACATCATCTTGCGAAAACACATGATTAAAAGCACTTTTAATTGGCATATCATGGTCTTGGGTAGAAAAAACAGAATTTCTGTTATAGGGAAATATAGTAGTATTTCTAAAATTGAAACAGAATTTTTGACCAGCTGTTTTATCCCTGATTATTTCAGTTTGGTTCAGATTGTTATGTTTTCTTTTGTCAAAGTTATTCTTTGAGGGAGAAGAAGTATCACAGCATTTTTCTTTGTTTTTTCTGTAGAAATTGGTATTCTGCATGAGATTTATGATTTTAGCATTTCTAAGTTCTTCATGAAAAGACAGAATATGAGCCAATTTCAGTAGCTCAGGTATGCTGGGACTACAACTATCATTCTTGTTCATAAGAAGTTTATCAGGCATTTTTTCTAGATTTTGAGCTGCTGGGGCTATAGTCAAAGTTTCATTTGTAGCGGATGATCCACATGATGGTAAATCTTTGAGGTATGGTAGAAACATTAAACTCCCTTGCTCCCGGGTTCCGAACAGGTTTATGATGTGTAAGTCTTCTAAAGCCTTTACCCGGAAAAAATTTCCGCAGGTTATTTCTGGTGTTTGGCTAAGGTTAGAGTAATTTGCTTGATAGTACATAAGGGTTTGTGCTTCTTACTCTAATTCCACCTTAGAAGGGACATACTTACTTTCTTCATGACACAGCTGTTCATGATCATGATAGTTTTGAGCGTCTAGTTCATCATAAGGCACTAGGGACAGCTGATGTGGTGGATCTAAGTTTATTTCAGTTTCTTCTGACTCTTCCTCCATGTTTTCATCAATATGCATAATGAAAGAGTTCAGGTCGGAACGCAAGGAATACATTGGAATGTTGTCTGGCCTATCTTGACTGCTGATCATGTATTTCATGTGTGACTCTCGGTAGAGTATTCTGGTCTGGCCGAACACAGGAATGGTGGCGTATGACATGTCCAGTTGGATATTCCCTTGGAGTTTGGCTCCCCAAGATCTGGATAGAAGCATCCCGTACTTGGGAGGAATGTCTACCACTACTATATCCATGATTAGATGTTTTGCAGGTATTTGGGCAAGACTAAAACAAAGGTCTTTGATCAAACCCAGGCATTTGACTCTACTCGAATCAAATGAATACAAATCTTTGTATGGTCTTGTGATTTCCAAGCCTAGTCTTTCCATTACTACCTTCGGCATAAGATTATGCGAGGCGCCGGAGTCTAGCATGGCATTGTGGAGGATTTGGTCATGGATGTTTAGGCTAATGTAAAATGGAAGAGTAGTTCCTTCTTGGAATTTTCCCTCTATCTTCGGACCAAAGAACACTTCAGGAGTGTCATCAGCCAGATTAACAGTGTTTGTATCATTCCCTAGATTTAGGACCTTTAGGACTTGGGATTTATAAGAGTTTTGTGCGATGAGTTTAGTAAGAGGCATGGTGATCTTGATCTTGGCGATTTCGCCTTCAAAGCTAAAAGGCAGCTGAAGTTTAGATATGTTTGTTTCAGCTTTTTCAGCCACGGCCTTCTCTATGTTCTGAGTTTGTTGGCTTTGTTTCGGGATTTTGTTTGCCATAGTTGCTTCGGTAACTTTTGTGGAAGTACTCGGAACAGCTGAGTTAGGACTAGTTTGGGTAACTTTAGCTTTGTTTTGGTCACTTTTCTCGACCTTGATTTTGTCACTGCTTACTGCTTTCTTGAGGATGGTATCAGGGGTTTTAGTAGTATCTGAGTTACCTTTCTTTGAATTATCTTGGTTTCTTTTGCTTCTAAGGTCATATTGCCTGTGAGCTTCTATTATGGCATTCTGAAAATCTATGGCAGGGTCGTCGAGATCTTCATAGTTGGTCTCATCTTGATTAGGAGAAAAGAACGCTTGTTCTTCTTCTGTGAGGTACACCTCACTCTCATTATCAGATCCTATGAGGTTTAAATGATGTTCATCAAGAGTTTCTGTATCCCTGTCATCTTCTTCCACATAGTTTTCATTGAATGGTGGCCTAAATTGTTGGTCATTTTCCCTTGGTATGTTTTGGGGATGTTCCCTCCTAAAGTTTTGGTTTCGGTTTCTGTTTGGAGAGTTTGGTTGGTTGTCCCTAACAGGAGCCTTTTCATTTATCCTTTCCCACATTTTGGCCATGGTTTTGACTAAGTCATCTATTCTAGGATCTAGGGAAGGTGATGAAGTGGAGACCTTGTCTTTATATGTGACCTTTCTTTCTGATCTAGTCCTAGCCCTTTTTTCTGCTAAGTTGGCATCTGCTTTTATGGCTATTTGTTGCATTTCCTCTAAGGTAGGGGGATATTTGTCTCTCAGATGATATGTCATGTCCGGATCGAAACCCTCGGGGAATTTTTCCAAGGCTAAACCAAGTGGGGGTTTGAAATGAGGTGGGAGGGAGTTATATACACTGTTGAACCTAGTACAGTAAGCTTGGACACTTTCCCCATTTTCCCGTTTTAGGTTGTTATATTCTGATAGGATTTGAATGGGGTTTCTTCGGATTTCCCACCTATTTCTGAAGACTTGATGTAGTTCTGGGATATTGTGGATGCTATTTGGAGTTAAGATTTTGAACCATGTTTTGGGTTCACCACCAAGACCTTGGGGAAAATATTCTCATTCTAACGGTCTCGTCTTGTACCTCCAGGTATTCATAAGCATCAGTCATCCTACTTATATGATGTTGAGGTGTGGTGGTGTCTTCTCCGATAAAGTGTGGGATTTTGTCTTGATATTTATTTGGGAGAGGAGCCAAGGGCGGTGGCAACACCAAAGGTGCATACCAGGCTGCCATGACGGAAGCTAATGGATGATGTACAAGATGAGGACTAGTGGGATGAGATGAGGTGGTTTGAACAGGTGTGGCGGATGAACTTGGACTAGTGATCTGGTTTTGAGCAGATCTGGGATGGTAGGAGCCAAATTGATAGAGAAGCTGAAATTCGGGGGGAGTGGAAGGTGAGGCTTCTCTACTATGACTGTGTGATTGGTCTAAGGTTTCAAGATCGTCAAAGTTTATTTTACTATGAGACCTGCTTCTGAAAAGAGTCTTTGATGATTCTAATTTAAAAGGTGAATCAGGTAGGATAGCGAGATGTTTAGGTACTGATCTTGTTTTACGGATGGGTCTACCAATAGCTAGATGGTCAGTTTCAGAAGCTTGCCACAGAATCTTCTCTGGGTCATCTACTATGATAGGGGGATTTGGGTCTGGATGGGCTCTGGTATTAATTCTTCGTGAAGCCAGATTTTAGATCTAGAGTTTAGAGAGGATGGTATTGGTGAATGTTCTGGATGAGTGGTCTCTCTAAAGTTATACTAAGGTGAAAGATGGTCAAAAAATAAAAGGGATGGACTAGTGGAGTTGCCAGGTGGAACTGGGTTGTTTTTGTGAAGATAGCTATGGTCCACCACCGGTAACTAATCTGGAAATATTTTTTAGATTTTCTGAATTTATGTGCAGCCTATGGTTTGTTAAAGTATCCTAGACTTGTTTCAACACTTTGCTAGGGTGATGAGAACAAAAAGAGTTTACTCTAAATGGGTCTATGGGCTACTTGCTTGTTTAAGTATCTAAAGGACCAAAGAGTCTATGAGAATTTGCTAGACTATCATGTACTCAGTGTCCCATCATCTCCCGCTATGTTAGTGAGCGATGGGATAGGTCTATCGGATAGTAACCTAGAGTTTGGTAAAATAGTAAGGCCTACTAGAGGTTAGTGGAGTCGCCAGGTGGATTTTAGTTGTTTTGAGATATATGTGTATGGTCCACCACCAGTACTGTCAAAAACCAATCTAAGGGAGTGTTTTAGGGTTTTTTGAGTTTTATATAGTTCTAAGGTTTGGAAGAGTGTCCTACAGCTGAGTCATCATTTTGCTAGGATGGTGAGACAACCAGATTCTACTCTTCTAAGTTTGACTGAGATCTAAGAGTTCCTAAGGGATACCTAGGATGTTTTGACTCAAAGTCCCACCGTGATCGCCATTATGTTAGGTTCCCGTGATTTGGCTGATTGCCAAGACAAATGACAGTGTAACATCAAACCAAGCTTTGGAGCCTGAGGACCTAGCCTTCCTGGACTCAGAGAGGGCTCTCTCTATATGTGTAAAGGATATCTATGTGTTTGCTTATCGTGTTCTGATTTTAGGCTAGTTATGGAGTATGTTTTTTGGTTTTGGTTTTTTAAGTTGTGAGGGATGAAACTGATCGAAGATATGAAATAGGTAACAAGATGTTAGATTAACTGGGCTATGGGGTCAAAAGGCCAAGAAAGCTATTAGATGACGATGCAAGGCTGTTGAAGGGCCGATTTGATTTCAAGGTAGAAAGGATCTTTGGGCAAAATGGAGTAAATGGACATCAAGTTTGTGAAAGACGAGGGATTTCAAGTGTAACTAGTTGATAGCAAACATAAACATGTTATAGCAAGCCATTAATCATGCTAAATGTAACTATGAGCTAATTAATACATAGAAATCAAACATTCAAGCCATACATAGAAGTATAAGACCTTCTCACTTTGGGAAATGGCTATCAGACTTTTGGGAAGACACATAAGATGGACTAATAACTCAAAATACTATGCCGGAAACGCCTAAACACAGCACTTCAAACTATTGGGTACTTTGAATAACTAGGTTTGCATAGTTCTTAGACAAAGGGCTATATCGGGACTAGGCCTCCTTGGTTCAAACAAAATGATAACCTTAATCAGCCAAAGAGATAGTTTCATGGATGGAAACTATGGACAGTCATAGGTAAGTAGGGAACACCATACATCCTACTCAATATGCATAGAACTATTAATGAAACTAGCAACAATATCCTTAAGTTTGTTAAAGAGCAGTTAAGAATTCTTTAATGAAACTAAGGAAGAGGAAAACATAAAAGCTATGAAGATTCAGGAATTTTGAGGTGCCTCCATGGGCATATCTCAAACTTAATCTCTACTGATCTATAGCAAGCAAGAAGCATGTATTGTGAATGAAAACTAGAAGACAACAACAAAGCAAGAAATACTATACCATTCTACCATGTCATGGAATCCATCAACAATCCTTCATCATCCATCCAAGAACATTCAAGAGGCAATCCAAAAGCATAACACAACTATTTTCTCCAAAGCACATATGATCATATATTGCTTCTCTTCTCAAATTCCAGCCTTCTTTACAATGAGAGCTTGTGGAATAAATAGGCTCAAGTGAGGAAAACTTCATGGTTCAACTTCCATCCTCATTGGCCTAATCAAAATATCTAAACTTGTCCTTGAGGCTTTGCAAAGCCCAAGGCACAAAATATCTCATAAAATATCTAAAAATTGCTAAAAAAGGGAATTTAATTGACTTTGTAACATTTTCCAAGTGCAAAAATAGCTAAACGCACATTTGGAAAAAGCAGATTTTTGAGGTTCAAAAATTACAAAAATACTTCAAATTTATATCAGAAAAAGGTCCCCTGACTTGCCGGAAACATTTCGCAGCCTTCCTGATGTCGAAACGAGGCTCATGATAGCTTGTTGGAAAGCTCTGAGTGTCTACTTTCTGGCGCAACTGAAATCACCTCAATCTGATGCCTAGAAGTCCTCCAAATATGTACCTGTGTGTAAAAAGCCAGAAAATTGCGACTGCTGATATGCTGGGCAGAATGTGCAAAAAGTGAGCATTTTTCGCTGTTTTGAGGGGGCGAATGATCTCCAAATGCTCTAAAAATTGCTGAGGACCAGATCATGAAATTATGGCATCAACTGGTATCATCCACCTCCCTTGACAAATCCTCAAAATGAAATGGCGAATTTATGAGTTTTCGACCAAAAACTCAAAAAATGCCAAAAAACAAAAAGTTGTCAAAATAGGTCCAAAATTGGTGCGCATGACCCTCAAGGGTGCCTAGCAACATGCTCCGAAGCTGAGGCCAAAATGTCAAGTGCTGATGTGCCTTTCTCCTCTTTCCGTGCCGGGCGCTTCCCCTTTGCCTTCTTCAGTTTCTCTTGGGCTGCCTTTAGTTTGCGCCGGGAAAACTGATTCAACTTTTGAAAGTGATGTGTCCTCTTCCTTTGCAGCTCCAGATATCTGTTTGCTCTTTCAAGCTTCATCTCCAAGTGTTTGTTGGCTCTTTCTAACCATTCCTCCTTATTTTCTTCAATTTCCTGCTCAAGTAGTGCAGTGAGGGGAAAAGCTTGAAGGTGGGCCTGTTCTTCTTTCCTTTGCTTTTCCAGGGCTCTTTTAAGCCCTATGGTTCTAGGCCTCTTCCGCCTAGGCTGTTCTTCTTCTTCTCCCTCATCAAAATCACCAATGAGTTCTTCTATCCTCACTTTTGCCTTGGCAGCTTCTTTCTTGTATTTAATTGCCCGTGCTTCATGAACTGCTGTGTGAACACTCATCTGTTTATTTTGGATCTCCAAGAAGTGGTTGAAATTCCTTGCTCGTTGAAGATCCTCCTCTAATGCCTCAATTTTCCCCTCTCTATGGATTAGGAGGTTTTCAAGAATGCAGGCTTCATTATCGCTGTCATCGCTTTGGATTGGGATGACAGCCAATGCACCTCCATGTTTTTTACTTTCTCCAACCTTGCTTTTCCCTTTGAAGGCCAATCTTGCACTTTTCCTCCTTGGCATGCTGGTGAGGGGTTCCTTGGGAGATTTTCTTTTGCTAGGGACAACTTTTGTCACTTTTGGAGTGGCAGCCTTAGGCCCTTTCTTGCTTGCTGTGCTGGGCTTTGTTCTTTTGGGAGGAGGAGACACAATTTATTTACCCTTGACATTTTCTTGAAACTGCTGCTCTCCTTGAGGCTGCTATGTGTCTTCTTCTTACTGTTCAATTTGCTGCCCCTTTTCGCCAACATTAATTTGCTGTTCTACTTCAATGCCTTGTTCAATTTGTGTTTCAACCTGCTGCCCTTTTTCACCAAAATCAAGCTGCTGCTGTGCTTGGATTTCCTGCTCATTTTGTGGCTCAAGATGCTGCTCAATTTCCTGCCCAAGCTGCTGTTCCTGTCCTTCAATATCAAGCTGATGCTCTTCCTCTTGTACCTGCTGTTCATCATCTTCTGTTCGCTGCTGACCTTCACCACTGTCCTGCTGCTGTTCCTCATCTTCAGTTTGCTGCTCTTCATCCCTTTCCTCTTGCTCATGACCTTTCTCTTCTTGCTGTCTACTTCCTTCTCCTTCTTCCTGCTGTCCTGACTGTTCAGTGGTAATTTTGAGCCTTCTAGGAGTAGGCCTGCTGGACAAAGGTATAGGGCGATGAATAGGCTGAGTGGGAGATATATGGATAGGAGGAACAGTAGAGAAATCTGGGTGACTGATGAATACATCCCATGGAACCTCTTTCTTCTCTAGCTGGTGTAGGATGATAATTTTGATCAGAGAATGATGGAAAAGGGAAGGTATTTGCAGAGATGGAGCCTTCTTCTGGACTGTGGATGCCATCTTCTCGATGCTCTTGTATAAAAAGTAAGGGAGATTTAGCTGCCTGGTTCTAGTGAAATGCATCAATAGTCGGACATGGTAGGCATAAACTCGAGCAAACCTCCCTTCACAAGTAAAATACTTCATTATGACTTTCATAAGAGGAGCATAGTTGTGAAGAAGATAAGAAAAAGGGAAAATAGCAGTGAAAGTATCTCTATGCTCCGGCTTGATGAAAGGCTTGTAATCTTCCAAGTCAAGATGGGTTTGTTTGAACCATTTCTCGCCATGATATGGAATCTTGGTGGCTTTAGACACTGATCTTGGAGAAAACTTGAAATCAAGGTCCGGAACCTGGAAATGCTTGTTCTGGAACCTCAGGGTGCATAGGTGTGTTAATGGCGAAAAACTTTTTACCTCCTGTATCTTCTGGCAGAAATCTAGACAACCTACTTCATGGAAGTTGAAGAGGATGGATGGATGAGCATTAACCTCTTCTGTAGAGATTGGATCATATCTTTTATGTGAACCACTTCTGCTGTCCTGCCTAGGAGGCATTCTGACCTAGATGTGCTTTTGAAGAACCAAACAACTTCACTGTCTATAAACTGCCTTCTTGGAGCCAAATTGTGTCAATTCACTGTTTAGATAGTGAAAAATGTCTTTGGATGACTGCACACTGTTCCCTCACAATATAAATAACCACTGCTCCCTGAAAAAGTGGCCTGTCCACCTTTAAAGTATCTCAACTAGCAAAATTTTTAATAAGAGACCACACAGTGAAAAGGAGACAAACTGTTAGGTGAAATTTCTGTGTAAAGTGTCAAAAAAATCACTTTGCTCTTGTGAAGTTTGGAGGTTAACAACACATTTCAATCTTTGTCCAAAGTAGACTTTCTAATCATTTCAAACTTGCCTTTCCTAGTGTACCAATCACTCAACAAACTTATGTCTTATGTAGTCAACCCTTAGTGTAATCAGACAGTCAATGTCACAGTCCTGGAACAAAGGTAACAGAGTTTAAAAATGTTCCAAAAGTTTTAACAGAGGCTGTGAGAGTTTTCTTTTTTCAGAATAATCAAGGCCCCTTATCAATGTAACACCTTTGCCTTTGTAGAAAAATTCCTTTGCTCTGTATGAACATTCACTTATCAAATAAGCTCGAAGAATCAAAAGACAGTCAAACAACATACACATTGAAAACTGTCTTTTCTGTGAGAAGTAGGAGCAACTTTGCCCTGTAGATTTCAACCAATAAAATGCTCTTTAACAAAACCCTTTTTCTTATTACACTTCACTATTCTCTATTGGTATGTCACTCCATCAAACAAAATCATACCACATACATGGTCAACCTCCAGTGTGGGCATACAGTCAATCTCACTGTTATGGAACAAGGTGACAGAATTTAAACAAGCTCTTAAAGTTTCAACAGAGGCTGCAGCAGCTTATTTCTTTCCCACAATCAAAACTCCTGTTTAATATGGAAACCCTGTTTAATTATTAAAAATTCAGTTTTAATAATACATATTGTTTTTACCCTTTAAGCACCTTATTGTTCTTCAAACAGTTTTGCAAAAGGAACACCTCCAACTGCAATGGTGGTATTACCGACTCTTTTTTACGGAAATGAAAACCAAACACCGTCCTTTGCCCCTTTGTTATACAAAGGATTTTTCAGAAGAACACAAGTGTTCATCTCATGATCATTTTGTTTCAGATATTGGCAGACTATTTTCACCTTCAGAAACACCTCATTTTTCCTCTCTTCTTTAAACAATACACACAACTAACAGATTTTGACCTTGTTCTATCTCAATTTTGAGGGCAAATTGCAATGGTTACTCGTAATAGTGCTCAATTCAACCCTTTGGTGTTTTGCTCCTAACCTCATTATCACATCAAAACCTCGTTTTTATAAACTTGAACTGTGGTTTTTTAAACCCCTTACAGCACTTTGCAGTTTTGAAAAACCAACGGGAACGTGATAAATACCTCTATAACTTTATGAAAACCCTTTGTGGAGAGTTGGAGCAGCTTTGCACATGAACTGGAGGCGTGTTGGAGGGTTTAAACGTGGGCGGCACTCTGGAGAGGAAGAACTTCGCGCAAAAAGCTAATCGGGCAGCCTGTCGAGTCGTGGTCGGGCGCCGTGTACAGGCGCATCGCGCACACGTACAGGCGCGTCGCGCGGCAGTTGAACGCCCGTGCAAAACTACTTCTGAGCACGTCGCGCAGACTTACAGGCGCATCGCGCAGTTCTGACTGTTAGAAAAAAAACTTCAAATTGCTCAAAAACTTTTGTGTCTGATCTTTGATGGCAGCAAAGGGTCTTTGCTCGATTTGAAAATGAAGATTCGCTCTTCGACCTCACTCCTTTGACATATCAAAACTCCCAACGGTCACCTTTATTTTTTGAAATGCAAAATGAACTTTTGGTTGGCCCTTGCAAGGTTTTCACAGCTTTTTGACTTTTTTTTTAACAATACCCTTTGGCGTATTTGTAACTTGGATTCAGAAGCGATGCAAGCAGTGGATATTTTCTATGTTTTTAAGACCGTGCTAACATGAATCAACCTATTTATAAAAAGAAAATATGGCTTGAAAGGTCAAAACTCTGTTTTACTTATGCACATGGGTTTGAAGGGTGATTCCTGTCAGTTTTGTTTCTTTGGTGACAATTTTAACACCGAAATTCAAACTTTGAATAATGCCCGGATGACCTATAGACCATTCTCTGCTACTTTGTTAATCCTTGATGTTGATATTATTTATGTAAACCCTACTTCAAAACTGTTTAAAAAATCCTGAAGACTGCTTTATTATTTGAAAGGGATAGGGTTTGTCTTTTCACCTTGATTTGACAGCTTCTGTCTCCAATTTCTCCTTCAAACTCTTTCTACTGCAGGCGCCCAAATTTTCTGACCTTATTTGGTGTTGATCATGGCCCTTTTCAATACAAACCTCTGCTCAAAACCTTTTATATGATATCTCTATCCATTTAAATAATGAAAACCCATTTTTTACTTCAAACCTTCTAAAACGAACTGAGAGTCTATCAAAACAACTTTTTGTCTATTATGAACAATAGTTTCCATGGTGATATATCTTGATGACAGAAAACTAGATTGTCTGTGCCAGCTGTTGTAGCACTTTGAAAAGGAAATTGTTCATGGGTAAAGATGATTTCAAGAAAGACATGCTCGATTAGTTTGGCATGCTGTCCTAGGGTTTTTTAAAACTCAGATCATAATTTGTGGAAAAATATGTCTTTTGAAACTTTGACTGTTCCTCACTTAGAGGAGGAAATGCCTATTTTTGGAGCAGTGGAATTTGGATTTTGCCTTTGATGATTTCCAGAACCTGAAACACTGTGCCAAATCTCTTTTTGTACTTGATGAGCTTGTATACCTGTTTGTAAGAGACAAACTAGATCAAATACATTTTTGCTCTGGGTATTATGCCATAATCTTGCCTGCAATGTAAATCTAATTAGGTGACAGGTTTGCTTGACTGTAGATGCAACTGTTAGGTGTCTTTGAGCTTTCTTCTTTGACTGTGGGTAGCAAACAAAATAGGGGATGATGCATCAGAGTTAGAAAGTGAAACAAGGATAGCTACCCTTTTTGTTTCCTGTGAAGGAGGTCTTCACTGTCTCATTGCACTGCTCTTTGCTGAGGGGAAACTGAAATGTCACCATTTTCCTTGGTCAACTTATGACAAGTCATTTGAAAGATAATCTCTATGAGTAGGGAGGTTGGCACCCTTTGAAAAACAAGCATCTTTTCTTCTGCCTGTGTAATGACATGACTTGTCAACCTTTCTTCAATTTGGTCTTGTTGAAACAGCAGGCTGCTTATAATTAGAATTGTTTTCACTCATGATATGTCTCTCCAAGGGTTTAACAATTCATATGATTGAAAACTTCAAATGACTCCCTTTATAAGACCAAAAACTCTGTTTTCCTTTTTCTTGCACATTTCAGATCCTAGCCCTGTTATGATCATTACTTACACTCAGAAACCTAGAGTCACTGTTTTACTATCTAGTAAAAAGCAAGCCTGTGCTTTTGCAATTCTTAAAGTCAATAATGGCCAGCGCCCTCTGCTTGTGGATGAAGGAGGCGCCTTAATCCTCTGCTTGTAGATGAAGGAGGTTCTTGGCCATGATAAATTACCAGTCTGTCTAACAGTGATGTCTTCCCTTTACTGTGATTTCATGCTGAAAGGAAGCTGCAAGGACTTGATGAGTCACTCTCTGTCTTGCAGATATATCTCAGGCTCATGTTTACATTGAGAAGTAGCTATTCTTCTAAATGTAGATTTAGGAATTTTCTCCTGAGATGAAGCTATATTTCCTGTCTTTGCAAAATCCATAAAACACTGTAAAAACACCTAATAATTAGCTTGAGATTGTGGTTTATGCAGTGCTGAGACCTAGGGGTGTGTAAGTGGCGCGACTTAGAGCTGTGATCAACTTGATTTGCAGAGTGGGAGGTCTATCATGATTGGTCTGTAGCAGATGGAGGTTTTTTGGCTTTTTGATGGTTGCCAAGGGCAAAATTCCTTAAAGCGCCACTTCCTAACTTAAGGGAGGCTTTTGAAACAAACTTGGATTTGCCTTTTAGAGCTGATGGGCAGACCAATAGGGCTGAAGCTAGATAGGATAGTGATAATGGGCTTGACTTTGACATGGGCGGACTAAAAAGTAGGAGGGCGAAAAAAATTTTATGAGGGTTTTCTAAATGACAATTTGACATATGAAAATCAGCTTCTAGAAAACTCAGCTATGGATATAGTCATCACTAACATGTGAAAAAATATTGATGACTAACACAAAGATGTCTACAAAAATATTATTACTTGCCATGAATGCCATATTTTTTATGATAAGAAAAACCTTGTTCCTTTACCCTTGATGCCTATCTATGTTGAGGCGCCATTTTAGCAGTGGAGACTAGATTTTATTGGTGAGATTCATCCATCATCTTCAGGTCAGCATCATTGGATCCTGACAACAACTAACTATTTCACCAAGTGGATTGAAGCAATCCCAACTAGGAAAGAAAATGATTCAATTATCATTTCATTTTTAGAGAATAACATATTGTCTAGGTTTGGCTTCCCTATGAAGAACATCACTGACAATGCACAGGCATTCAAATCCAAGAGTCTGATCAGGTTTTTTCATCAATATCACATTACGCTTGAACATTCTACTGCATATTATCCACAAGGTAATGGTCTTGTTGAATCTTATAATAAAAGCATTGTGAGGATTATTAAGAATGTGTTACAGGAAAATAAAAATACATGGCATCTGAAGCTGAAGTATGCTCTATGGGCTAATAAAGTGTGCACTAAAAGGTCAATTGGTACTTCACCTTATGATTTGGTGTATGGAGCTGAAGCCATTTTTCCTACATCCTTGGGAGTTTCAATTATGAAGCTGCTGCAAGGATTAGAGGAGGAGACAAATGCAATTCAAAGGAGAATAAACCAGTTGATAGCCCTGTCGGAAAAAAGGGAGGAAGTCTATAACAACAATCAGCAATCTCAAAACATAATTAAGAAGACATTTGACAAGAAGGTCAAAGAGGAAAAATTTCAGATTCAAGATGTTGTATTGAAGTGGGAGACCAAAATTGAAGAAAAGGGGAAACATGGTAAGTTTGAGAACATTTGGAAAGGTCTATTCATAGTGGCTGCATTCCATGGAAACAACACATACATACTGCAGGAGATGGATGGACAACCTTGTGCTGGAGGGCCTATCAATGGCAGGTTTTTGAAGCACTATTCTTATCAAGTTCTGTTGATCTTTCATTCCATTGTATATATTCCATTTTTTTATTTTTTATGCTAATAAAGACAAGCAGATCATCAAGCTATAGCCCAAGGTGAAGGCCATTAGAGTTTGAAGGAAAGCTTGGAAAATTTCAGATTTTTTATTTCCAAGAATATGGATAGCACTGGAACTACAAGTTATTTGGTGTACCACGGGGACTCACCATCCCAATTGGAGCCACTGTTATCACTCAGAAAAAGTGAAACACTAGTTGACATGGTCATAGAGTTCATTTGTCAAAGGTGTGGTCATAGAGTTCATTATTCACAAGTTGGTATAGGAAAATTTTAATTTTTTTCATCTTTAATCTATCTTAAGGTTCAAACCCACCTCCATTCAAGTCATATCACGTCCCATCAGTCATCATTTGCTAACATATTTCATTTCCCATGCTTTTGAATTCAAAAGGGTAACTTTAGCCAGTTTTTCCTCTTTTCGTAGCGTTTTACACTATAAAAAGGATGTTTTCACTAAGAAACTACCTAATAGTTTCGTAGCAAAACTGTCAAGAAATGAACTAGCCATGCTACAAAAAATGGTTTTTTTGTTTGTCTTGTCAAATCCGGTGCAATGTGTCAATCCATTATTTGAAGAGTTAGGGTGGATGTCATTTGAGTCAGTTATGGTTAAATCAAGGTACAAAGGTCATGTCTAAGGTCATCATTACTATTTTTAGCATGTATGAGTCATGATTAAGGCATGAGTTGTCATCGAAACTTTAAAACATTACCCATGTAATATTCCTAAAATTTAGCTTTTAGCTAAATGGAATATTATGGATCATTTTGTCATGAGATAGGTGAATAAATGGGTGGGGAGGCCCATAAATCTCCTTAGCAGCAATAAAAACACTTCAAGTGTGAAAGGAGACCTTCTAAGAAGTTAAATAAAGAACCTTTGAGTATGAACAGGGGTTGTATCATGTTGAATAGGTCAACTTTGAACAAGTCAACAACGTTGTTATCGCGGAGTGGACATTAAATGAGGAATAACACATTTTTGGAGGGAGATGGATTGCATGGAGGAAATTACCTAATTGAGTGGGGCCAAGGACAAGGAAACTCATAATATATATAAGGAAGAGGATGGCATCCATATGGGGCTATGTTTTGGATTATTATTTTTTATGCGGTCTATTTAGACTTCTTGCATTATTCAGCTACTTTGTTGAGATTGATGTGTTGTTTAGCACCGGGTGTTCCCGAGCGGGAATCCCACCTCTTTCCTTGAGAGGCATCTTGGGTGAGGATTTCATTTCATTTCAACATTCTGGTTTCTAGGCCAACCTACAACTTTCTTCATCAATTTAGTTTCTGCAGGATATTGTGTTGTGTTGCAGGGTGCAGTAGTGGAGAATTAGATCGGGTGTCTTCTGAGCTAGTTTTGTAGTGGAGGAAGGTTTCCATCCATTGGGAGTCATGTAAAGAAGCCCCTTGGGATTTATTGACACATTTAGCAGCAGGCTAGGGAGTATTTATCCCTACAACGCATTTTCAATCCAAATCTGCGTTATTTTAGGGAGGAGTTGCAGGGTTAGTTGCAGTGATTCTTTATGGGAGGCTTGCTACTTCATTGTATTTGATGTATGACTCACTACTTTGTATTGATTTTCTGATCTAATACATGATGTTATGACTCCATATTGGTCTCCAATGTTAATGAGTTTATTTACACTGCAATTTCCAGTTTTTTGTTCATATATTGCTGCATTCCCCATTTGGGAATATTACAGTGGTATCAAAGTGTAATCTTGGCTCAGCCTGTGCATTCAGCCAATATGTTACCATAAGGAGAAGCTTCTCACAAGGAGAGGAGATGTAAATAAAAAACAAATAAAAGACTTCATTATTTGGAGGAAAAGAGGAAGAGGAGCTCTCAAAGCTTCTTTTTCAAACTATGTAGAGCATCAAGGGAGATATCAAGAAAATGAGAAGGGAGATGTGTAGGGAATCTTCAAGGGGGTTTGAATATGAAGCAAGCCCTAGATTTTTGCAAGATGGGTGTGAGCATGCACCCACACACTATGATTCACAACGCAGTCTTATGCCTATATTTACTGTAAGAGAGAGGGAGGAAGAAGATGTGCCAAAGAGGGAGACCCTTGGTGATTATTTGCAAGAGTATGAATTTCAATCTAAGAGGTTCAAAGATCACCTTAACTTCCAAGGGTTTTGCAAGATCAAGGAAAGAAGAAGCACAAAGAGAAAGCAGCATGATGTGGGTAGATTATTTCTATCTACTTTTGATGGTTCACCTAAATGTTCAACTAGAGCTTGGGTGGAGGAGCTAGACACCTATTTGCAGCAACACCAAGTTTCAGAGAATGAAGCCATCAAAGTTGCAGCACTGAATTTTGAAGGTA
The DNA here is from genome assembly GCA_034641835.2 of Pinus albicaulis. Classification (NCBI taxonomy): domain Eukaryota; kingdom Viridiplantae; phylum Streptophyta; class Pinopsida; order Pinales; family Pinaceae; genus Pinus; species Pinus albicaulis. The sequence continues at coordinate 20,971,719 of CM076582.1, read as the reverse complement.
AGCCCTATGCTTGGTGGATGTTTGAATATTTTTCATTAAAAAATGAAAATACCTCTACTTATGCAAATTTCACTAGGAGAATAGTGGAAAAGTTTGATGAAAAGCATTCTGAAACACCTTTGGTGGAGCTAAACAAACCAAAACAAACAAAACCTTTGCATGGGTTAGAAGGATCTATAAACCCAACTCCACTTCAGAAAACTATTGAAGAGGCTAACATCTTGCATAATACCTTGCTAGAGGCAATATCTGTATCTCATACTCTTGGAAAAGAGGGCATGGAGATCCCTTTTTCAAAAGAGGATCCTCTTATTGAAAAGTCTCCCATTCATATTGAAGAGGAAGAGAAGGCATGAGGCAACATCACTGTCATATCCAGAGAATATATAGCACCTCATGTAGAGGAATATGGAGCAATTGCTCCAAAAAGATGAATACTTTTATGTTCACAAGGAGTTCCAAAGGATATCATATGTGGATATCAAGGCACAATCCATGAACAACATGTGCCATTATTGATATATTGTGAAACCTTGCAGATTAAAGGAGAAGGTAGGGAGGCTGAACAGCATTATATGATGAGGAGTACACACCCCTTTCTATTTTATAAGGGTGATGCATAGATGAGGTAGACTGATTTTCACAGTAAGGGCCAGGGAAATGTTTTCCAATCATATATGCAGTCTACTCTTGATATTGATGTCTCATTTCATGGAGGAATTCCACCTGGGAGACCACCAAATCAGGAGATGATGGAAGATGCTTCACAATTGGTTGCACCACTGATTGATCTCAGAGGGGTGAGGACCTTGCGAGTATTTGACAGAATGTTGAGAGTCTTGGGTAGACTCAAGGAGGAGAGAGACATCCTCCCATTTTCAGCATTACCCACTCTCACTACATATTCTGCACTGACATAAGTTGCTGCAATGATGGAGGATGGCACCACCATGGTGCAAGGAAGTTGCTCCATGGATTTTGAGAAATAGAGGGTACTTCCTTTGAGGAAGTAATCCTTCATATATTGGAGTAAATAGAGGCCACTCATGCTTACATTGGCCAATATCAGGAGGTTCTTTTTGGATGGCAGCTTCTCATGGGAGGCCAACTTCCAAGGGCCAGCACTTCTACTTAAGCATGAGTAGCTGCATGATCGGCGTGGAAGAAATTTGGAGGATGAATTTGGCATGAGGGATGTCAATTTCATAGGGAAAGACAACAACATGTGGGGAGCTTTACATTTCATATCTTCAACGCTGTCTCTTAGGAGGATTGATCCATATTGGAGGTCTCAGCTTTTGGTAGAGTAATCCAAGTATCTTGGTGCTTGCATGATTCTGATGACCCAGAGGGAGATCATAGATACATGGTGGATGATGGGGTCATCTATTCTTATAGAAGAGTCTTCTTGACTAGAGCTTATGAGCTCAAGGAGAAGCTGTTACATGCAGCACATGTGGAATTTCTTTCCATGCACTTTGATGCATATAATTCCTTGATGAAGGAGTTCACTTGGGAGGGAATCCAATAGGATTTATATCAGCATATGGAGAGATGAAATACCCGGATGATGATGGAGAGGTTGTCACAACCACTTCCTTACTCATTGAGAGTGAGGGAGAACTTTCAGTTGAGCCATTTCAGCTCAATGACCAAGGTACACAGTAGAGGATGTACATTTATGCATTACGATTTGCACTCCTTTACTTTTTGTGAGAAGCATATTTTACTAAGGAGGATGATTCCTTATTTTATATTGTATTGTGATGTACTTGAGGCCATTTGAAGCATTGATGTTGGCCATTCTATTATTTTTTTATGGGAAATGCCACATGATTCTTGGTGTGCACCATTGGCACCAAATTTTACTTTTATGATCCCATCTTGTAGGATGATTGTGGCAGTAAAAAAGTGGTTGAAAAGACACTTTCTATACTTTTTTATGAGATAGGAAAGGGATGCACTGCATTGGTTCCACAGGTGGGACTACGATCCACCTCCCGGTTGTCATATGGAAACTTGTTTTTATTTGTTTGTGCTTCTATATATTGATGATGTTCTTATTCTTATGGGAAGATTTGTTGGGAGGATGGCACAAGAGTTGGAGGTGCCCATTGGGATTATGATTCTTCATACTTCATATGTTGCATGTTTCAGGAGAAATAATGGACAAACCATGATTTCCACACTACATATCTTGTCTTCGTGTGGGAGGGGCCATTTGGAGAACTTGATTTCTTGGGAGAGGCACTTCATGGATGTTTTTTTTGATGGGGTAACTTGTGAAATTCTTGGAGACTATAATATTTCCGCCCAAGATTAGCAACATCCCCATACATATCATAAATGGAGAGAGAAACAACATGGGTGGAAAAATCTAATCTCTCCATATAGCCCCAATACATTGCATGAACTGGGGGTTGAGGATTTCTTTGATGAGCTACCTAGAATGGCTCATTTCATTTGGATGATAACATGGGTATGGGAGTATCTCATTGGGAATGAGATCCCATATGTTTTTCATCACTCCTACCTTGAGGAGGCCATCAGAAAGCAAGAAGGTTTCCACTTACACCTTCCACTTTCTCATGATCTAAGCCATTTGGTTTTGCATACTTGGGGGGCAGATTTATTGCAGAATATTTTGAGCAGTGGTGGGGACTATTGATGAGGAGGCCATAAGAGGAGGAGAGGAGGAAATTTTCTCCACCTTACAGTTTCTTGAAGACAGGAAACATTTTGAAGGGGAGGATTGTAATATTCCTAAAATTTAGCTTTTAGCTAAATGGAATATTATGGATCATTTTGTCACTAGATAGGTGTATAAATGGGTGGGGGGCCCATAAATCTCCTTAGCAGTAATAAAAAAACTTCAAGTGTGAAAGGAGACCTTCTAAGAAGCTAAATAAAGCACCTTTGAGTATGAACATGGGTTGGATCATGTTGAACAGGTCAACTTTGACCAAGTCAACAATGTTGTTATGGAGGAGTGGACATTAAATGAGAAATAACGTAGTTTTGGAGGGAGATGGATTTCATAGAGGAAATGACCTAATTAAGTGGGGCCAAGGGCAAGGAAACTCATAATATATATAAGGAAGAGGATGGAATCCATAAGGGGTTATGTTTTGGATTATTGTTTTGTATGTGGTCTGTTTATACTTCTTGCATTCCTCAGCTATTTAGTTGAGATTGTTGTGTTGTTTAGCACCAAGTGTTCTCGAGAGGGAATCCCACCTATTTCCTTGAGAGGCCTCTTGCGAGATTGAATTTCATTTCCACATTCTAGTTTCTAGGCCAAGCTACAACTTTCTTCATTAGCACAGTTTTTGCAAGATATTGTTCTGTGTTGTAGGGTGCAATAGAGGAGAATTAGATCGCGTGTCTTCTGAGCTAATTTTGCAATGGAGGAAGGTTTCCATCCATTGGGAGGCCTATAAAGAATCCCCTTGGGCTTTATTGACACATTTAGTAGTAGGCTAAGGAGTATTTATCCCCTACAACGCAGTTTCAGTCCAGATCTGTGTTATTTTAGGGAGGAGTTGCAGGGTTAGTTGCAGTGATTGCTTATGGGAGGCTTTTTCCTTCATTGTATTTGATGTATGCCTCACTACTTTGTATTTATTTTCTGATCTAATACATTATGTTATGACTCTATATTGGTCTCCAATATTAATGAGATGATTTACACTGTAATTTCCAATTTTTTGTTCATATATTGCTGCATTCCCCATTTGGTAATATTACAAACCAATTGAGTCTTTGTATTCTCCGCTTCGTCATTGCATGATATTGAGTTCTAGAGAGATATTTCACCAAGCCAAGATGGTTGCTAGAATTTTCAAAAGTTGCAGGTGTCACTAATCAAGCGAGGAAGAGAAGGTATAAAATCACCATGGCTACAAAGAAGAAGACCAAAAAAGGTGGTCACTACCTCAGATATGAGCCAATGGACATGAATTTGTTGAATGAAGACCCAACTACATTGGAAGTGTTTAGAATAATAAGGTGTTTGTAATTTTTCCAAAGTCTGCAAGGATGTCATTTTCAAGTTTCAAAGTAGTTTGCTAAGAGTTTTACTAGATCAGCTTCAAAGGTGGGAATGTTAAATCTCATAGTAACTCCAAAAACCATTGCAGCATAAACATGAATCCCTAGAGGAGGATATCAATGGTTCAAAGGTATAAATTTCACCATGAGTGACTATAAATAATTCATCATGACATATCATAGTGGAATTAATCTCACAAATGATATCCCAAGGAGCTACATGAAGGAAAATTATTCAAATTTGTTGCTGATCATTAAGAAGTACTGTTGGCCAGATAAATTGATCTTGCGGACAAGACCAATCTCCCTAGTATCAAAATATAGTCTAGCAAAAAACAGACAATTAAATCTATATTTCTCTAGATATATCACAAATTATAAGTAAATGCTACAAAGGTGTTACGATCCTACCTCGATCCAATGCTTGTTTGTAGTAGTCGTCCTTCAGTCGCCTGAAAGAGTTACCTTCGAAGATCTGCAATCACAAACAAACAAACATCAAATAGCACCTGCATAATATATATTCATAAATCATATCTATTATGGTGATCAAGGAATCCATAAAATAAACAATCAAATGACAGCTTATTGAGAAAAACAAACTTATTTGTATTAACTTTGAAATAGTAGAAGAAACTTACAACATTTTTAGCCTTGATGTTGAACAGGTCCTCCCGGGGTCTGAAGCGGGAATTTCCTCTACTCTGACAGGTCTTGCACTCTTCCAACTGAGATACATGCAGGTATGTAATCTTTCCTCATAAAATCTCAGCTAAAGGAGTCTAAGTTCCAACAACACTTTACCTCAAATAACACTAAAGCTTGAACTCATCAATTCTATTGTCCATTAGTAACCCTTTGAGGCTGCCCTATGCCTCTTTTTATAGTGAAAAATAGGAGGTTACAGTTCCACCTATGAAGGGATGGAATCCTCCTTCAAAGGGATAAGCTCCTCACATTAAGGGGTTAGCTCCTTAAGGCATGGGATACATGAACCTAAAAAGAGCGGACTTGCCACCGCAAGATTCCTTCCAGAAGCTTCTAAAAATGACTGAAAGTGAGATTTTTGAGTTTACTTGCACCCTTTTAATATTTTAAGGGGTCCGTACCCTTAACACATAGAAATTACGGTCAGGTACGCATGAGACATGACCATTAGGTGCGGGACCGCAGGTAAGACAAACAGAAAGTGCGATACCAGAGTTTTAGAGACTTTGAGAGATTTTCTCTTATTTTTAGGGCTTGACGTGAGGAAATGATGTTTTTAGACTTGCAAAGGAGGAAAGTATGAGTGATAATGAGCTCATACAGACAACGAAATTTCAAGGTGACAATTTTCAGTGCAACAGATTGCCCCCTAAAGTGCGAAGTCTGTAATAGATGAAGATAGAGTCTGTCATGTATGAAGAGTGAAGTAATTTATCATTTCAAGGATCATCCTGTGGACACCCCAATCGAAACCTGTAAAAACATTCAATGAAAAATATATATATGTAGACATATCATCGCTGAGGTAGGCATTCCTATACTCAGATCAAAACTAACTAAACTTGTTCTGATACAGAAATGATTTTAATATTACATCAATAGTGTAGACATAGCATGGGCACAGCCATATGTAATGAATAGTCCACTGTATAAATTAATAACAAAATTCCTGGAAGCCTGGATGGTAGAAACTAGATCCAGGGTCTTGATTTCTGCTTCTCTAACTAGTACGATTCTATCCATGTGAATGAATGTGTCGAAGTCGAACATGGTAGAAACCACTTGATTACCAGTCCATAATGTGAATTGTTAACAAGTGTGAGAGTAACCACCAGTAATGTCAATGGCCCTCAAAGTACTCAGTACAATCCATGAAATGTGAATGAATGAGCTAAAGTCGAACATGTCATGGAATCATTCGATCAAAGGTCAATGATGCAACCTGTCATCGAAGGCGAGAAACCTGCCATTGAGGCATGCAGATTTCAAGGTACTGACAATTTCTAGATCGACTTCCTAGATAATGAGTTGTCGTTGATAGAAAGTGATCCGTCGTAGGCAAGGCCACAACACGAAATCATAGATCAAGTTCTGAAGAAATATATTGGCAAGGACTAACTCAGGGATGGTCAAAATGGAAGACAAATATTTTGCAGATGAATGGTTTATTTGAACTATCCTCTTAAACACATAACGACACTACAGATGGCTTGGTGACAATTGACCGAAAGCTAATACCCAGAAACTAGCTGAAGACTTTCAATATGGTTTGATTAACTGTTAGGCAAAGGATTTTCCCAACCCAGGTGAACAAAAGTGTCATGTTCAAGTTCATTTTTCTCTCTTTTCCCCCACCATTTCTGGCAAGTACCTCTTTATTTTTGACAAGCTTGAGGAGGATAACATTTGCTTTTTTATAAGCTCATCCTTCGGATGAGTCCAACTTAGTTTAAGATTCAAACCCTAAGAAGGAGTGGTTCGTTCCTGTTTAAAATTGAACAGGTCCTTTAATATTAAATTTTAACGAGTCCAGTATAGGAGAAATTCAGTGTTTTTCAATTTTAGGGAGTCAGGAGAAAAAACTTAAGAAAAATCCATGGGTGTACTTTTTCATAAATTTAGTCTCTCGAGCCCGAAAGAGGATTAAATAATGCGGGAGAGAACTATATTGACCATACTTAGTCAATGTATACCTTTTTCATAAATAGTCCATTTCAGTCCGTAAAAGGGATAAACTTATACTGAAAAGGGCTTAAAAGGGCTTAAAAGAGGACTCCAATGTTTCACTTTTTCGTAAGTTTTAACAATTTTGAAAAGGGATAAAAATGTACTCATGGTTTTCACTTTTTCGTAAGTTTTAACAAGTTTGAAAAAGGGATAAAAATATACTCCTGTGGCTGACTTTCAATTTAATTTACGAGCAGGAAAAGATGTAAAGAACTCAGCATTTCTGTGTTTTTTACGAGAATGAAAGATAGAAAAATAATCTCGGGATTTTCATGATTTTAACGAGTCTTGAAAATAATAACCGAAATGGACTCAAGATAGGTTTTGTTTTTACAAAAGCTTGAAATAGAGAAAAACTATGCTTCAGATAGGTTTTAGTGCCCCCTAAGCGTAATCTGTTAGAGCGCATGCCCCCCGAGCTTCATTTCATTCAACTAAATAGACTACTGGTAATTAATAGCTGGATGGAATGAAGGTTCATTTACGAGATCATATGAAAGAACCGACGTAAAAATGTAAGAAAATTATGTAAAAACTAAAATAACTAACCTAAATATATGACTTAACATTTACGAGATCTAGTCAAAGACTCGACGCAATTAGGGGAGGATTTGTTTCATTTTTTAAGGAGCTTGACACAGGAAAATAACTATGCTCATGGCAACGTGTTTCATTTTTTAACAAGGTTGACACAGTAATAGGAACTATCCTCACCTAAATGTTTCATTTTTTAACTAGGTTGACACAGTAAAAGAACTGTCCTCAAATATACTCTCTACAATCTACCTATATAACCTACTGATTCATTTTTTAATGAGGTTGACACAGGAAAAGAATTGTCCTCATGGCCCATTGATTCATTTTTTAACGAGGTTGACACAGTAAAAGGAAATTTCGTCTTGATCCACTGATTCATTTTTAACAAGGTTAACACAGTAAAAGGAACTTTCTCATACCTGATTCATTTTTTTAGGAGGTTGACTCGGTAACAGGAACCATCCTCAGAAACTATTTATTTCTAATCTATCAATCTACTCTCTACAATCTACCTACTGATTCATTTTTTAATGAGGATGACACAGGAAAATAACTATCCTCATACCTTATCCATTTTTTAACGAGGTTGACTCAATAACAGGAACCATCCTCTGACCAACTAATTCATTTTTTAACGAGGTTGACATAGTAAAAGGAACTATCCTCATAAGAATCTGTTTCATTTTTTAACAAGGTTGACACAGGAAAAGAACTTTCCTCTTAGAAGCTTGTTTCATTTTTTTAACGAGCTTAACACAAGAAAAGGAACTATGCTCTCGACTAACTGATTCATTTTTTAATGAGGTTGACATAGTAAAAGGAACTATCCTCACACTCACTGATTCATTTTTTAACGAGGTTGACACAATAAAAGGAACTCTCCTCACGGGACACTGATTCATTTTTTAACGAGGTTGACACAGTAAAAGGAACTATCCTCGATGACTTGATCATGGTTTCCAACTGGAAGATACACATGTCAATGAACACACCTTGATCATGGCTTCCAAGAGGTCTTCATCAGAAGGAAGAATAGCTATCTGGAAGGAACACATGTCAAGGGACTCAAAAGGGATAAGAACATTGCGTTCAAATAATCCCATAGAGTTTTCCATGTCAATTACCGGATCTAAGTCATAGGAAGTCGAGAAAACAGTGAGAGGCTTGCTTACCTCGGTAACTGAAAACATGGGACTAGTTTCCACATAATAAACCCGTGGCGAGGTAGATACCACTTTCTTATCAGGAACATTTAGGGGTGTCGGATTATTGGTAGTCGAATCAAGACTAGGGAACGAAAGCTGGTCAACAGTCACAATGTTTCCATTGTGAGGGAAAGACATCACGCGAAAGAGTGTAGATACGACATCTTTCATTGCATAGACATAGTCTCACCCAAGGAGTAAATTGAAATCCAAGGGGCCTCGAACTACCATAAGATCAATACAGACAGTTTTACCTTCCAAAGTAATATAAAACTTAGGAAGGATCCCTTAAGGTTCACTAATGGTTCTGTTAGAAGCTTTCAGATTCTGCGTAATAGGAATAAGCTGAGAGGAACCCAAATATTTCCAAGCAGTTGAGGATAAAATACTAACAGAAGCACCTTCATCTACATGTGTGTTGTGTATGATCCTACCACCAGCCTTCACAATGATTTGGAAAGGGATGGAGGAAGGAAGACGAGGTTTTTTCAGTCTAGTCCAATCAAAGGAAAAGACCTCAGTACTTGGAGGGGGTTCTATAGAAACAGGTGAAATGCCCCCTGGCGTAGAAGAATCTGATGTAACAAGAAGAACCTGAGTGGTATAACATTCACTCTCTTTAGGGAGAGTGGGATCGACCAAATGGGAAATCGAATCGACCACTTGATCAACTAATGGATCATCATCCTGAGTGATATGAGTTTCACTCTCCAATGGAAGAGTGGGATTGACTGTACTTGGAATTAGATCAATCCCTCCGTCAGTTGATAGTAGGTTGGGAGAAAGTTGACGGTAACCAGTTGGAAGTTCTTACTGTGGAATAGTAAGGTTTTCCAACAATTTTGAGGCTTCATCCATGCGAGGGAAAATGTGAGTTTGATGACTCCCTTTGCACAACTTACAAGGAAACCTAAATTTACCCTTTTTCCCAGGAACCTGACTATCACTGGTTGATGGATCAACGGAAAGTTGATGGGATTTTTCTGACCATACTTCCAAGACCTTTGGAATACCAGGACAATTGATAAGGAAGTGGTCACCCTTACAAAGCCCGCAAGGGTATTTGGGTTTAGGATGCATGTTGGAGGTTTCCTCAACACTACTAACATTTACAGCCATGGTTGACTAGTTGACTTCTTTCTTATTTTTTTTCTTCTTCTTCTTTCCTTTCTTCTTCTTGTTAGCCACCTAGTTACTAGCGTCAAGGCTTTTACCAAGCGAAGAGGAAGAAATGGAGGAAGAAATATTGGGCGAAGAAGGTAAGGGGTCAACATAAGGTTGGTGATGTTGAGATGGTGAACTCTAATGAGGTGAATCATTCAGTTGAGGTGGAACAATTGGAGTATTTGGGACCAATGAAGTTGAAAATAACCATATTCGTAAACTTATTGTAAATCTAGGTAATGACAATGAGCCATATAAGGAGGACCAACATTTCCAAAGCAAGGAAAAGTACTAGGATTCTCGTTAAGAGGGGTTCCTTGGTTGGTAAATTCCAGAACATTTTCCATTATATTCAACTTCAGTGAATTTTACTAACAATTTAAAACTAAAATTGACAATTGACAATTCACACCTAACAATTAAAATTCAGAATTCACACCTATGGTCTCTAAAAGTAAAAACAAAAAAATTAACATGCGCTGTCAAATCTAGGAGTCAAACCACACACAAACAGTAGATTCCTGCACTAAAAACACTAGTTGGTGATGAAATCCAACATCGTATAATTTTAATGCTGAAATGGCGGTTGGAACAGTTAGCCCGACAACCTGCTTAATGAAACAGACCGGTGCAAGTTTCTCCACTATGCCATCTCGAGTGACGATAACCCTCCAAAGAGTCTAAGTGAGTCTAGCCGACATCTGTTCCAGGTACAGTGGGATCTTACCTCCACCATCACCTTGGGAAAGAATCCTATAGATTATGGCCACTAAGGTCACCAACAAAAACAAATATACCTAGCGGAACAGTCTACGATCCGACACACACACAAGGGAAGAGTAACAAAGCTCAATCCCCTTGAAGGCTCCTTGACATAATCCAAGGTTTACGGACAAGTGACCCCAGGCTCCTCAGCAATGGTCAATCCGAGGTTTATTGTTCCCAATGAGAAAGGACTGATTACCTCACTGTTTCGAATATGATCTCATGCTTGACTCCTTTAAGAGGAGCTTCCCAGAGCATACATGCAACAATTGGAATTTTTCCTACCGCAAGATCAACTACTTGTTTGTTTTAGTTTCTTTGGAAAGTTAACTACAACCTATTCCAAGGCATTAATCCTGAGCTAGATTGGTGGAAAGAGCCCTAAAAATGTAAAAATTACTAGATGAATTTTAATTAAGTGCTATGTTATTTGGGCTGTTATTACTCAAAGGGTAAATGGATATGAAACCAATGGTGTTACGACCCGACCCAAAACTGAATGCAATCGAATACAATAATGTAATCTTTTCAATTCGATGAATCCTAACTAAAGTAGGAAGAGAGTTTCCATTCACTTCCAACAATGCAAAAAATTGATCAATAAGAGAAAATATAACAAATTCTCTGATGCACTAATTTCATTAAGAAAAACTAATGCTAATCAATTCAAAAAAAAGAAAATTGTGTTTTTAAAACAAGCATAAAAACATGTAAATTAAAATCAAAGAAAACAGATCTAAATCTACGATTGATTTTTCAGAATTTAAACTATGCAATTTTAATCTATGCACAATTCACTTGAAAAGTATGCAAATGTAATCTATGCACATTTTTCACTCATATTCTGAAAATAAGAATTCTAATTATGCAAATGTGATCTATGAAAGAGAACTCTCAAACACAAGATGATTCTAATGTAATCTAAGAACCAATCAAGTGCAAGTAAAGAAAATTGGGTGAGAGTTCCAAAGATCAAAAATAAAAATACTCAAAGGCGATTACCACTCATACACAATTTAGCAAAAAAAAAAAGCAAAAAGATGCAAAATTGTGAAAATACTGAGACAAACCTCCAAGTAATGACTAAAGGAAATCAAATTAAGAATTTCTCAAAAAAGAGACTCAAAACACCCAATTAACTTAATGGAGATTGATGAGATGAAAAATTTGCTGAAAGAAACTCATAAACAAGGATTTTTGACAGAAAAATACAGATTTGGGTAGATGCTAAGAATCCTAAATCAAATCTAAACTTAAGATGGAAGGAGAAATATTAATTTTTTCAAAAAGTTGACAGGGTCCGCAGGCTCTAGAGAAAACAGGTGCGGTCCCGCACTGGTTACTCAAGGAAAGTGCAGAGATGCCCGCACTGTGTGTGAAGATAAAGTGTGGTCCCCAGAAAAATTCAAGAAAAACACAAAATATTTCAAAACTTTTCAAACTAGAGTAAACCTAAGCTACCCAGGCGAGTATACATCAATCAAAAACCAAAAAAAATCATTTTCTCAAGTCAAAACAAAGGAAAACCAAAAATCAAAAATCATTCCCCAGTGGAGTCGCCAATTTTTTGGCCGGATAAATTGATCTTGCGGACAAGACCGATCTCCCTAGTATCAGAAGATAGTCTAGCAAAAAAAAGAAAATTAAATCTATCTTTCTCTACATATATCACGATTTATAAGTAAATGCTACAAAGGTGTTACGATCCTACCTCGATCCAACACTTGTTTGTAGTAGCCGTCCTTCAGTCGCCTGAAAGAGTTACCTTCGAAGATCTACAATCATAAACAAACAAACATAAAATATCACCTGAATAGCATATATTCATAAATCATATCTATTATGGTGATTAAGGAATCCATAAAATAAACAATCAAATGACAGCATGAGAAAAACAAACTTATTTGTATTAACTTTGAAATAGTAGAAGAACCTTACAACCTTTTTAGCCTTGATATTGAACAGGTCCTCCTGGGGTCCGAAGTAGTAATTTCCTCTACTCTGATAGGTCTTGCACTCTTCCAACCGAGATACATGCAGGTATGTAATCTTTCTTCATAAAATCTCAGCTAAAGGAGTCTAAGTTCCAACAACACTTTACCTCAAATAAAACTAAATCTTGAACTCATCAATTCTATTGTCCATTAGTAACCCTTTGAGGCTGCCCTATGCCTCTTTTTATAGTGCAAAAGAGGAGGCTACAGTTCCACCTATGAAGGGATGGAGTCCTCCTTCAAAGGGATAAGCTCCTCACATCAAGGGGTTAGCTCCTTAACGCATGGGATACATGAACCTGAAAAGAGCGGACTTTCCACCACAAGATTCCTTCTAGAAGCTTCTAAAAATGACTAAAAGTGAGCGTTTTGAGTTTACTTGTGCCCTTTTAATCTTTTACAGGGGTTCACACCCTTAACACATAGAAAGTGTGGTCAGGTACACATGAGACATGACCATTAGGTGCAGGACGACAGGTAAGACAAAGAGAAAGTTTGATACCAGAGTTTTAGAGACTTTGAGAGCTTTTCTCTTATTTTTAAGGCTTGACATGAGGAATTGATGTTTTTAGACTTGCAAAGGAGGGAAAGTATGAGTGATAATGAGCTCATACGGACAAATCAAATGCCTAAGGTAATTTTCAAATATGCAATAGACAACGATGCGTGCATACAGTTGTAGCAATAACCTCTTCAACACAATTTTACCCAAGAACTACGCCAGAAGGAAGAAGAATTCTAGAAAATGGATGCTACAATGCCCATTCTAATCCCAACTCAACACCTGGCACATATGTGCGCCAACCATGTGCTCAGAGATTATCGGGAAGGGATTCGCCACAAGAAGAAGGTTCTGAGTGACCACCTTAGGCCATGGGCCGATGAAGCCCCTGATATTCCAGACTCTGATGTCGTAGTCATCAAATTAACTAAACTTTAGAGAGTGCAACACACGACCATGTATACCCCGATATCCTTGGTTTCAGGGACATTGCGTAACGCTTTATGCAGAGTGAAGAGTTTTTCCTCTCTCTAGTTTATGTAACTGCTACCCAGAAAAGATGCAAATCACAATGCATCGTGATTTGAGACGCAGTCACACATTTTGT
>CM076582.1:20522627-20958080 GCA_034641835.2 Pinus albicaulis | reverse complement strand
ATGGCATACATCAAACTGCCAACTGCTGAAGTATAAGGAATTTTTCTCATTTATTCCTTCTCCTTGTCATCACTGGGACATAACTCAGTACTCAACTTGAAGTGTCGTGCAAGGGGTGTACCAAATGGTTTGGAATCCTTCATATTAAACCTGTCAAGCACTTTCTTGATATACTTTTCTTGTGACAGCCACAACCTTTTTTTTTCCCTGTCACGCATGATCCTCATGCCCAAAATCTGTTGTGCTGGACCCTAATCCTTCATTGCAAACTTGTTGCCCAAATTCTTCTTCAACATATTGATCATATTCTTATCATGTCCAAAAATCAACATGTCATCCACATATAACAATAATATGAGATATTTTCCTTGATCATACCTCTTGATATAGACACAATGGTCAGCTTCCAACCTGTGAAAACCATGTTCTAACATGAATGAATCAAATTTATTGTACCATTGTTGAGGTGCCTATTTAAACCCATAGAGACTCTTCTTTAACCTGCAAACAAGGTCTTCTTTGCCTTTTTCTATGAAGCCTTCTGGCTGCTTCATATAAATTTCTTCCTCTAATTCTCCATGAAGGAAAGCCGTTTTTACATCTAACTGTTCACATTCCAAGCCTAAAACAACAACAAGACCAAGAATGACTCTAATGGATGACAGTTTGACAACAAGTGAGAAAATTTCAGTGAAGTCAATACCTTCCTTTTGGGCGAATCCTTTCATCACCAACCTTGCTTTATACCTCTCCTTCTTTTCATCACCTTCATGCTTAATTCTATATACCCATTTGTTTTGCAAAGCTTTTCTACCTTTTGGGAGATTTTCCAACTCCCAAGTTTTATTTTCCATCAAAGAGTTCATTTCTTCTTCCATTATTTACTGTGCTCAACTTTACAAGCCTCTTGAAAACAACTAGGCTCACCTTCATCAGTCAATACGATATAGTTTGAAGGAGGATACCTTTGTGAAGGCTTATGAGGCCTAGAAGATCTATGAACCAACTGTGGAGGTGCATTATCAGGTTGAATCTCCCATAAAGGTTCCTACAAGATTCCTTCTTCTTGGTGTTCATCACTTTCCCCTTGCTGTCCCTACTGCTCTTGAATTTGTTGCCCATTTTCCTGCATGGGTGGGATTTTTTCATGCTGTTCTTCAAAGCTATCAATAAATTTCTTGACTTCCACCTCACCTACATTCCTCTTAAACATTTCTGACTCATTAAATATAATATCCCTGCTTCTAATAATTTTATGTTTGACTGGATCCCATAGATGATAGCCAAATTCTTCATCTGCATTTCCCAGAAAAATGCATTTCATAGATTTATCATCTAGCTTGGTTCTATTTTCTTTTGGACTATGTACAAATGCTTCACATCCAAATATTTTCAAATGAGAATAATTCAACTTCTTACCAGTCCAAACTTCTTCAGGGATGCCTCCATCCAAGGCTGTAGATGGAGATCTATTTATGAGGTAGCATGTTGTCATCACAGCCTCTGCCCAAAAATGCTTGTCCAAACTGGAATTGGACAACTCCTTACTTTTTCCATAATGGTACAATTCATTCGTTCTGCAACACCATTCTGTTGAGGTGTACCAGGCACAGTCTTCTCATGCTTTATGCCAAACCTGTTACAATATTCTTTGAATGCATTTGAGCAATATTCTCCACCATTATTTGTTCTTAGGCACTTGAGAAATTTCTTAGTCTCTCTTTCAACAGCAACATGGGATTTATGAAATATTTCAAACACTTCACTTTTACTTTTCATGGGATATTTTCAAACCTTCCTGGATGCATCATCTATAAATTTTACAAAATATGATGCTCCTCCTAATGAATTGATGTTAACTGGTCCAAACACATCTGAGTGTATCAATTCTAACACATTTTTCTTTCTGTCATGACCACCTCTAAGAAATGAGACCCTTATTTGTCTACCATATACACAATGCTCACAAAGATCAAGATTGTAGGATCTCAAACCTGGTAGTAAATTTTTACCAACAAGGATTTTTAAACCCTTCTTTCTCCTGTGACCCAAGCGGTTATGCCACAGATCTGCTGAATTTCCTTCTCTTGTGACAACAGCCAAATTTTATTTTCCTATAATTTCCTTCAATGAATATAGTGTTCCTGTCTTGGGTCCTTTGGCCACGACCAATGCTCCTTTGCTAATTTTCCAGCCTCTTTTTCCAAAGCTTGTGGAATAGCCTTCATCATCCAGCCGTCCCATAGAGATCAAACTCATGCGCATTTATGGTACATGCCTGACTTGTTTCAAAAATATTTCTTGTCCATTCTTTATCTTGATCTGGACATCTCCCACTCCAACAATACTGCAAAAATGATTATTCCCCAAATGCACTCTACCATAATCACCAGGATTATATGCAACAAAACTATCTTTGCATGGGGTTACATGGTGAGATGCCCCAGAGTCAAGGATCCAGTCAAAGCTACTGCTAGATGTATATAAACATGCATCCTCTACTGAAACAGTAAATAACACATCACCATCTGTGACTACAACAGTAGTCTCACCTTCATTTGAGTTGGATGACTTGTAATTTGTATTGGCCGGTCTTTGATCCTTTTGTCATTTCTTCAAGGCTCGACATTATTTCTTCATGTGCCCAGGTTTTCCGCAATGAAAGCAGATGATCCTGCCCCTCCTTGACTTTCATCGGCCTCTCGATCTTGATCGCCCTTGTCGGCCTCGATAAATCCTCCTACCACGATTAGCTAGAGCTAGAGCTTCTCCTCCCTAGTTTTCCGCAATTGACTTGCATCGCAGCTCCTCATTCATTAAAATGCTACTGACATCATCAAAATTCAGGGTCCCTGCAGGTGCTGAAGTACTTATAGCCACAATTAAATTTTCCCAGCTGTTTGGCATAGAACACATTAACAAAATAGCTCTAATTTCATCATCTAGAGTTATTTTAACAGAGGCAAGTTGACTAGTTATAATATTGAATTCATTCAAGTGCTCAGCAACTAAAGCACCCTCCTTCATCTTGAGATTGTAAAGCTTCTTCACCAAGAACACTTTGTTTGATGCCGTGTTCTTCTCATATAGATCATGGAGCTTCTTCCATAATCTCGTTGCTGTCTTTTCTCTGGACACATTGAAATACACATTCTTTGCTAGATATTGGTGGATTGTTGCAATTGCCTTTCTATCTAGCTTATCCCATTCCTCATTTGTCATCGATGAGGGTTTCTTTGTTACACCCTCAATCGGAAAATACTGATATTTTAAAATCAGTATATCCTCCATCTATGATTTCCATAGGGAAAAATTAGCCCCGCTCAACTTCTCCATATCATTAACTGTTCCAATCTCCATTCTTAATAAAATTCACACCTTCCAAAAATTCCACTTAAAAAAAAAGTACCAAACCAATCTCCTTAAATTACTAACTTCTCCAAAAATTAAATATATATGTTTCAATAACATATATAATTTAAAATTATAAAACATATAAAACCTTTAACTCACTTCTCATAAAAATTTTTCAACTTCTCTTAAAAATGGGAAACACATTTAAGCCAAAATTATTTTAACAACGCTGCATGCCAAAATTAACTCCACGTCCTTTCACACTCTTCTGTTTACTAAT
Organism: Pinus albicaulis; assembly: GCA_034641835.2. Lineage (NCBI taxonomy): Eukaryota > Viridiplantae > Streptophyta > Pinopsida > Pinales > Pinaceae > Pinus > Pinus albicaulis. The sequence continues at coordinate 20,954,446 of CM076582.1, read as the reverse complement.
TAATTTAGACACACCTGTTCGATGCAGCCGTTCCTGAACAGATCTTGACACACCTGTTCGATGTGGTGGTGTCGTCACCCAACATCACGATATCGTCTTTTCAGATGGATTTCGACACCAGTAGTGCTCATGTCAAGTGGGGATTCCGTGGTTGGCAATACTCAACGTTGCAGGAGCCATTCTTTACCTCCTTCTCTTACTTGGAGCTGTAAGTACAACTAGTAATGGCAACCTAAAGTCAAGAGAACAAAAGAATAGGTCTTGGATTCCTATGGTAGCGAAGAACGAATCTTCCTCCTTGCCTGTTATAGAGAAAGCTGCGGAGGAAAAAACAAAATGCAGTAACTTCATTTCGTGTTACACAGAGGGGGAGGCGAGGAAGGGGCGGATATTCTGGTAGAAGCTTTGATACCAATTGTTGAGAGTAGAGCAGCACAACAGAAATATAATAATGGAGAAATGGAATTAACACACAGAAATTGGAGAAATAAAACAACACAGAACATATTTTTATTACACAGGCCTTGCTTGCCTTTTCATACTTAGGCAGAGGCAGGAATACAATTTATAGCAGCAGAAGAGGGCTAATTCTGCATGTGAAAAACATATGGATACATTGTCAAGCTGGGCGGTGCATTAGGTTCGGCGCCATCAGTGACGACGTTGATCAGCTGGGTTAGGCGCTGACATACGACTTCACATTTAACACCCTATTCAAATGGAAGACCAACGAAAAGTAATCTTTTGGATCCCTCTTCACCATGCTGTGCTAAGAATATAATTTGAGATGCCGTGCTAAGAATATAATATGAGTGGCATTGATGCTTTTTAATGTCATTTTAAAGTTTTGATATTGAAGACAATGCATAGAAAGTTCCATTTTTTCCATATGAAATTGAACTCTATGAAATTTCATGCTATGTAGATTATAATAAATTGGAGAGATATTGAAATTTCTGTAAGATCATTTAAATGTTTGGATACAGAAGCCAAATTTTGCCTTCATGGAAATTAACCCTATGAAATGTCAATGTAGGAATTCAATGTGTAATATTCATTATATTTTTAAATCCTATGAAATGCCATTGTAGCAGTTCAATGCGTAATATTCAATATATTTCTAATGTAAGATCTACTTACTTTGGGGCAAGAAATCCATGAAAGCATTAATTATATAATAAAAATTGAAGGTAAAGAACACACTTACTCTGAGAGAAAAAGAGCGTGGAAAATGAGAACCTGCAAACATTAATTAACACCAAAGGTATCAACACATTTTTTTATACTCGATCTAAAATCTTCATAAATGAACATACATAAACCCTATGAAGAGAAATTGGAAAATGAGGATTACCATAGGAAGGTTGTAACTTGTTCTTTGGGCTTTCCTATGAAAGTATCGTTGACCTTATGTTCAAGCAACCAAACAACTAATTGTTGGAATTTCTGATAATTCCAAAAAAATGATTGAGAGAATAATACTCTCCTCCTAACACATAGAATACATTTTTTTTTTCTTACTGCTGGATAGAGATGGCATAAAATGCTTTCTATTTCATTAACAGAACTAAAAACTGTTACAAATTTCTTCCACTGAAGTGGGATTGCAAAAATGCTTGACTGCTATAGACGCAGTGCTCACACGTCTTCTCTCCGTCTCACAAAATGCACAAAACAATGCTCTCTGGTCTTACTGTGTTCTTCTCTGCCTACGGGCTTACACAACAATGCAACATTACCACACTACAATAAGCCTACGGGCTTTACACTTTATAGATGATGCGGCCCTTTTCTTTTAAAATAAAACAAAAATAAAATAAAAAAGAAACATAAGACAAACATTCCCGCATGAAACTTTTAAACAATATTTTAATAAACCTGTGGGCCTGGTCTTTATATCGGCGCATTGGCGATCGACGGAACAAATAATTTGGTGGAATGAACTTTGGACTTGCGATGAGCGATGGACCCCATGGCGGAGATCTCATCGGCGCATCGAAGATGGAATGGCGGAACGTTTGAACAACAAATTTGCGATGTGCGATTGTGGTGGGACCACATCACATCGCACCATCGACGGTTTAAACTTCTAATCGATGGAGAAATTCTGTGACGAGAGATTGCGATGAGAGATGGTGGTAGGGACCACATCGCATCGCATCGCAACTAAACTTCGGAACATAACATATACGGTAGCCTTTGGGAATGGTGATTACAATATGCTGATATCGCATCACATGAATTATATCGGTGGGACTTCATATCAACAAAACACTTAAATAAATCTTGGCAATGGGCGATGAAATGGTGGGGACCACAGATGACATGGCCTAATTCAAAATGTTTAAAATACTTGGCGTGTTGAAAAAAAATTGGTTCTGATTGGTTGGTGAGGGCTTAAAAGCCCAAAATGACTGTTCTTTAATAAACTCTGCAGTTCTGTGGTTTAACCACGAAAGTCTTCATTCCCTCTGCAAATGCGGCTACGGCCCATAAAAATTTAATTTCTTCTCTGCAAACTCGGCTGCAGCCATAATAAAATTAATTCCTCCTTACAGTTTCCATTCCTCTTGAATGCACAGTGCTGTGCACGCAAGTTATCTTCCCCTTTGTACTCTGTTTCTACCTGCACAGGGTACGCAGGTGACTTTAATATTTTCAACACTCCCCCTTAAAGTCAGCTGCTGGGTTATCTATCATACCCAAGCATTTTTTTAAATATTCAAAACTCTTCTGTCCCAATGGCTTTGTCAGAATGTCTGCAAACTACTCCTCTATTCTACAATGTTGTAAAACAATTTCCCCTTTGTTCACCAATTCTCTGATGTAGTGAAACTTGGCATCGATGTGTTTCATTCTCTTGTGAAACACATAATTATTTGATAACGCAATAGCTGAGCTATTGTCACAATAAATCACTATGCCCTTTACCTGTTCTTGACATAAATTCCTCAACATTCTTCTCATCCAAACTTCTTGACACACTGCTACTGTAGTTGCTACATACTCTGACTCTGCTGTAGATAATGCTACAATATGTTGTTTCTTAGAAGCCCATGAAATGGCTCCTGAACCCATATGAAAAACATAACCAGAAGTAATTTTCCAGTCATCATTACTTCCAACCCAATCACTGTTTGTATAACTAATTAATTCTAAATTTTCTAAAGTAGTATACAAAATACCATACCTCTTAGTTCCTTTTACATACCTCAGAATTCTCTTTGCTACTTGCCAATGTGAATCCTTTGGCCTCTCCATGAATTTGGAAATCAAACTAACATCATGCATAATATCTGGCCTAGTTGCAGCCAAATACACGAGGTTGCCAACTATGCTCTTATACAAGCTTGAATCAAAATTCTTGCTGCTCTCATCTTTTCTCAACTTCAATCCCATTACTATGGGAGTAATTGCTGCCTTGCACTCCTGCATATTAAATCTTGCCAAAATTTCATTCACATACTTTGCTTGAGAGATAAAAATCCCATTTTCATTTTGCTCTACTTCTATTCCTAAGAAGTATTTCAGCAATCCCATGTCGGTCATTTCAAATTCATCTTTCATGACTATTTTAAAATTTTCAATGAGGTAATTATCATTACCTGTGAATATCACATCATCAACATATAAAACAACAATGAGCATCTTACCATATTTTTCTTTGATGTATAATGTGGGTTCACCTTCACATTTTTCAAATCCATTTTCCAGTAGATAGGAATCTATCCTACTGTACCATGCTCTTGGTGCTTGCTTCAGCCCATAAAGAGCTTTCTTCAATTTGCAAACTTTGTGCTCTTGGCCCTTTTTCTCATAGCCTAGAGGTTGTTCAACATAAACCTCTTCCATTAACACTCCATTTAAAAATGTTGATTTTACATCCATTTGGTAAACCTTCCATTTGTTTTGTGCTACTATGGACAACACTTCTCTCACTGTTTCGATTCTTGCAACTGGTGCAAAAGTTTCCTCATAATATCTTCCATGTTGTTGCTTATATCCTTTAACAACCAGTCTGGCCTTGTGCCTTTCTATCTTACCTTCAACATTACTTTTGGTCTTGTAGACCCATTTAACTCCAATCACTTCTTTCCCTTCTGGGAGATCAACTAATTCCCATGTTTTATTATTTTCTATTGCATTAATTTCTTCATCCATGGCTTCTATCCATTTCCTATCTTTTATAGCATCTTCAAAATGAATAGGATCATCAACATGAAAATACAAAGAAAATAAAAAGTTCATACCTTCATTTGCTGTCTCTTGCTCATAAATTTCATTTATATTTCTGAATCTTGTTCCTTTTTCATTTGGTGTACTTGTGCTTGAAGAAGCACTCAAATCTGCTCCGTGTGGTGTGCTGGAGAAGCACTATCATTTCTTCTCAAGGGTGTTCTTACTCCTACTTGAGGTGTCCCTTGCTGTCCTTGTGTTGGTGGAGGTGGTGCTTCTGATGAGGTATTATCCTCAACCACATTTTCCTCATCTTCATCATGAGACAAACACCTTTTAACATTGACTGTTTTCTCAATGCTTCCATCCCATGCTTCTTCTTCAATGAATTGCACATCTATGATAATAGAAATTTTTTTTTTGGATGGGTTATACAATCTATATCCCTTGGAATCTTCACAATATCCAAGGAATATGCACTTCTCCCCCTTACTATCCAACTTCTTCCTCATCTGATCCGGAATGTATACATAAGCCACACATCCAAAAACTCTCATGTGGGTGACTCCTTGTTTTCTACCACTCCACGCTTCTTTTGGAACTCTGTTCATTACAACTTTTGTTGGGCATCTATTTAAAATATACACAACATAATTTGTTGCTTTTACCCAATACTCATTTGGCAAGTGTTTTGTCTTTAGCATACTTCTCACCACTTCCATGATGGTTTGATTCTTCCTTTCAACAACTCCATTTTGCTGCAGTGTGTACCTTGTAGTAAACTGTTTGTGTATGCCATTCTCTCTGCAAAAACATAGGAATTATTTTGAGATATACTCACCTCCTCTGTCAGTTCTTAGAACTTTCATATGCTGTCCACTCTATTTCTCTACTAGAGCTTTAAAATGGAAAGATTTTTCAAAGACTTCACTTTTATATTTCAAGAAATAAACCCATACTTTCCTTGTGAAATCATCAATGAAGGTTAGAATGTAATTACTGCCTGAAACTAATGCTGTTTGCATCGGCCCACATAAATCTGAATGGATAATTTCTAAGGGTGCTTTCGCCCTTATGCTCTTTCCTGATGGAAATTTTTCTCTGTGTTGTTTGCCCAAGATGCAACCTTCACATAGGCTGTCCGGTTTCCCTATCAATGGTAGTCCTCTTACCATTCATTTTTTGTGTAACAAATTTAGACCTCTAAAATTTGGATGTCCAAATCTCAAGTGCCATAACCAATTCTCATCTTTCACTTCTTTCTGAAAGACCTCTTGAATTACAACTGCTACATTCTTTCCTTTTCCCTTCAAGTCAGTATTGAGCTTGAGTGGAAACATTCTATTGTTGGTCATTTGTATTTCATCAATAATCTTCTTTCTTGGAGGTATATCCATTATTGTGCACACATCATTTTTAAAAACTACATTGTAACTTTTGTTTATGAGTTGTCACATAATACACATCTGGCACAAATTTCTGCTCACCATTTCTTGCATGGATACTAACTCTCCCTTTTCCCTTGACAGATATCTTAGTATCAGTTCCAGTGGTTATTTCTGATTTAACTTCTTCATCAATATTGGAAAACATTGCTATGGTTCCATTCATGTGATTACTGCAGCCTGAATCTAAGAACCATACATCATCTTGTCTATCTTGTGCTACATTACATGTTAACAACACATTCTTTGGGTTCTTTTCTTCTTTTGCTACATTATCATTCTACCTATTATTCATGTCATTTTGCTTTTTCCTACATTCATTGGCATAGTGCCCATATTTTTTGCAATAATGACATTGGACATTGGATTTATCATACCTTTGTCCATGAGCATGTTGGTGTGCACCTTTCTGGTTGCTGCTTTGGCCGTGGCTTTGATTCTGATTGCTGCTCCTTCCATGTGAATGTGAAGGGTTGTTTCTTCCTCCTCTGCTTTGGCTTATGCCTCTTCCTCTTCCTTTGCCTTGACCTCTTCCTTTTCCAAAAGACATCTAGGTCTTGAAGGCATGCTCCAAAGATGGGTTTACATATCTTCCCAATCTCTGTTCATAAGTCATTGCGATGCATGAAGTTCATCTACTGTGAACTTTGAGAGATCCTTTGTCTCTTCAATGGTGGTAACTATAATATCAAACCTTGAGGGTAGGCTCCTCAATAGTTTCTCCACAATCCTTCATTCTTCAAGTGTTTCTCCTTGGGACCTTATCTGTGTGACCATCCCAATCACATGTGTGAAGAATGAGTCTATGTTATCAGACTCTTTCATTTAGAGAGTTTCAAAATCTCTCCTCAGCAATTGTAGTTTTGCTATCTTCACTTTCTCCATACCTTGATAGGATATCTTAAGAGTTTCCCATGCATCCTTAGATCTCTTAGCTGCTGCTATCCTTGGAAACACACTCTCATGTACTGCTTGATAGAGATAGAAGAGGGCCTTAGAGTCCTTCTTTCTATTTCTCTTTAGCAGATCCTTCTCTCCCTGTGTTAAGGCATTATACTCTTGTTCATCAATTGGTTCTTCAAAACCATCTTCAACAAATTCCCATAAGTCTTGTGAGGCAAACAGGGCTCTCATGGTAATGGCCCAATAATCATAGTTCTTCCCATTAAATTGGGGAAGCTGAGTATTTCCAATACTCATATTGGTACTTGGTCCAGCCATTGCTTACTAACTGAACTCTAAAATAAACTTTACTATGTTTTTAATAAACAAACTATCTCTGAGGACTGTTCTTTTAAAAAAAACAACAACTCTGTTTTTTTTTTTTTTTTGAGAAATACCTGGACTTAATCTTCTGCTGGGCTTACTGGAGTTTTGCTGGTGAACTGCTGCAACAAATCCTTCTTCTTCCTTCAGCTTCTTTGACACTTTCAAAGAGCCTGGATTAGCTCTGATACCATGTTGGAATTTCTGATAATTCCAGAACAATGACTGAGAGAATAATACTCTCCTCCTAACACAGAGAATATTTTTTTTTTTTGCTTACTGCTGGATAGAGATGGCATAAAATGCTTTCTATTTCATTAACAAAACTAAAAACTGTTACAACTTTCTTCCACTGAAGTGGGATTACAAAAATTCTTGACTGCTACAGACGCAGTGCTCACACGTCTTCTCTCTGTCTCACAAAATGCACAAAACAATGCTCTCTGGTCTTACTGTGTTTTTCTCTGCCTGCGGGCTTACACAACAATGCAACATTACCACACTACAATAAGCCTATGAGCTTTACACTTTATATATGACGCAGCCCTTTTCGTTTAAAATAAAATAAAAACGAAACATAAGACAAACATTCTTGCATGAAACTTTTAAACAATCTTTTAATAAACCTGTGGGCCCGGTCTTTATATCGGCACATCAGCGATCGACAGAACAAATGATTTGGCGGAATGAACTTTGGACTTGCGATGAGCGATGGACCCCATGGCAGATATTGCATCGGCGCATCGAGGATGGACTGGCGAAACAGTTGAAGAACAAATTTGCGATGTGCGATGAGCAATTGTGGTGGGACCACATCGCATTGCACCATTGGTGATTTAAACTTCTGATTGGTGGAGAACTTCTGTGACGAGTGATTGTGATGAGCGATGGTGGTAGGGACCACATTGCATCGCATCGCAAATAACCTTCGGAACATAACATATGTGGTAGCCTTTGGGAATGGCAATTGCGATATGCCGATATCGCATCGCATGAATTATATCGGCGAGACTTCATATCAATAAGACACTTAAATAAAACTTGGCGATGGGAAATGAAATTGTGGGGACCATAGATGACATGGCCTAATTCAAAATGTTTAAAATACTTGGCGTGTTGAAAAAAAAATTGGTTTTGATTGGTTGGTGAGGGCTTAAAAGCCTGAAATGACTGTTCTTTAATAAAATTTGCAGTTTTGTGGTTTAACCACGAAAGTCTTCATTCCCTCTGCAAATGAGGCTATGGCCCATCAAAATTTAATTTCTTCTCTACAAACTAGGCTATGGCCATAATCAAATTAATTCCTCCTTACGATTTCCATTCCTCTTGAATGCAAAGTGCTATGCACGTGAGTTCTCTGCCCCTTTGTACTCTGTTTCTACCTGCATAGGGTACACAGGTGACTTTAATATTTTCAACACTAATCTTGTAAACACGAAGAATGCTCCGGTTGTACACCACATGGCTGCTGTAAAAGGTTTGATAAATGTCCAAGCATTGCTCGGATTTGCTGCCTTTATTAGCACTACGATCACTAGCCCTGATTCAAAATAGGGCTGAGTAAAATCAACATACATGCTGCGGTTTGCAAGGATGGTAAAATCCCCACAGCTGCATTGAACTTCTGGTGATTAGGGCATTAAAAACAAAAATCCAGATTAGATTGATGAAAAAAAAAGCACTTATATACTTGGAGCTGGGGAATGGTAAAAGAGAGCTGGAAGAAATTTTTGAACAACTAACCTTTGATAAGGAGACTTGTTGGATTAGGTCATCATAGTAACCCAAAAATTGTGATTCGTTCTGATTGTAAGGAATGAATTCATGCAGAACATCATATGAAAGGTTTTTGTGAACGTTTTTGAGAACGGCTCTAAATATTTCAATTACAAAACCAGGATTCTCATCAGGGACTACTAGCACGTTGGATGCATTTTTATCTGTGACGACAAACACGAGGAATCTGTCTTTAATTGGGACCGCGATTCTGAACGGCTTGTTTTTCGTAGGCATAGCCTAGCCGCAGGGTATTTTTGGGGTCGATCCTCCTGGCCAAGTAACATTTTCAATCTCAATGCCCCCTGAGGAATTAGAAATACTTCCATTTTATGTCCAGTACCCAATTGGGTGGTAGCCCTTGCCTTTGCCCAAAACATTGAGTATTTAATATGTGGCATCTCTAACCTCCCCTTCACTTATTTCCAATTTCCCGCTTAAACCGCTGAAATTGGTCTTCCCAAGTAGCTGTAGCATTTGTTCCCCTTGTTTGAAAACTTGAAGATTCGACAACTGTGAATTGAACGACTCATTTGGTTATCTTGGGACTCTAAGAAAATAAATTCGGCATTACCAAAATGTTGGAGAGCCTTAGCGATCATCCAAACGACATCGTAGGCATAGTAATCGTATATGTTGAACTTTGCAGGGTTTCCTTCTGGGGGATTCTCGGCTATGAACCATTGCTTACACCTGTGATCAAAATCAAGCAACTGAGTGGTGTTTGGAATATAAATTTTGGTTCCAAGAATGCCTTCCATGGAAATGATTCTTGATTCGTTCACGACATCGAGAACGGTGCTCAACCCCTCCGTAATAATCCACGCATATTCTTTGCTCATCATCCCCATCTTCTCAGTTTCTGAGAAGAGAAGAGTGCCCACGTCTGAAGTCATGTGAACAGCGAAAACTCTGGTCTGCATGTCCTTCAGTTTAGAAAGCTTCGCTCTTGTAGCACCTCTATTTTCATATGCTGGAATTGCTGATCTGTAATCAATTTCACATCCCACGTTATTGACAGAATCAGTCAATAAGGGCAGCACACCAGTTCCGTAATCATTGTCAGCATAGATGGCCACCACTTTTCTCTAGCCGTAGTATTCAACCAATGTTGCAATAGCATCAGCCTGGATGGCGTCACTATGAGGCAAACAGATGAAATATGGGTAGTGGTGGGCAGACAGCAAGGGATCTATCACAGAGAGTGATATCATTGGCACCTTTGAAGAAGTACACAGATCTATCACGAACCCGGCTTCTTGAGATGTTTGTGGTCCTATAATCGCTACCACTTCATGTTTTTTCAATAGATCCATGACTGTAGAAAAGCAGCAGTTTGTTAATTTGCTGTTAGAACTATTTTACTTATTCTATTTTCTTGCACCTAAGGCTTTGCACTATCTATTTCATAGAAAATCTTGCGTAAAAATCCATTGCAAAACATTATGTGGAAAGTTTAATCTATTAGATTCGAATCCTACAGCATCTTAATCCAAGGGATTCAAACCCCGCACCTGAGAAGAATTCTACTCCTCTCACATATTTTGTAATTTTGTACAAGTTGTATAAAACTTGGGACATGTAATTTTTTAAAATGTTTTTATGTAAATTCAACAAACATGAATCTATAAAATCTATGAAATTCAAAAAAAAAATCCCATTATAATTTATACATATTGATTTACTTTTCTATGCGGTTGAATCCTGAATAGAAAATACAAACCATCGAAGTAAATATTTCTAATTTTAAACTGTGATTATTGGAGTCACTATATTATACCAGCAAAGGCGGCCATGACTGCATTTTGTCCATCGGATTCTGAAAAGCGAAAGTGGAGTGCTAAGCGACTGGAGTTGGGGAGCTTGTTCTCCTTATTTACGTCTTCTACAGCTAATTCAAAGGCCACCTTCGCCACTCTTCCATACCAATCGTTGTCTAATATGACGCCTATATTAATTGGCCTCCCATACTCTGCTGCTACAGCATTCCTTGCATCCTCTCCATAGAAATTCAGTAAACAAAGTAGAAGACTGTAATATTCCCTTTCTTGATCCAGTCAAAGTGGATATAATAGATCCATGGTATTGTCCCATGGTATTGACCCATGGTATTTTTTGTTGGTTTCCGAGAAAAATAATAAAATAAGATATCTAGAAAGTCCATCAAGCCTATAAAAGGGGAGAGAAGCTACGCATTTAGAAGCAGTCTGGTATCTATCTTATTATGTTTGGGTTGAGAACCTGGCCTGGCCAGTTCTATTATTGATCCCGGGATGAAAACCCCGTGATGATGTTTATGTGGTGGATCCATCCAGGATTCAAAAGTGGGCTTCAATTTCTTATATTTGTCATTTTCAAGCATCTGTGCATGCCATTTGTAGGATTTTATGGTCTGGGCATGTATTTTACTTTCAGTGAATAATATAAATAAAATGGATGCATTTCTTGTGTTCTGGTTCTTAATGAAATACTGTATTAAATGAGAACACTAAGATGTTTTAGATCTATCAAAATTTTTATTGTTTGGAATCTTACAGTGGTATCAGAGCTGTGCATCCTGCTAGTCTAAGACTTTTATGCAAGGAACTTCGGTGAAATTTATTTTTCACCCTAGCCAATATTTCTCACTTTGGTGATATTTATCACCCTAGTTGGATTTTTATTTTTCAGTAAATTATCTTATTGGGAGACATAAGTGAAGGGAAAATCATTTATAAGTCTATGGGTTAAATTTGTGAAAATATTTGAAGGCATGATTGACAAAATCATTTATAGCTTGTATATAGCCTCTTATGAATAAATGTACCCATAATATTTATTCATGTGTATGGAATATTATAAATTTACCCATGATATTTATTCATGTGTATGGAAGATTCATGTCTTTCTTGAAAATATGGTTATTGTTGAAAGGCTGGAAAGTTATTGCTAGACAGGGATCATTCCTAGGTTTCTCATTAGCTAAGTATTGAGATCCATTGATGCCAATGTCGTCATTTTATTTTTGGAAACGCCATAAGAATCAACATAATGATATATCAGTCGATTCTCTAGGCTACAATACTTCTAGGGATCAAATATGGCAACAAAATACAAATCAGATGCAAGAGTAGAACAACAGACCCTTCTCTCTAAAGGTCCATGTTATCATTCAGCAGTCAAAAGATACCCGGAAGGAAGATGTAAAAAGTAAGTGTCTCTTTGATCTTAGATCCAAATTGCAGGGTACAAAGTCAAAAGATGTTCTCCTACAGCTAGACACATTAAATATGGCTTTGAGCTTGATAGAGAAATTAGAATGGGAAGGGTCAAGTTGGGCCTTGAAGCCATCCATGCTTGCTTTGATACAACCTAGGTTCTTGGAGCATTCTTGTGAAAAGGTTAGACTCACGGTTGCCTCTTGTCTCAGTAAAATCATAGCCTTAACAACACCGCTATTGCCCTACAATGATGACATCATGAGGAGGACTTTTTGGGTAATGGTAGAAGCACTCCAAGGGTTGGACAACACCACCGTTCTTACTTTTTTCTAGAAGCACACAATTTTGGAATGCATTGCGAAATTCAGATTTGGTATGCTTATGCTGGATCTAGAGTGTGATGATTTAATCCTTCAGATGCTCCAATACTTCTGCAATGGAATTACAACGTCTCATCCAAACTTCATCAAAACAGACATGCAAAAGATCATGTCTCCGATCTTAGGAGAAGATAGGGCCATCTGCGAACAATTGAGATCCAAATTGTTGGTCATTTGGAGGAAGGAGCTAATTGCATCACCTGCTGCTTATGAAATAGTTGATGGGTTGATCAAACAGAGCATCAAGATACTTAGAAAGAAGTTAACCAAGGAGGAACTAACAAAGATTTGTGGAGACAATAAGAATGAACTAAGGAGGAAAGGTTTATGCTTTGTATGTAAGGGAGTTTGGGCACTTGACCATACATGTCAAGGTGATAAAGAGGCAACAAAGACAGAACAAGAGGAGATTCCTTCAAATCATGGGGAGTCTTTTGTAGCCCGGTCTATTGATCTTCAAGATGGTGAGCAACAGTGTGACATTATTCAGGGAGGCTTGCAGGATGACAAGCATTTGGAAGTTCATGAGGGAATTCTACCTAATGATATCGATGAGGTAGACTTCTATACAATGGAGTTCATAGATTCCCAGGTGAATATCCATAAAGAATATGAACAATCAAGTATACATAAAATTCCACCAATGCATCTATGTTCGACAGTTGAAAGGGATGAACATATTGTCTCCATAGATGAAGAAGACTTGGGAGATTTGAGTCAGGATCCAGCCATAGTGAACCAACATGATGAGTATGATCATGAGGAGCAACATGACAAACATGATGTGAAAAATGGACTATTCCTAGAGATTTGGTCAAAGGCTCAAGTTGAAGATGTGGTCGTGGAGCATCCAGTGCAATCGAATACAGAGACATTCAGCAGGGCACTAGAATTTCCAGTGAAAGACTTTCAAGAGAAGATCATGCATTTCAAGATAGATCTTATGTTGTTGAAGCAAAGAGTCTAGATAGTCTGAGACACTTTCTTACAAGAGAACAGAAAAATTGAGGAACTCATAGGGGTATGTGCCGAATCAACAATCAAGTTGTCTAGTGTTGAGGAACGACTCAAATCCCTCACAAGGCAGCAAGAGGAGTACAATTGGGAGTTCCAGAGTAGCCCTCTACACGAATACATAGATAAGGCTTTCAACACCAACAACCCATCTGTATACTTTGGGAAGAGCAGGGCAGAGTTCTCCAAATGCATCATGTTGGGTAACCAAGTAGAGCAGCATGAATCGAGCATCAAACAACATCAACATAATAGATTTGCAGATATTCATTCTTTCCCAAGTATGGATTGGTGAGAGGTTATGAGTTGGTATTCTATTGATGGGTTGATTATTTGGAGGATACCCATAGCCAAGGGAAAATTACAGCTTGGACCATTTGGTGTAGGCAACGATGGAGAGTTGAAATGGTACCATAACCCATAGGTCCCAGGATTTAGGTGGTATTGGGATCCAGGAGAATCCATTGAGGAAAGGATTGTTCAGAGGATTGTTTGGGATCCAGGAATCGAAGGATCCATTCAGGACCATTCAACATGGAGGGCACATCGGATTGTATGGGATCCTGGTATCAATGTACAAATGCTTCTGTTGTGGGTAGAAGTGGATCGCTTGAGGACAAGCAATCTTTGGGAGGGAGGATTTGTAATATTCCCTTTCTTGATCCAGTGAAAGTGGATAGAATCAATCCATGGTATTGACCCATGGTATTTGTTGTTGGTTTCTGGGAAAAATAATAAAATAAGATCTCTAGAAAGTCCATCAAGGCTATAAAAGGGGAGAGAAGCTAGGCATTTAGAAGCATTCTGGTAATATTTATCTTATTATGTTGGGTTGAGAACCTGGCCTGTCCAGTTCTAGCATTGATCCCGGGACAAAAACCCCATGGTGATGTTTATGTGGTGGATCCATCCAGGATTCACAAGTGGGCTTCAATTTCTTATATTTGTCATTGTCAAGCAGCTGTGCATGCCATTTGCAGGATTTTATTGTCTGGGCATGTATTTTACTTTCAGTGAATAATATAAATAAAATGGCTGCATTTATTGTGTTCTGGTTCTTGATGAAATATTATATTAAATGAGAACACTAAAATTTTTTAGATCTATCAAAATTTTTATTGTTTGGAATCTTACAAAGACAGACGAAGAACTTCAGAATGGAAACCGCCATTATCGTTGCCGTCTGCAGCCAAACACAACCGGGGCCAAAGATTTGAATAAATAGATCCCTGCAACTCTATTTTGTCAACAGAAGGAGGAAAGAAACGCGCTGTAATTTTGTCAACTGAAGGCGGAAAGAAACGCACTGTTCTGTCTGGTTTGACTTGCGAGGATTATCAGGTATGGTGTGCCAAGATTTGAATGGTTGTGGTTGTTTATTGATGAATATATTGATAATGTTAATTTATACTTCACATGAATTTTCTTTTTTCAGAGCCGTGACAATGAAGCAATAGACTTTTACACAATATCATTGAAGTTGAACTATTCAACTTTCTATATTGCACTTCAATTTTCCGTATCATCAGCTTCCTCGCAATGCCGTACTCTTTGACCCAACAAAACGCGGAGCGAGCGAGCAATCAAGATTCAATATTATCATGTATTTTGGGACGGATGAAACAACACTATCAGATTCCATGACTTTCTTTAGCGGATTAAATGAAACTACAAGTTCCAATCGAGATAACTTTGAAAGTAGAACAAATAAATTACAGTATAAAACTTTACTATTCTTTAAAAAATTTTAAAGATCAACAAGATAGTTAACTAGGAATTCCTGGGATTTGAATTAGGAAATCCAAAAGTTGTATTTAACGATCAACAAGATAGTTAGCCAGGAATTCCTAGGATTTGAATCAGGAAATCCAAAGTTGTATTTATGGACGCTTTGAGATGAGTTTTTTATTTTGTTTTTAAATTCGATAATATAATAATTATTATAATTTTTATTTAATTATTAATAATTATTTAATTGATAGTAGGGATTTTAATTTATGAAATATTCTACAATATTTAATATAGGGTCTAAAAATTAAGTTCCAAAGTTATATTTTTTTTTTGTCTTTTTCATTTTTTGGGTTGATTCATTCAGTGTGATTTCATTAGTGAATTGATTTTAGTAAGCTTTGTTCTTTTAACTAAATTGATTAATTAAAAAAATGGGATATGAAGTGAGTTGTGGTTTTTTGGGCATGTGGTATCAATAAGCCAAGCCAACCATGATATGATATTGTAACAAAAATCATTTTGGCCCATGGTATTGTAACAAAGCTTTAAGACCAATGCGGTCTATGGGACCTTAAAGAGAGGAGAAAAAATATAAGTTTGATTCTTCAAAATCTTGTTTCTATGGTCAAAGAGAAGGGAAATAAGTGCTCCAAGATTGCCATAGGTGGGTTGGCTTAATAGCTCAAGAAGATTGGAAGTGTGGCAGATGGTAGGGAATTGAGAGCGAATGTGAGTAAGAGTTGGGAAGTCTAAAATCAAGTGTTTTTCATTTTCCACCTGCTTAGAATCGCAAATCTGACAGATTCTATTGTTCCAAGGGGTCTTGGGAATAGGCCACCGCTCGGTCTCACTCTGAAGCTCATGGGAATTAGTTCTTATCTTAGCGATGTTCATTTTTTCTTATAGCTGGACAACACAAAGAGATAATTTTGATTATCAAGGGTGGGGTTGATCACTTCCTTATAGTATCTTAGCTTCATTTTACCCTCTAGCTCCTGATCCTCCCACAACTTGTCCTTAAACATGGAGGTAATAGTATTTTTGATATTATCTTTGCTTCCCATACTAAGCTCCTCCTTAAGTCCCCAATGGTTGAGCCGAGACTGGGCATCCTTATGCCACCTGCGCTTGAGGCAAAGGTGAGGGTTTTGACTACAGTTATAAGCAATTTTAGGGAGTCTTTTTTATTCCATGTTATCAAGCTTTTTCTTATACATCAGATATATAAACATAGTCGTACTTTCAATGGGGGACAAACCAGATTCGATCAAGAGGATAGGATAGGGAGTACTTCCCTTGATATTAAGGTTGTAGGTTATGAATTGCTTTTGAATCATCTCAATATTCCTCCATGACTCTCTGGATATACTACAACCACATACTTCACATTCGTATAAGACAACAAGGGTGATAAGGGTCTTAAAGAGGAACCTCTTTTTACTCCAAATGTAAAGATCGACTAACTTGCAATTGTTTTCAAGCTCATTGTTAGTGTTAGTATTTGCATACTTCCACCAGGGATCAAAACACATTTTTCATGTGCATCTTAGGTGTCCCATTATGAAATTTTCAATCATTCCATTAGGTCATGATATAAAATTGTTCTGCTAGTGGTTGTCCTTGTCAAATAATTTTTTTATCCCTCAAAAGATCATATTGGCTGACTCATTCTCATGATTCCCTGAGTATAATAACACCTATGGAAATGCTATGTTCATTTGGAAATCTTTGAAAATCTCATTCAAAAGTCAGGTCAAAAGAAATCCTATTAGGTCATTAGGGTTATGCATTTCTCAAGGTCACTCCTTCATTCAAATGAGGTCAACACATATATGGGAGGGACTAAAATAAGATCATCATGATGTAATTTTTTATATTTTCAGAGTTGTAATTTTTGAGTTTCATAACTTTTATATCAAAATGTCATTTTGATATAAAATTCAATATGTAATTTATATGTTGTTTTAAATGTAATTTTATGTTCTCATATGTAATAAATTCAATCCCAAGCTGTTAAATGTCATCATGTCTAGCATAAGTGGAGCAAAGAAAGCCAAACTCCCTGTTTGATCAACCAGCAATGCCAAAAAGTCAGAAAGATAAAGAGTATCAGTGCCCAAGCCATCATTGTTCACAAGCACTGAACCCTAAATTTCCTCTCCCACTAAGGTAGGGTTTTCTATAGAACTATACATTTGAGCAAAGGAGCCATAAGGTATCATGATTTGGGAGAAATGTCAAAATTGTAGGTGCTACAAGAGGTTTTATGTACTTCCGGAGTGACCTTGGGAAAATCAAGTTTTCTCATAGCTGGAGTGTCCAAATGATTTACTTGATGCATTAAATAATAACTAGACAGAAAGAAATTTCCAATGAGCTATCATGAGCTCAATTTGGAGTTGAGGAAGGCCTCCAAAAGTTGCTTGCACTAACACTATGCATTTATGCACCCTCATTCAACACTTTTTGACCAGTCTTGGGAAAATCAACTTTTGACAAGGAAATTGAATTCCAAACAGAAAACCAAAGGTAGATTTGGAAATTAGACATCAAGGGCTTTCCAACGAGCTTTTATGGGCCCTATTTGGACACCAGGAAGGCCTCCAAATGTGGTCTTCAAAACAATGATTCTTGGCGCTACACGTTTGGAGATTGGCATTGCGCATTCATCTCGGCGCTGTGCTCTTACCCAAAAACATGTTTCTGCCATTGTTTTTACCTTGGCACTGTGCGTTTACTAGTCTTGGGAGAACAGGATTTTGATAGGGACGATGAACACCATTTTGGAAATTGGAGGCATATTTGGAAACTAGACTCAGAGAGCTTTCCAATGACCTATTATGGAGATGATTTGGACATCGGAAAGGCCAAAAACAATTTCTTGCAAGACAGGTCATTTTTTGTGACATGGCGCTGTGCATTTACCAAGAAAATGCAGTCTTCATTAGCATCAGTAAAATTTTGACTTTTTAACTTTTTACTTGAGAAAATGAGAAAATTTCTAATGTAAATGGTCATGGTGAATGTAAATGTCATGTTTTGAATTTAATCTAGGGTAGATGCATCAGATAAGTCCTCTAGAGGTCAAATGAATTAGTTTCCTCTCTTTTAGAGGCAAATTGCTGAGTTTTTCTAGTCTTCAGATTCTTGTTTGGGAGTAGGTGAAATTGATACCTATCTCATGGATTCGACTCCCTGAGGCTAGGGAGAGTAGTTTGAAGTCTATTTAATGTAGTTTCTCAGTCATTTGTAAAGGTTGGACTCACTTGGAGCTTTGGTATCTCAAGAGACATTTTGTATCAGTTTGGCTTGGACATTAATAGAAATCTGCAACTATTTCTTTGGGATCCATGTGGTATGCAGTGCTTGAGATAGTTTCTTCTTTTTTATCATTTGTATGAATGTATTGTAGCTCATAAATCATTTCCATGTCTATGATATGCTTAATTTCATGTTGAAAGGCATAATTCATGTTTCATGCTCTGTTTTGGGAAATTTAGCATAATTTGTTTAATTTCTTCAGTTTAGGGAGAATACATCTTGTACGCTCTTCCTAACTCCTCACCAGTCTATTCACCTCAACATAATCATATTTTAATGTCAAATCTTCTACCTATCTTGCCCCTTTGAAACCCTGCAAGATTTGACCTACTCTCCTTGCCCTAGCTGTTTGACTCCTCCTGATTCAACAAACCCAACAAAAAATCAAAAATAAAAACCCTGAGTTGCTATACCTAGCCTAAAACCTTCTATCCTTAGTCATCTTGACTGTGATCGATACAGAGTGAGCCCTCTCCTGGCCTAGTAGGGCTAGCTACTTGGCTAAGCATGGTTTGAGGTTACCTCATAATTGCCTCTCTCAGCCTGAGGTTCAATCTGAGTGATAACATTTTGGCGACCATACTAGGGAAGTGAAAGATCATATCTTCCCTGGGATAGAACGAAAAATTTTAGATCGTATTTCTGATGGTGGACAACGATCAGATGCATATGAAGGCTGAACTCTTCACCTGGCGACTCCAACATGATGTAAAGACTCCACTGGAGGATCGACATTGCCAACAAGAAAATGGAAGGATCTTACACAAAGGTCAGGTATTCAAAGTGGAATTGTATTCAAGATCTAATATTATTTCTTGTAAATTACTTCTTTTCTTTTTCCTGAAACTATCATGAAAGTTTTCTGCAGTTTGTTGTATGATAAAGATGATAAAAATATTGATTCTACCTATTCGAAAAGTGTAAATACCGAGTTTTCCTTTGATCTTGGTCTCCATCCTTTTTATGAAACTTATGATGACCATCTTCAAATTGATGAGCTTAAAGAGATCAAAACTGATCCTACAACTTCTGTACATACTCCTACACCTTGTAAAATTCTAGATCGATACAAACCTCTCGTCTTACCTCCTATACTCCATGCATTCCCTGAAAATCATTACCTATATCTGCCGAGGTTTGATGGTGAATATGACAACATCACTATTGAGAGACATATGCGGAATTTTTAGACTTTCCTAGACCTTTTTGAAGTTAACGAAGAGGATGTCAGTATCAGGTTATTTTCTCTTTCTTTGCAAGGTGAAGTCAAGAGTTGGTTCAAAAACTTGCCTGTCGCGAGCATCACAAATTTCCCGTAGTTCGTCAAAGTTTTCCTTGACAGGTGGGTGGTCAAACAAAACCATTTCCTAATTCTAGAAGAGTATGCCCAGCTGAAAAGATAGCTAGGGGAGATAGTAAAACAGTTTTCTGCCAGATTCAATCAAGTCTATTATTTGATACCTGCTGATATAAGACCCCCTCCTGGCTTAACTCTTTTACATTACTCGGATGCCTTTGATCCGGAAATGGAGTTTCAACTAAGAGAGAGGAACCTTGCAACACTTGAAGAGATGTAGAACAGTGCAGTCGATGTAGAGGCTAATTTGCTGATTATAAGGGCAAAGCTGAAGGAAGAAGAGAAGAAGAACATTGCAGAGTACCTAACATCTTCAGAGGTAAAGCTTGACATTTTGGTAAGTAAGATAGAGGAAAATATGTAAAATATCACCATGAGAGATGTATTTTCTATTCAATATCATCATGACCCACTTATCCTATAAAAATAAAATATTGCAAGCCCTAAAAATTTTCTTGCTAATCCCAGCTACCATAGATCAGAAAATGGGTTTGTAGATCAATCTGGGGAGAAAAAATCTGATATACTAATGTGTATGATTGGTGACATTACTTGTATTGATGATTTGGAAAAGTTTTATCAGTATAACGATGATTATGTTCTCCAAACAGAAGCTAATCTTGCAGAGCAATCAACGGTTGGTTTGTAGAAGGAGGAAGTTCAATTTCATCAACTTGAAAATAGTAATCAACATGCATATTTATGATGACAGAGATGAGGAAAATGCTGAAAATTTTGAAATAAGTGAAGGATATTTTCCTTTATGTTTTGCTTCATTTCAATTTCTGAAAGAAATTTTTTCCAATATTAGAAATCAACAGTCTTTCAGTTTTGATGTTGAGGTTGAGGAAGATAATGAACTTCTTGAGAAAGTTGTTAATGATGAAAATTCTCCTAAATTGGTTGAGAAAATCATTTGTACCATTATGATCAAATGATGCAAGATGATTTTGTACCATTATGTTTTGAAGCATTTCAGTTTTTAAAGGAAATTTTTCATAATATCTCTAAAGCAAAGGATGAGCTACCTGTAGAGTGTCATGCAATTTCATTAGAACCATTGGAAAATAGGTTGCAGCATTATTTTCAAAATTTTCAAGTTTTTCATGACCCTATAGCTAATGTGTTAGATGATATCTGCAGTAAAAGTCCTTCTCCATTAGCTAACTGTGAGACTGAAAAGAGTGTTGATATAAACTTGATCCGACAACCGAATTCATTGTCTTGTTCAACAGGTGTTTCATTACAAAGATCATACTAAGATTTGAATTCATATCAGGAGAGTGATGAAGAAGATTCTTTTTTTGTTGATGATCATCAGGAAAAATTAGTTATTCACAAGTTTCAGGATCGTTTTGTCAACTTTCTGCAGTCATCGCAGAAAGAAAGCATAGATGTTAGGAAAATTTTAAAATCAAGGTATGAAGACTACCTAGAGCAGAGAAGTAATGTATTAGATGGGCTGGAAATCAATATGTATTCCTATGAATATCCTTTCGCAACATTCTTGAGGTCAGCCGGTGGGCTCGTGCTTTGCAATTTCATCAAGATTCAATATGTTGACAAGTTTTCATGGGAGTTGCCTTTTAGTAGTTTTTTCTTCTTGCTCATAAGCAAGCACTTGCAGAAAGTTCAAATAGCAGCTTGAATGCTTACATGGTTGCATTGGTTGTTCCATTTTACTTGATCAGGTGATGAATGGATCAGTTAGAGTAGGTTTTGTTGAATAAGCTCAATTCTGAGCATTTATCTTTTCAGTTTGTCATTTTTTTTTAGTTTGAGTCAGTTCAGTTTTTTGAGTCAAGATTCTTTCAGTATTCAGTTTGGTTTTTAGCTTTTGAATCCATGCCTAATAGATAGGCACTTCGTCTACGATGTTCTTGGCACCTCCAAGGAGCTACCATCCCCAGCTGGAGCCAATGTTAGCATCAATATTTGCATACTTCCACCAGGGATCAAAACACATTTTGCATGTGCATCTTAGGTGTCCCATTCTGAAATTTTCAATCATTCCATTAGGTCATGATATAAAATTGTTCTGCTGGTGGTTGTCCTTGTCAATTAAGTTTTTTCTGCCTCAGAAGCTCATATTGAATGACTCATTCTCATGATTCCCTGAGTATAATAACACCTATGGAAATGCTCTGTTCACTTGGAAATATTTAAAAGTCTCATTCAAAAGTCCGGTCAAAAGCAGTCCCATTAGGTCATTAGGGTTCTACATTTCTCAAGGTCACTCCTTATTTCAGATGAGGTCAGCACATATATGAGAGGGACTAAAATAAGATCATCATGAAGTAATTTTCATATTTTCAGAGTTGTAATTTTTGAGTTTCATAACTTTTATATCAAAATGTCATTTTGATATAAAATTCAATATGTAATTTATATGTTGTTCCAAATGTAATTTTATGTTCTCATATGTAATAAATTCAATCCCAAGCTGTCAAATGCCATCATGTCCAGCCTAAGTGGAGCAAAGAAAGCCAAACTCCATGTTTGATCAACCTGTGATACCAGAAAGTCAGAAAGATAAAGAGTATTAGTGCCCAAGCCATCATTGTTCACAAGCACCAAACCCTATATTTCCTCTCCCACTGAGCTAGGGTTTTATATGGAAATGAGACATTTGAGCAAAGGAGCCATAAGGTATCATGATTTGGGAGAAATGTCAAAATTGTAGGTGCTACAAGAGGTTTGATGTACTTCTGGAGTGACCTTGGGAAAATAAATTTTTCTCATAGTTGAATTGTCCAAATGATTTTCTTTATGAGTCAAATGATAACTAGACGGATAGGGCTTTCCAATGACCTATCATGAGCTCAATTTGGAGTTGAGGAAGGCCTTCAAAAGTTTCTTGCACCAACACTATGCATTTCTACACCCTCATTCAACACTTTTTGACCAATCTTGGGAAAATAAACTTTTGACAAGGAAATTTAACTCCAAAAAAAAAACCAAAGGTAAATTGAAAAGTATACTTCAAGGGCTTTCCAACGAGCTATTCGGATCCCAATTTTGACACTGGGAAGGCCTCCAAATGTGGTTTGAAAAACAGTGCTTCTTGGAACTGCGTGTTTGATTTGGTGCTGCGCGTTTGGAGAATGGGGTTGCGCATTTACCCTGAAATCCCAGAGAAATTAACATAGGAGCTACACATTTGGAGATTGGTGTTGTGAGTTCATCCCGGTGCTGCGCTCTTACCCAACAACGTTGCATGTTTACACAGTGGTTGTTTTGAAGGTTGTCATCATTTCCATCCAGCTCCAGTTCCCTCATAAATTTCTCCAAGGAGTTTTTGATCAGTAAGTGGATATAAAATGCCTTTCTTTTAACATCTTTGTTGTTCCTTTTAATAGTTGAAAGTGTTATAGCTTATGAAACCCTAGTTTCAGTTCATTATTAGTTTTCATACACCATATCTTTGTTCACCTCCCTAAACACATATCAGTCAAAGCTATAAGATGCCAAGGTTTTAATTGACCTAGGTTTTCCATTTACACTCATTCCCTTCATTTATCTAAGCTATCTATCTCATCTCCTATTCCTTCATCTCATTCCATTTACCCTAGGGTTTTCACTGGCCTAGGCCCCCTTACATATTACCATTTCCTTCATTTCCCCACACCTCCATTCACTTCACACTCCTTCATTTCATTCTTCATCTCCCTAGGGTTTTGAAACCTCATGGAAACCTAGAAGAGGTGAAATTAGCAAGCCTAAGGGGGCTGATTTTGGCACATTTGGAAATGTGGTGCATTTTTGAGTTTTTGGGCAATTTTGACAAACAAAAATTTTGCTAAAAGCTCAGTGCCACTATTGTTACGCTCTTTCTTGGAGATCCCAAATGGTAAATCGTCAGCATCCTCATGTTCATAATGATGGGTACATCAACCTCAACAAATGTCAGAAGATTTGGAGGAGAAATAGTCCCTCAAAAAGGAAAAAAAACACCAAAAAAGCATGTTTCTACCCTTGTTTTTGCCTTGGCGCTGTGCGTTTACCAATCTTGGGAGAACAGGTTTTTGATAGGGCAAATGGACACCATTTTGGAAACTGGAGGCATATTTGGAAACTAGACTCAGATATATTTCCAATGAGATATTTTGGAACTTCTTTGGACATCGAGAAGGCCTACAAACATTTCCTGCAAGACAGGTCATTTTTTCTGACATGGCGATGCACGTTTTCCAAGAAAATGCAGTTTTCATCAGCATCAGTAAAATTTTGATTTTTTGACTTTTTACTTGAGAAAATGAGAAAATTACTAATGTAAATGGTCATGTTGAATGTAAATTTCATGTTTTTACTTTAAGCTAGGGTAGATGCATCAGATAAGTCCTCTAGAGGTCAAATGAATCAGTTTCCTCTCTTTTAGAGGTAAATTGTTGAGTTTTCCTAGTCTTCAGATTCTTGTTTGGGAGTAGGTGAAATTGATCCCTATCTCATGGATTCAACTCCATGAGGCTAGGGAGAGTAGTTTGAAGTCTATTTAATGTAGTTTCTCAGTCATTTGTAAAGGTTGGACCCACTTGGAGCTTTGGTATCTGAAGAGACATTTTGTATAAGTTTGGCTTGGACAATAATAGAAATTTGCAGCTATTTCTTTGGGATCCATGTGGTATGCAGTGCTTGAGATATTTTCTCATTTTTTATAATTTTTATGAATTTATTGTAGCTCATAAATCATTTCCATGTCTATGATATGCTTAATTTCAAGTTGAAAGGTAGAATTCATGTTTCATGCTCTATTTTGAGAAATTTAGCATAATTTGTTTAATTTATTCAGTTTAGGGAGAATCCATATTGTATGCTCTTCCTAACTCCTCACCAGTCTATTCACCTCACCATAATCATATTTTAATGTCAAAGCTTCTATCTATCTTTCCCCTTTGAAACCCTACAAAATTTGACCTAATCTCCTTGCCCTAGCTATTTGACTCCTCCTGATCTAGCAAACCCAACACAAAATAAAAATTCAAAACCTCGAGCTACTATACATAACCTAAAACCTTCTATCCTCAGTCATCTTGACTGTGATCAATACAGAGAGAGCCCTCTCCTGGCCTAGTAGAGCTAGCTACTTGGCTAAGCATGGTTTGAGGTTACCTTGCAATTGCCTCTCTCAGCCTAAGGTTCAATCTAAGTGATAACACTCATAATAAGCTTTCCAACCCCCAATAATCCCTTTCTTGATGATATAATTCCAGTTGAGATGATGAGGGGAGTCAATGCCCAAATACTTGTAAGAAGAAACCTGCTCTAAGCACTCGTTATTATACATGAAACTACCATGAGTGATATTTTTTGATTTAATGATCATGACTTTAGTATTGTCGGTATTAACTATCATACCCATCTTGGAGCAGTAGTCATGAAGAATCTGGAGCTGCTTGTCAAGGTCATCATAGCTTTTTGCAAGAAGAATGATATCATCGGCATAGAGGATAAGAGTAATGAGAACACCAGCAAGCTCAGTACCCTTGCACCCCGCAGATTTCAGACACTCCTCTAGCTTATCGATGTATATGCCAAAAAGGGTAGGGGATAGGGGACACCCTTGCTTAACTCTAATATTTCTTTTAATCTCTTTAGACCACCCCTCGTTGGTCTTAAGCTTGGTAGTGATGGTTTCCTAGAGACGAATCACAGCAATCCTCAACTCAGGAGGGGCCATGATCTCTTTAAGTCTCTCCCAAATTTTCTATCGAGGGACAATGTCGAAAGATTTTCTAAAGTCCAAAAAGAAAGAGAAGAGATTGGTTTTACTATTGTGACATTCCTCTGAAATGATTCTAAGAGTGACCAGATGGTCAATATTTGAGTGATGTCTCCTAAAACCAACTTGTCCTTTAGCTCTTTTTCACTGGCTTTCAAGCCAAAGGCTAAGCTTCTTCTCCAAAATGAGCCCATAAAGCTTGGCCAGGAAATGGCTAACCATAATGGTGGTGTAGTTGGATGGAACACTCTTGTCCCCATTTTTAAATATAGGTACAATAAGGCTTTCTATCCAAATTCGAGGGAAGCCATGCATTATAGCCAAATTGAGAAGCTTGTGGAGAAAAGGAATGAGGATATATCTTCCCATTTTAAGGATCACAGCTTGGTATCCTTCAATATCTTCAGCTTTCCCATTAGCGAACTTATTAATACCAGACTCAATGTCATAGAGAGAATACATCCTCCAGGCTAATTGGAGTGTTTATGGTGGTGTCCATAGTGTTCATAGAGTCATACAGCTTCTTAAGATAGTTGTCCGAGTTTTCTAAGGGGATAGAATGGTTATCTTTGGTTTTACGGGCAAGAACATTCCACCAAAATTTTTTGGGTGTGACTTTAGAAAGGTGGAGAAGATAATCCTGTCTTTTATTAATATATGATCTTTTCTTCCTCTTGATGAAATTTTTGTATATATTGATATTCTACAGCTTAATGATTTCATTAGGAGCATCTCTAATCACTTTCCTAGCAATTTTTCAATCTTTGTCATACCATGGAATGGAAGTTATATTAGACTGCTTAAACGAAATCTCATTAGAAAACTTGCTAATGGTGTTGGAAAGGATAGTAGTGAAATGGTAATAAAATTTATCAATGTTATTATTATAATTCATGGGGCCTAAATCCCCCTCTAAATCCCTTAAGAAGGGGTCGGTTTTACTTCTATCGAAGCGAATGTGTATTTTTCTTTCATTAGTCTCCTGCATGTGGGTGGTATGCATTGCAAGCTTGAGGGATAGAGACAGAGGTATGTGGTTAGAGTCAGGCTCGAATCCATTAAGAAGCTCAAAGTTTGTAATATTGTTGAGTACGAGGATGCAAGAAATTTCATAATCCACAACATTGCTACCTAGCGCATGGAAACATGTCATCTGACAGGAGAGGGACCACTTTTTAATACCATTACAAATAATTAGGTCTTGGGAACTGCAAAGTTTGAGGAGCTCGGTGCTGAATAAGTTCTCGATAATGTCTTTAGAGTTGTTTCTTAATGTAATGGCTTGGTTAGTAGCAGTTCTGACATTAAAACTCTCCCAGTAAAAGGATATTACCATCATTTCTCAAGTTGAAGATCTTTTTTTGTAAAGAATTGAAAGGACAATTCTTATCTAGGTTGTTCTTCTTATAGGATATAGAGTTGATAGGAGTGAAATAGTAGATTGCAAGAAATATCCTATTGGTGGTAGACTCAGAGATTTAGATCCAAATGTATTAATTGAAGGGGTTGATTTTATGAAGTCGGATGTGAGAGGAAAAAGTGTTCCTTTTATAGAAGGCTATACCACCAAAACCCCTCCGAGAGGATTTCTTATTCCAACCAGACCAAAGAGTGAAACCGTCGAGGTGAGGGACCCTAGATTCATCATGCTCCCATGTTTCAACTAAGAGAATAAGGTCAATATCACTTGGGATCCAACTTAACATAAGACCTTTACACCATGGAAAGCCACGATAGTTCCATAAGAGGATCTGGAGTGATTCAAATCCTTATTTATCACTCATGCTTGAGACTCTATCACTTATTTCCCTTCTCTTTGAGCATAGAAACAAGATTTTGAAGAATCAAACTTAGATTCTTTCTCCTCTCTTAAGGTCTGATAGACCGCATTGGTCTTAAGGGACGATAACCATCATCATCATCATAGAAGGAAAACCACCCAATATCATGGTCAATAAGAGACAAGCTTTCACTCTTGTTAGATGTCTTTGGATATTAAGCTATTAACTTGTTTCGTTACATCTTAAAAGGATGAACTCTTAGCCAAACAAAAAATAATTTTAAGACATACTCTAAACCGATATATAAAATTTATTTATTTAAACAAAAACTACATGATTCTATTATTAATTTAATACTATAAATAATAAATTAGTAAATAGATTTAATAGTAATTTTCACAATATAATAACAAAAACATTTTCTAAATAATAAATTCATATTATATATTATTTAATTAAAATATAAAATAAATATTCAACATTAAAAAATAATAAGTTAAATAAAACGCCTTATTAATTAATTTTCTAAATAATAAATTCATATTTTATATTATTTAATTAAAAAATAAAATAAATAGTTAAATAAAAATAAATTATTTTATTTATTATAGAAAAATTAAAGATAATAATGTAAATTTATTCTTTCACTCATTAATAAAAATTTACTTTTATTTTATAATTTAATTTTTTTCTCTATTATTATTATTTTAATTTCTTTGTACTTTTATTGAAGGTGGAATGTTATTTTTCATAAATATTTTTGAAGGTAAAATGTTATAATATAATTTCATTATTATTTTAATTTGATATCAAATATTTTATTTTTCATAATATGTTATATTAATAAAATTAGTAATATTTTTTTAATAATATATTTTATTCTTTATAAAAATGTTATAGAATATGATTATTTTTTTTATAAAAATGTTATAGAATATAATTATTAGTTTTTTAATGTGATTAATGATCACTATAATATCATGAATTTTAAATATTATTAGTAAATCAATATAAATTTATTTTAAGTATGGATTTAATATGAGTCTAGAGGGATCAAATTTCTTGAAATGCAAACTTCTTTTAAAGTATAAAACACAATGTGTATTTTCAATAGTTTAAATTGAATTTTTGAATTATATAACACAAACTTCCAAATAATTTTTTTTTTTTGTTCGATTTCCACCAAAAAAACCAAACTTTAAAATACAAAAATTAATTCAAATAATTTAACCATAAAAATTATTTATGATATATACATAACAATTTTAAAACAATATATAATATATTTGAATTAAATTATTTTACACAAGGTTTTTTTTATTAATATATATGACATTAAAATATCTTACACAACATGTTCATCAAAACATTTTATCAAGGCATATTAAAATGTTTTTTTTGGTGATCAGGTGCTATGTTATGGCACTCCTTGATGTGAAGTCACTGGTTCATCATTGATTGGTGTTAAAATATTTTATTGATAACTCACATTGAATATTTTATTATACCCAAAATTAAAGTATTTTCTTTCTTTTTTTAATATTTTTTTCTATATATACACATATATATATGAAATTGATATCACATATTAGTTAATATAGATCTTCAAATAGTTTATTTCAATTCTTGTTGAAATATTTTTTAAAGGTATAAAGTTTAAACATCTTATTAACATATTTTTAAATAATATTTTATTAGTTTTAAAGAATATTTTATTTGTATTTTAAGATGCGCACTTGTCAATTCTACATTAAGTATTGATGCAATTACACATCTCCCTCATACTAAGTTGTAAAATAAAACTTTAGACTCAATAATTTTAATTATAAAATTTAATATTTTAAAAATTATAATTATAATTATATATATATACTAAGTTGGAAAATAAAACTTTAGACTCAATAATTTTAATTATAAAATTTAATATTTTAAAAATTATAATTATATATATATATATATATATATATATATATATATATATATATATATATATATATATATATATATATATATATATATATATATATTCGAAATAAAAATCAATTAAAAAAATTAATTATTTTAATAGATAAATTTTATTATTTTCTAAGAAAAAAATATATATTATACAATATTTACGCTGTAAAGCGTTTTATTTGAAAACAAATTTCCTAAAATGTTACGTGTATCATTATATACCATTGATGTTAATGTTACACGATTAAAATGTTGTGCACCTTCCGATTAAATACTGTAATACTGTTATTTTTTCCGTTAATAAGTTCGTTGCCGAGCAGTTCGTTAAAGAAGATAATGTTATGCATTTTGGAGATTGAATTGCAAGGGAATGGACGAAACCAATACAGAGTGTTCAATAGAAATACATCAGGACTCATGGCGAGAAGGTATCTCTATGACGAACGTCGGCGTAAGACTTGGAAGAAATTTGAGATGCATGCAGAGACTGGGGATCCTTCCAAGTGATCCACCATGAAGTTTCTCCATAGCTTCTGATGGCCGGACGTGAGGTGTCGAGAGAGTTTTTTCTCTGCCATTGGAAGAGAAGTAGAAGCACGCTAATGATCCTTGTAGTTACGTTGGATATGGCAGTTGAAATTCGGCGATTTAATTTGGATTTCGTTAAAAAGTCTTCAAGGAAAGTTCTTGAAATTCTACGATTTAATTTGAATTTAGTTTAAAAGTCTTCAAGGCAAGCTCTTGATTAACACTGGAGGTGGCTTGTGGTTGTGTTATTCGGATGGTGTCATCTCTTCTGCACCTGAAAACAGATCGTCATGAGCTTCAGCAGTTCCAGGATCCCGAGCAAATTTTTCACGCGACGAACTTCTTCGTGTGAGGAATACGAGTGATTCAGCAGCGATCTCGAAAACGGAATGCAGAATGTTTTCAATAGCATGCCCAAGAAAGTACGATTGGATTTTTTTCCTGATGCCGGCAATTATGAAGAAGAAATGTAAGGAGGATAAAAAGGAAATAGTGTAACCTAATTTTGTAGGGATTTTTCCCAATTACATCCCATTGTTTCATTTCTTCCTGATTCATATTTAACAAGAATTAGGCAGAAATTTCGAGGTAGAGTGTGGAACAAGAAAGAAAGTTCAATTTCCGAGGGAAAGGGGAAGAAATTTCAATTTCTGAGGGAAAAGGGAACAAATTTCAATTTCAGATATGAATAAAGTTGGAATTAGGAGAAAATTCAAGTTGAAATACAACTTTATCATACTTTTGTGTGAAACAGGGGTTTTATCCGAATTTACCTAAATTGTTGGAAAAAATTTATCAAATTTTTTGTCGGATGATTTCTTTAAATTGCTCTAACACAAAATTTTGACAATTAAATTTTGATTGTAGTATTTTTTGTTCGACTCCTTCCCTTCTGTAATGGTATGTTTTGTTGGACAGGGAAGACGTTATGAGATAGGGTATATCTATTTTTTCTATGGTATTTGGAACAGATATATGGTATATATATTTTTGTTATTGGTATTCGAAACATCATTTTTTAATTTGGTACCATCATATTTATTCTTTTGTATCGATTCCCCTCTCTAATAATATATTTTGTTGGACAGGGAAGACGTTATGAGTGGGGTATATACATTTTTGCTATGTATCTGGAACTCATATTTGGTATATATATTTTTGTTATTGGGATTTGGAATATCATTTTATATTTATACGTGGATTTGAATTTGAGAATTTTATTTTATATATTTAATTATTATTTTATTAGTTATTAATATAATAAGAATAAGCCCCAGATGCGGGTGCTATGGGAATTGGGAGGACTGACAGGACGCTGGGCGAAAGGACGGGAGGCCACCTGCCTACCCGCTTATAACCTTCTAGCCCACCTGATATCATTTATTTCCCGGAACGTTTTCTTTATGACCCGGATATGGAGTCGATCTTCTTCATTGCGTCTGGTTCTCGAGGCCACCTCGAACGCTGTTATCGTGCTATGTATTCGACCGCCATGTTTTGTCATTCAATGCAGTTTTGGTTTGCAGTTTCGATTTGCAGTCTGGGGTGGCTATTTATCATGGAGCCGTCCGCCCCTTCGCCTCTGTCATCGAGCTGCAATCCTGCTCTGGACAAAGCCTCTGTTTGCACCTTCACCGGGTTGCGCTGCTGCAACACCTGCTGTCTGGTGCTTGCAGAGAATTCCCACATTTCCATCACAGGCTCTTGTGATTCTTCCACTGAAACTCGTGGCTCATCTTCTGCAAGGTTTTCCACTGATTCTCACTGGTTTTCTAGCTCCCTTTCCGCAGCGAACATGCCCAGAGTCAGACAGAGGATGCGGCCCCGTCGAGGCTCCTCGCGGGCTACCAGAAGGCACTCGCCTTCCCCCACTTCCTCTCCGTCCAACTCCTCCGCGACTTCGGACAGCTTGCCCCGTCTCCTTCATGGGCGACTGCTACGCTCAGGTCGACGTCTGGATTCGCCCTCTGGTGATGCACTTCCAGCCCAATCTCACACGGCGCTCTTCTCCTTTGACTGCGCCCTCGACAAACCTCAGGTCACCGTCGCCATCTCGGTCGTCTTCCTGGAGGAGCCAAAGCCGGAGTCTCCGCCTGTTCCGCCTGCTCACGATGAATGCGCAATTCAGGACGAAAAGCAAAAGGATTTACCCTCTGAGCACAGGACTTCTTTGCAGGTCGACGCTGGGGCCATTCTGGGTCAAGACGCTGCGCCTCCACCAACTGTTCATGTACAGGGCATTCAGGACGACTTCGGTTGCACCATTGAAGAAATCGAGCCGGATGAGTAGCTATGTCCCCCCCCTATGTCTTTTTGTTAGCTCTCTGCCCACTCTGAGGGTCTGCATAGTCGCCTTGCTAGTTCTTCATGTTTCTTTTTCATTTTCATGAGATGATGGGGCGCGTTAATGTTATTGTTTCTGTGTTTAGTGTCATGGTCATGCGCTCTGTGTCAATGTCTGGACGCAGAAGCATTGTTATTTTGTTCTGTGTCAATGTCTGGACTTATCAGTGCGATCCCCTGCGTGGGATTTTTTTAGTTTCTGGTTCTCATGGCTGGTTTCCCTCTCGTAGGGCAGCCTCTTTTCAGTCCTGGTCTGTTAATATGCCTCCCAGAAGGCTCTGCTATGGCCACGGCCAGTTGTACATTATTTCTCTTTAATTAATAGATTACCCTAACTTAGAAAAAAAAATATATATATAATAAGAATAAGTTTTTAGAGATAATTTAACTGATAATGGTAGTGTAAATGGGGAATTATGTGTTAAGAAGTTTAGTGTTTAAATTCTTTTGAATTTACATTTGTTAAAAAAAACATAATAAATACTAGAGTAGTTATCTATTTTTCTAAGTTATATATTATTATTTAATATTATGATGATAATATTTTTAAGTTAAATTTAAAATTATACCTAACTTAAAGATGTATTTGGATTTAAAATTAATTTCTATTTAACATCAACCTAAAATTTAGCATGTCAAAATCATCTTTTTTATATAATTCTCATGATATCATGTCACATGTCAGTAGGCTAGAAAACTCAATCAAGATTATTATAGCCAATAAATTTTCCAAAAAAAAAAAAACAACCCCTTTATGTTTAATTAAGTGTCACTTCTTGCCTGTTTAAAACATTTGATCATTCAAACATATATAAATATGTGTTGTTGCACGTGAAAATAGTGTAAATTGAACTACGAGGAATATTATTTTGTAAATTCATTTTAAGTCTGAATCTATCCAATTTAGAGAAATCAAGATTTTTGGAAAATTTTGTACCTATGGTCACTTTTTACCCATGGTGATTAAAACAATTTAATAGTGTGTTTCTTAGTATCAAAAAGATATGTAATTCTTTTCATTGTCAACGTAAAATTGACATATAACATATTAATCACTTATCATACTTTATGAGGAGATCAAAATTTAAAGAAAGATTTACAACTATGAACATTTGATCCCTTTTAACGCATAATAAATCCCAAAGTTAAAATAAATTTACACTGATAAAAATATATAATTCATATTTAACTACCTTAAATTAACAAACTAAAGTGATTAAATTGATTCTTATTATCTTGCATTTACACCTAGAAATTATACCAATTTCTTCCAATAATAAACTTTATACTAACTTTCATATAATTTTCTAAATTAATAAAAATTATCTTTATATATATATATATATAAACTTTATCTACATTTATTTATTTATATAGTGATAAAATCATTTTTTTTAATTAAAAAACAACACATCCATATGAACTGTGACCCATCCTCTGTTCCTTTCAATCAAAATCCTATGCACATTTTATTGTTAAATCACATTACATTTGCCAGGTTCTCATCCTTTACTTTACTTTTTTCTTTCCTCGGTGTTCCATAGGCAACGGAGAAACTAAAAATCCTCAGGGTCTTCATCCATTGGACTTTGATCGAACCTCTAAATGGTTGTGGCAAAGAGTGATATTATACACTGACCCTATGGTCTGAAAGAAATGTACACCACCATGACTTTGCACATAAAATCCAACTTATCCTGAGAGCCCCAGTGACCGACCTTAAATCCACAATATAAATTTTATGGAATGTGCATTCATATCATTAAATTGTATGGAATGTGCATTCATATCATTGCAGCCGCCGCCATGGCAGTGGGTTTTTTCCTAAAATTTCTGGGTAGAATTCCATTATTCAAAAAGAGTTTAAATGGAGTTTACAATACTCAATACACACCTGTATACAGGTTTTCACATAGAAACTAAGACTAAATTGTAAAGAGACATCAAGATAAACCTAGTGTGAAAAAAGAAAAAGTATAATTCAATTTTGGGTTGGTTTTGAGATTTTTTTTTTGGTTTGATTATTTCCATCTACTTATTCAGGGAAGAAGTAACCATTTCTTGTTGAAGGCCTTACAGGCTGCTATTGTGTCTTTTTCCTCTTGTGAAGAATTGTCTTACATGCTGCTATTGCGTCTTTTTCAGATTATAAGGAAATTGCTCTCAATGAAGCAGTAGTAATGTTTATTTTCTGTGAGAAGTGCTAAGCATTCTCTCTACTCTTGTTACTCATTCTCTCTACTCAATCTTCATCTGAAGAGAGCATTTCATCATTTGATTCATTGAGTATTTTTTTGAGTCCTCTTACTCTATAGGAGGCGGGTTGCATGGCTACCAAGCCTTAGATTTTGTTTTCCTTTTTATTGTTTTTTGAGGGCATGAGTTTTGTAGGTGTCATGTTTGATGGAAGAGGGGACAATGAAAAGTAGTGTTCTTATAGTCGAAGAGTTGGATCCAATAGAAATCACCTACTTTTAGGTTGATTTTGTCTTGTAAACACTGAATCATGCCATAGATGAGTCCTCAAGTTTGGAAGTTGGACCCAAATGAGAAGCTTTGTAATTACTGCAGTAAAGGGGTTGAAATCTGGGAACGAAGGTGTCATGAAAAGCTTAGCTTTTCCCATAACCATGGAGTACCCTTAGATATCTTCCTGACAGACAAACACAACTATGACAAAGCCTTTAGAACAAAAAAAAATCTGCAAGATCTGGTCCCATTAGAATATATCCAATTGTAAAGATATGTTGTTCTAGAGCACATCCCAATGAAATTAGAATGTATCCAATTGTAAAGATATGTTGCTCTAGACCACATCCCATTATGTTGTTCCAGACCACATCCCAATGAAATTATAATGTATCCAATTGTAAAGATATGTTGCTCTCGACCACATCCCATTGAAATGACAAATCAGTCAATGCTCTGCCATAACTAGTGAATTTGGTATGGTACATTAGTCCAATTTATATATTTTGTGTGTAAACTTAATGTGTGTAGCCTTTGGGAATTTAGCTCAGAAGTGATAAATTTATTTTGGAAAAGATTCTATTTTGAGAAACTTAATATGTAATAAATTTAAAATTAAATGAATTTATATTTTTTAATATGGTATTTTTATTCAAGTATTATTCTCTTATGTAAATTATTATTACAACTACTATGGCCTTGATGTAATCTTTTTTTTCCCATTGAAAATCTGTTTATTTTCTAACAATAATATTAACATATATAGTTGAACTAAATAGCCTTGTTCATGTGAGAACATTTCTTCTATACTACTCTTTCCTACTTGCATGATTTATGTGAGAGCATTTTTTCTATACTACACTTTCCTATGTTACTGCTTTACAGCGTTTCCTTCGCAACATATGGTGCAATTGCTAGTTTTAATAATTACGCTGTTCTTATTTGAAAACAACTCCCCTAGTTGTCCATGTGTCTATGTCTGAGCCATTGGATGAGATGTTAGATGATTGAAATGTTTTAGGCCATTAGATCAAGTAAATAGTTTTATATATGTTTTTTTATAATGTTAGTTTTTTTCTTTTTAATAAACAAAGTATGATAGAAATGGTGTAATGTCATTTTTAACATTTTGAAAGTAAATTAAATAAAAAGATTGACATAATGTAATGAACATTTTAACAAGGTTAAAATACAATAAAAATAATAAAATAAAATAATTATAAACTATAAAAATAGCCCATGGTATTGACCCATGGTATTCATGTGGAATGTAGTTTATTTTTAAATGTTTATAACCATTATGAACATTTTAACAAGGTTATAATACAATAAAAAATAAAATAATTATAAATTATAAAAACAGCCCATGGTATTGACGCATAATGTAGTTTATTTTTAAATGTTTATAACCATTATTCTTTTAAAATTTTACCTAATAAAATGCATTTAAAGTTTCATACATCCAAATATACAGAGTTTTTCTTGTTTTATATTTTTTTTTTACAACTATTTTATTATTCTAGAAATACATGGTTTTTTTTTGTTAATATAATTGATGTTACATATGTTTTATTATTCACAAGTAGAGTTTCTCAATATATAAAAAATTAAATTAATAATGAATTTTGTTAGAATATGTGATCTTTTTTTAGTTTCCAAATTACACATGATTTATCTTGAGCAATAATGATTTCTTAAATAAAACCAAATTTGCCTTTAATTACCTAATTGTAATAGTTTGTAACTACATAACAATTTGTACCTACATATGTACTCTTTCTAATTTTTTTTGTTAATGAATATCTGATCCAGGTGGATATTGGTGGCCACCGGCCTATTCCACTTGGGCCCCCACCATTGTCTCTTTCAGTTTTTCAATTTCAGCATAACTTACTATTTTTAGCAGTTTTTCGGGTCCTGAACTTCTGGAGCCATTTTGAGGCCCTAAACGACTTTTTTTTGGGCATCGCACCTCCAAAAAATATCATTTCGTTTCAAAATGATATTTGTGGAGAAATTTGTAGTCCTCGGATAGATCTTTCTAATGATGTATCATGTGCGTCAAACGGAGATAGTATGCCAAAGTTACGTCCCTGGGAAGTTGAAACACCAATTTACCCAAACGGGGCCCATAGTTTTGGCGCTTCATCTCCTAGGGTTAGGTTTTTGGATGTTTAGGGTTCTCCATTGTTTCTCAATAATAAATAGGCCCTCGAGCCTCATTATAACTCAATTCAGAGGCTTGTAGCCGCCACATCTCTTCTCAGAGATAACTACCAACGCCCTAGCTAGTTTTATTTCCATTCTGTTTGTAAGCAAATTTCAGTTCTTTGATATTAATGAGATGAAGTGTTATTTTCGCTGCATCTATGTATTTATGGTTATATGTTTATTCTGTTGCGTTCCTGCATAAATCCGAATCAGTGGTATCAAAGCAGTCTGCTTTTTCTTGATCCTTCTTTGCATTTCCCCAACGAGGTCGGGGTATAAGGAGCTATGGCTTGATCTGGTGGAACCTTTGCAAGATCAGCCTCGCAAACCTCGACGGACACCCATGGGGGACGAAAAGAAATATGAGGGAGCAGGAGATCCTATCAAAATATTGCTCGAGGAGTCCCTCGAAAAGCAAAGGAACGCGATGATGGATAACTTTGCTCAGATCCTTCAACGGCTGCCCACCGGCGGTGCATCTGCATCCAGCAGCCACTCTGGAGGTGCGACTCCTTTTAAGGTACAAGTAAAGTTTGACATTCCCATATTTGAGGGTCAAATAGACGCAGATGCTGTAGATAGATGGTTGAATCTATTAGAAGGATATTTCTCTGTTCATGACTTTTCAGACCGGGAGAAGATTATTTTTGCACTCCTCAAAGCTACCCCCCATGTTAAGGACTGGTGGGAAACCTACTGTGAGAACAAGGACCAGATAGAACCCTCTCTGTTCTCGGTCGTACCAACTTGGAATTCTTTCCGAGACGCCGTCAAGGAACAGTACTATCCCATGGGGAGCTATGAGGACAAGTACATACAATGGACCACGCTGCGACAACAAAGGGATCAAGATGTGCACGAGCTGACGAATCTGTTCCATACCCTACGCACAAAGTTGGGTATCAAAGATTCGGAGAAACATTTGGTGCTAAAGTATCGCAGCTGTCTGCACAGATACATTAAGGAGGAAATGGAGTTCCTCGACATCTCCTCGCTTGGTACGGCATACCGGTATGCTGCCAAGATTGAGCAGAAATTCAAACAGAAGAAGCGAGACTTTGGATCTGCGAATTAAAAGCAAGGAAAAGGTGCTTCCAAACTGCAGAACAAAGGATAGAGCCAAGGCATGGTGGCTAAAGACAACCCGTCAAAGCGACAAGAAAAGAACAACACCATAAAGCCAAAGAAGGACACGGGAAAGTGGTGTGAGTTCCATAAGAGCTCCACTCACAACACAAGTGAGTGTCGGGCCAAGCAGTCGCTAGTGGCCGAGATGAGGGCTTCTGAGTCAGATGCATGCTCTGACTCCGAATCAGAACCTGAAAAGGGGAATAAAAAAGGGAAACAGATTATTGATGCGGAGCCCAATGCCACTGTTGCCACTACAAAGATCCAGAAGGAGGAACCGGAAGATCCAGAGGAGGAGGAACGTCTCTTCCACTCCCAAATGTGGGTAAAGGGCTCCCCTATACAGTTCATTGTCGACAATGGGAGCCAAAAGAACCTCATTTCAGTAGATGACGTGAAGCGGTTGGGCTTGCCGACCACAGCTCACCCACATCCATACACCATCGGGTGGCTTCACCAAGGACGAGATCTCCGCGTCAGCCAGCAGTGCCGCCTTCCTTATAGCATCAAGCCCTT
This sequence comes from Pinus albicaulis, assembly GCA_034641835.2. Taxonomy (NCBI): domain Eukaryota; kingdom Viridiplantae; phylum Streptophyta; class Pinopsida; order Pinales; family Pinaceae; genus Pinus; species Pinus albicaulis. Next base: position 20,916,129 of record CM076582.1, on the reverse strand, counting down.
CACAGATGAGGTATTATGTGATGTTGCTCCTATTCATGTTTCTGATGTATTATTAGGACAACCATACTTGTGGAAGCGTCATGCTGTGTATGAGTCTCGACCTCGTGCTGTTATTGTTACGTTGGGAAATAATTTGTACAGGATACCAGAGGTACCACCTCCTGCGGCTATATCTTTGGTTACTGCAAAACAATGCAGTAAGCTCATTTCCCAAACTAGGAAATTCGTTTTCCTGATGATCCGCCCCCAGGCCAAGAAGAAGACTGTGGCCACGACCTCCAGACAGGGCTCCTCTGCATGACAACAACAAATGGATAAGGTTGTGGAGGAGCACGAGGACATCTTCACCTCACCCACAGGGGTTCCTCTACACTGTCAGGTCAAGCACTCGATTGATCTGACCCCAGGTGCGCCACTACCCAATGGACCGATCTATCGGCGCTCTGTTCTGGAGAATGATGAAATCAAGAGGCAGATTCAGGAGCTGTTGCAGAAAGGTCACATCAGACCAAGTTCATCGCCCTGTGGGAGCCCGATCGTGTTGGTACAGAAGAAGGATGGGACGTGGAGACTCTGTATTGACTATCGGGCGCTGAACAAGATCACTGTCCGGAATAGGTACCCAATCCCACGGATTGATGACCTTCTAGACCAACTCAAAGGTGCAAAATATTTCAGCAAGATTGACCTGAAGTCTGAGTATCACCAGGTACCAATTAAACCCTCTGATGTGTAGAAGACTTCCTTCAAAGCCAAGAAAGGCATTTTTGAATGGCTAGTCATGCCTTTCGGGTTGACGAATGCTCCCGAAACCTTCATGAGAATGATGGATGACATCTTGCGGCCATTCACCAACTCATTTGTAGTGGTGTACTTGGATGACATTCTGATCTTCAGCAAGACTTGGGAAGAGCACCTTCACCACATCCAACAAGTCCTCCAAACACTGCGGCAACACAAGTTGTGTGCCAATTTGGAGAAGTGCACGTTTGGCATGACCCAGGTTCAATATCTGGGATACATTATTGATGAAAGGGGGTGCATGTGGATCCAGCCAAGATCCAAGTCATTCGGGATTGGCCAGCCCCGACTACTATAACAGAGCTTCGCAACTTTCTGGGTCTTGCTAATTTCTACCATAGATTCGTGTTGGGATTCTCTCATATCACTTGGCCCTTGAGTCAAGTCACCAAAGGAGGAGCGAGAGCAAAATTATTTTGGTCAGAACCTCAACAGAAGGTGTTCAAAGAATTGAAAAATCGCCTCTGTTCTACCCCAGTGCTCACCTTACCAAACTTGCAGCAGCCATTTGAGATCGAGACAGATGCCTCTGACTATGCTATTGGGGCAGTTCTTACTCAACAGGGACATCCAGTGGCATATCACAGTGAGACATTGTCTGAGACAGTTAGCAAGTATCCCACCTATGACAAAGAAATGTATTCCATTGTGCAAGCCTGTCGACAATGGAAGCATTACATTTTGGGGAAGGAAACAATCATCCACACAGACCACCGGCCCCTGCAGTTCATACAGACACAAGGGAAGTTGCAGAATGATCGCCATCAGAAGTGGTCCACATATCTGCAACAATTTCATTTGAATATCAAGTACAAGAAGGGTAGCACCAATAATGTTGCAGACTGCCTCAGCCGACCACCGATCGTGGCGCTCACCACCGTGCTCAACTCTTGTGGGCACGAGACTTCTGATTGGCCGCTTCTCTATGAGAGTGACCCAGAATTCGGCCACACTTACAAGGCACTCTTGGAGGGTACGCAAGTTCCAAATTTTCACCTCCAAGATGCACTTTTATGTCAACTGGGACACCTTTGTGTTCCTTCAAGCGAGCGTGCCAAGATGATATGGGAAGCACACTACAGTCGAGTCGCTGGGCATTTCGGGGTCGAGAAAACAGTAGCAATACTACAGAAGTATTTCTATTAGCCGAACCTTCGAAAGGATGTCGAGAAGCACATTAGATCCTGCACTGCTTGTGCCATTGCCAAACCGACCATCAAGAAGCAAGGCCTATATACTCCACTACCTACCCCTAGTCGACCTTGGGAATCCATCTCCATGGATTACATGTCGGGCCTACCTTCTACTAAGAATGGAAATGACTGTGTTTTCGTGGTCATTGACAGATTCTCGAAGATGGCCATTATGGCGGCCTGTAAGAAGAATATCACAGCAGAAGCCACTGCTAAACTCTTCTTTGAACGAGTGTGGGTGCACTTTGGGATCCCACAGTCTATCATATCAGATCGAGATAGCAGGTTCCTCAGCACATTTTGGTCCAGCCTCTGGTCAATGTTGGACACAAAGCTCACTAAGTCCACAGCTTTCCATCCCCAAACAGATGGCCAGACAGAGGTAGTCAACAGAATGATTGTACACATTCTGCGCATGTACAACTCAAAGCATCCACGCACATGGGACGAGAGCCTCCCCTATGTACAACACAGTTATAACCGGGCTCTCCACGGTTCAATTGGCCATAGCCCCTTTCAGGTGGGCTTGGGATTCCAGCCACTATGTCCCATTGACATAGCCATGCCGTTTGCAGCTGCTCAGGCCGATTCAGCTCATGTCCAGTCTGAAGTTGACAAAGCAAGTAGCTTCATCGAGCGCATTCAACACATCCGCTAACTGGTTCATGATATATTGGACAGAGCCAATGCGAAGTACAAGCAGCGCCATGATCAACACCGGGTGCCACACAACTTCCGGGTGGGCGACAAAGTATGGCTACATTTGCAGAAGGAGCGCCTCACTGGACCCCACCGCAAGCTTCGCCCGCTCCGATATGGGCCGTACACCATCACCAAGGCTGTAGGGAACAATGCATTCGAGCTCAGTATTCCACTATTCCTTGGTCTGCACCCAGTCTTCAATGTGGATCGCCTTCGTCCTTACTTCCCACCTCTATTGGACACCTCGGACATTGCAGAACAACTCACACCAACAGAGTTAAACCCAGACTGCATGGAACAGGCCACCACAGATTGTATCATGGACATGCAAATCAAGAACACTCGTCAACAGCAGATCCAACTGTATCGGGTTGTCAAAGCTGGCCAACTCCTGCACCAAGGAAAGTGGTTCACCAGGGACCAAGTTCAGCAGAAATTTCCTCATCTCATGGAGGAACTTAACGCAATGGGGACCATTAAGGGGGGAGGAATTATCCAGGTGGATATTGGTGGCCACCCACCTATTCCACTTGGGCCCCCACCATTGTCTGTTTCAGTTTTTCAGTTTCGGCATAACTTACTATTTTTAGCAGTTTTTCGGGTCCTGAACTTATGGAGCCGTTTTGAGGCCCTAAACAACGTTTTTTGGGCATCGCGCCTCCAGTGAATATCATTCCGTTTCGGAATGATATTCATGGTGAAATTTGTATTCCTCGGATAGAGCTTTCTAATGATGTATCATGTGCTTCAAACAGAGATAGTATGCCAAAGTTACGTCCCTGGGAAGTTGAAACACCAATTTACCCAAACGGGGCCCATAGTTTTGGCGCTTCATCTCCTAGGGTTAGGTTTTTGGATGTTTAGGGTTCTCCATTGTTTCTCAATAATAAATAGGCCCTCGAGCTTCATTGTAACTTAGTTTGGAGGCCTGTAGCCGCCACATCTCTTCTCAGAGATAGCTACCAGTGCCCTAGCTAGTTTTATTTCCATTCTGTTTGTAAGCAAATTTCAGTTCTTTGATATTAATGAAATGAAGTGTTATTTCTGCTGCATCTCTGTATTTATGGTTATATGTTTATTCTGTTGCATTCCTACATAAATCCGGATCAATATCAAATTTCTTCCCTTAAAAAAAAACTATATACATATCTTTTAATTACTATATACATATCTTTTAATTACGTAATTGTATCTAAAAAATCTTACATGTTTTTACTTTATAACCATAAACAATTTTCATATTATATGATTTCAAACTTACTCACAGTCATATTAATTTTCTCTACAAATGTTGGAAATTTCATGGTTAATGTAATATAAGCTAAATACAATTTCATTTCTTCTACTCAAGATCAAGAAAGCTATGATGAGTAGCCAACACCACAGAACAAGACATGTTCACCAATTCCATAAATGCTACCGAATCTCTCTCAGTCTTGGATTTATTTTCTTAATAGCCTTATTTTTATTGTTGTTTAAGTGATGAAATCCACCTCTCCATACATTTTTACGCCGTAAGGTGTCTTTATTTGAAAACAACTCTCCTAGTTGCCTTTCTGTCATAATTTGTGCCATTAGATCCTTTGTTAGACGATTGGATCATGATCAGCCATAGATTCAAATTGTGTCAGTTCCTTATAACAATAAAATTAGTCATCATCCCTTCATGCCCTCCTCTATTATTTGGAGTCTGTGATTTATGTACCTATCAGTATTATATGTTTCATGATCTTTGGGAAGAAGGTAGGCTAGAGGATGTCGAGTGTTTGGTCAATTTAGTGTGTCCTAAATTGCTGCATTTAATTGTCAATCCGGGAATCGTAAGCTGATGAAGTGCGGCGCACTATATGTGCAAGATAACCTCTTTCTTAAATTTTTGTCGTTTGTGGTCTTTCTAAGGTAAAATGGAAATTCTAAAGTGAAAAGAAAGCTTGGTTATATTTATTCAAGGAAGTGATATCCCCTATAATGATTTACCAATCTTGAAACTTTAAAAGAAAATTGAAATTACAATGACAAAAGAAAGTAAACTGCTGAAATGAAAAGTGTTGCTAATCTAATGAATCAAAACAAGAAACTAGTGAACATGAAAACTAAACTATTCTTGCTGCCAACTGAACACAAAAGAAACTACGCTTATGGAAATTCAAAATTGCAATGAAATAAATCTAAATCAGATTACATCAATTCATTTTCTGACCCTTCATCATTAGACCGGCTATGACTTGCGGAAGTAATCATAAACAACTTGTGTAACTGATTATTTAATTTGCAGAAAGTAAACTAATACTAAACCATACACACATAATTCAATCCCTCGCCATCAGTCCAGCTGTGGCTTTCGGAGGCAACTGAAGATGTCATACATGATTTAATATATCTAAATTTTCAGAAAAGGAACTAATACTAAACTACACATTTCATCATGCAGCCCCTCACCATCAGTCCAGCTGTGGCTTTCGGAGGTAACTGAAGACGCTATGAGAAGCTTAATATATCTAATTTTGCAGAAAGGAAACTAATACTAAACTACACATTTCATCATGCAGCCCCTCACCATCAGTCCAGCTGTGGCTTTCGGAGGTAACCGAAGACACTATGAGTAGCTTAATATATCTAATTTTGCAGAAAGGAAACTAATACTAAACTACACATTTCATCATGTAGCCCCTCACCATCAGTCCAGCTGTGGCTTTCGGAGGTAACCGAAGACACTATGAGTAGCTTAATATATTTAAATTTAACTACTGAATCAGATAAACAAAACTGAAATGTACAAAGCAAGACTGAAGTTAAACAAAAGCTGTGGAAAGAAAACTAGCAGCAGAATAATGTCAGTTTCATATCATTAGCCAAAATACTATGAAAATGCCCCGGGCTGTCTACCTAAAACCTGCACAAGAAAACTGATCAGTGATTTAACAATCATAAAAACATGAAAGACAATAATGCAATGGAGATTAATGAACAGAAATGAAGCAAATATGAAATATGAACATGTAATGAGTTATGATACAATGACTGTTTAAAGAAATGAAATGAAAAATATATACATTAATACACAGAACCTCGGCTGAGCAGGGGCCCTCTACGCAGCTTTGGTAACGATACTCAACACAAATTTTTTCACATTAAAAAGCAAGTCATTACAGACTGGTGGTATTACGGCTCAAGGCAGCGTAATCACCACATAACAGAGTACGCACATCAACTATCAATTAACAATTCAACAGCTATCAACTCAGCAACTATCAACTAACTCTACGTGCGTATGCAAACGCTCTATATAAAGCAATAAACTGTAACTGTCTCCTGAAGTTTAGGATAGCAGCCAGCACGTAGACCACTAAGGCCACGGATATAGGAGTATGGCCATGTTGGAAAACGGATCTATGGAAGGTGGGCGCTTGAATTCAACTCCAGAACTTTGCACAGATATCAATTAACCTCCGCAAGCTTGGAAACAGCCGTATGGATGTTTAAATGCCATGAAACAGAGTCCAGCCGACATAGAACTCCATAGTTGACTTCCACGTGGATGGCTTTGACCGCGGCTTTCTTTGACGAATTTACTTGAACCAATAGGACACAAACCATGTCCTTGTCATTCCTAGCCTGCCCATGTGGCTCGTTTCCTTCGTAGACACCTGTAACATCGATTTCCACAAAATAGCTGCGGAAAGTTGCAACAGCTACGGAAAGTGACAAGTTTCCGCAGCTGTATGAACAAAATCTAAATCAAATAGAAAACACACAAACATAATTAAAAACCATGTTAGATACCCTTTTGCACATGATATTGAAAATTTTGGAGGTTTAGGTGAGTGAAAAAGATATGGAAAAGTGTATGGACAAGAGGCAAATTCGGGACTCAACATACCCCCACTGTGAAGGTGTTGCATGTCCTCATGCAACCAAAATTTTGACACTCTTTATTCAATTCATGTGCCTTGATACTTCAGCCAACACATCTAACCCCCTTCTCTTTTTCTTTGGTACTGCCATCATTCTGGGTTTCTTCATGAGGCACCTGAATTTGATATTCACAAGTGCTCTGCTCAATTTTTGGCATTTCCTTTTTAGCTTCTTATTCTTCTTTTGCCAAATACCCAAATGTAACATAGTATTGTCATGGATAATCTTTTCCAGTTTGCCTTGCTCTTTGAGTGTTTCATTTTCATTTTTGATATGCCGATTCAAAAGCTCAAGCTCAAAAATCTCCTGTTTTAATGACTGAACCACGTTATCCTGCAATGTAGGAGGCTGAATAGAAGAGGTGCTTGGACCTGTGGCTGCCTTCTCCAGGGATTCTATATAGTCATAGACCTCCTGCTGTTTGGGGTCTACGTCCGGTGTCTTTTTCATTGGACTGTCCTCAAAATGCTGCAAGGGAGAATTATGTTCAAAATTTGGCTGAGGAGAACTTTCATCAATATTTTGCTGAGAATAAGATGGAGTACGCTCATTGTCTGATTGGGAGTGAAAGGAGTCAGGTTCACTAACTGATTGAAATGGACTATGGTCAGTTGGAGACTGTTCAGATGTCTCCTCACCCAAATCAATGAAATGAGGACCTTTAATTTGTGTTTTTCTCAGTTTTCCCTTAAGCCTGCTGCTTCTCCTCACATGTTGTGGTACACTACCCTTTTGTTCTTGTTTTCCTATTTTTGCCTTCTTGGATAGAGATGACTGTTTTTGAAGAAAAATTAATCTTTCAGATAGAATTTGGTGATCTTCTTCTTCAGAAGAAGAAGTTTTATGGACAGCCTCAATAATTTCTTTCCCTTTTGATATTATTGGCTTCTTAGTTTTGATTTCCTTCTTCTTCCTTTTTACTAATCTCTCTTCCCTATCATTTTTCTTCATAGTAGTAGTAGAAGTATCTTGGATTTCATCTACTGTTCTTTTCCTTCTACTTCTTTTTGCTGTGCTAGCTGCGGGAACTTCCTGTGTAGGAGCAACTTGGGTTTCAACATCCATTTTCTTTCTTCTACTCCTTCTAATTGGATTACCTTCAGGAATTTCCTGAGGTTCGTCAAAGAAGTTTCTAACTAGGAATTGTTCCCATGTATCTTTTCTTTCTTTTAGCTCCTTTTCAATCAGAATTTTTATAAACCCATGATGATATAAATGAGGCTCTACATCTCCTAGGTGTTTTTGCACAGTGACAACCATTTTCTTCAAGCTATTGAATAGGAAATAAGGAAGATTGAGAGTTTGGTTTTCAAGAAAATTCATCAATATCCTAGTATGATACATGTACATAGAGCCAAAACGGCCTTCACATGTGATAAATTTCTGAACAATGAGTAGTAAAGTGGCCCATTCATCTTTTATTGCATGCACAGGGATTCCTCTTTTGAAAACAGTGATATCCATACCTTGATTTGGGAGGATTGTTCTCCATGCCTCATCACTGATACTTTTATTTTTGAACCAACGTTCTCCTTCCTGAAGAAGCTCTGTGGCTGCTGCTATTGATGCTTCATTGACTAAAAACTTGAGGTCTCCCACTTCTGCTTCCGAGCCATCAAATGATCTTGCAAACGCTTTGGTAACCTCTCTGTGGTAACCCTTGAATTTCTGAATAAAACGCAGCCATTTAGCTTTCCTCAACATCTCTTTTGCTTGTGGAAATCCCTCTATAAATTTCTGTCCTTCCGGCTCTGCCCTTAATAATTTTCCCATTTTACTTCTCTGTGCTTCACAGGCTTGCCTTTGTGAGAGTTTAAGCGGAAATGGAACGATGGAATACACAGAATATAGCACAATACTGTGGGGATGTTATCACAAAACAAAAATGAGCACCATAAACATAATGGAATAAGACTGTGGGTGGATATACGGGAATGAGAGTGAGCAAAAGGAACGGAATGGAATGAAACAGGGAGTGAGAATGAGTAGAGTGGGGTTTTGTAAACACGACAGAGACACGACAAAGAGGTTAACAAAGTATAATGCATTCGGCCGCATTTTGAATTTTGGTGGCTGTGTCATAAATATGAACACGTTTCAATCGATGATTATGAAGTTATGCGGCTTGTAAGAGTCCTTTGTCAACTCAAATACGTATCATTATCTACGGTGGGATATTTGAACATGAGTGAGAGTCGGAATTTCAATAATGAAACCGTTTGTAAATAAATGCAAGAGGATAACATAGAGATCGTGGAAGGTTACGGACTGTCAATATAATCATTGCGCGTTATGGGTAGAGCTCATAGTTTAAAATTACATAAAAATGTGTTTTTAGATACTATTTGAAATAAACTTTATTCATACCTTTGGAATCCTTGATTTTGCCCTTGGTCTTCAGCTGATTGATCTTCATTAGTGTCTTGAATGTCCCATTGATCCTCTCCTGCATTTTATTTCATGATTTATGAAAATAACAACTAACTGTACAATATTTTTGAAAACAGAGTAGTAGTAGCTGCGGAATCTGCTTCTGGCTGCGGAAACTGGAGTCAGCTGCGGAAACAGATGTCAGCTGCGGAAACTGACACAGCTATCACTTGGCTGAAATAGAAATGAACAAATGACAAATGACCAGGTGGAAATGGTCATAAAAATATTTTTATTGATGGAATGGATGAAATGAAGTGGAATGAAGTGTAATGAAGTGAAATGAAATGAAATGAAGTGGAATGAAATGGAGTGGGTGGTGAGATGAAATGAAATAAAAAACAGATTTTTTTTTTTGGAAAATATAGAGTGTCAGGTGTCCCTGATTTTCACTCCATATTTTCTGTATAAGACTGCCAATCAATGATTGGTTTTCAGGCTTATACCATTTTTTTTTTCTCTTTTTTTTTCTCTTTTTTTTTCTCTTTTTTTTTTTTTTTTTTTATAACTTGAAAAACAAAAGCTAGCTTGGTAGAGAAGAAGGATTCTTCTCTACCAGCCTGATTGCAGAAATTTCTTGAAACAACTTGACAAAATCCTCTTTAGAGAGTGGCTTTTGATAAACTTTCAATCTATGGCCATTCACTAAAAGAGGAGTTTGAAACTCATCAATGGTCTTGATTCTTACAGCTCCATTGTTAAAGATCTTGTCAATCTCATATGGCCCAAGCCAATGAGTCTGAAATTTCCCTTGAAAGTCTTTAAACTTGGAGTCAAATAGCAATGCCCAATCTCCTTCTTGAAACTTCTTCTCTTTGATATATTTGTCATGCCACTTAGTTCTTTGATATTGAACTAGATCAGTTCTTAGAATTGCTTCTTGTCTGATCTCATCTAGCTCATTCAATTGCTCCATTCTATGCTTTTGAGCTTCTGACAAGTCCATTCCCAACTGAACTGCTATCTTGAAGGTCTTGACTTGGAACTCAATGGGGAACAAGACTTCTTTCCCATAAACAAGTTCATAGGGAGAATGTCTTGTTGTATTCCTCCATGTAGTTCTGTAGGCCCACAAGGCTTCTGGAAGCCTTTCTGCCCAATCTCTTCTATGTAGATGAACAGTTTTGGTGATGATACTTTCAAGAACTTTCTTTGTGGACTCCACTTGACCATTTGCTTGTGGATGGTAAGGAGTAGATTTTCTGTGCTTGATTTTGTATTCTTCCATCAACTTCTCCACCAAATTTGATGTGAATTGGCTCCCCTGATCTGTTACAATTTCTCTTGGAACACCAAAGCGAGTAAACATATCCTCATAAAGAAAATGAACAACTGAATTTTCAGTAGCAGATACTAATGCTTTAGCTTCTACCCATTTAGTAACATAATCAGTGCAAACCAATATATACTTCTTTTGCTTAGATGGTGGATTAATAGGTCCAATGAAATCTAAAGCCCATTTTCAAAGGGTTCAATGAGTACCTGTGTTTGCAATGGCATTTCATTTGAAAGGGTAGGTTTCCCTACTCTTTGGCAGCTATCACACCTTTTGACATATTGTTTTGCATCTTTGAAGAGAGAAGGCCAATAATATCCCAAGAAAAGGATTTTATAGGCCGTCCTTTTGTCCGCAAAGTGTCCGCCGCATGGTTCATCATGACATGCCTTAAGAATATCAGGCATTTCATCTTCCCTGACACATCTTCCGATCACAAGATCTGGCCCTGTTTTAAACAATTCGTTAGAAATCCATGAATATTTTGAACTCTCCTGAATAATTTTTCGTTTTTCACTTGGAAATAAATGTGAAGGTAGTTTCCCTGTAACCAAATAGTTAGCAATATCTGCATACCGAGGGGTCTTAATAGTTACTGCAAACAAGTATTCATCAGGAAATTTATCTTCTACAGGAGAATCTTCTTTAGTATTCTGAATCCTAGACAAGAAATCAGCTACTGTATTCTGTTTTCCTGGTCTATCCAACACAGTAATATTGAATTCTTGCGAAAGTAAAAGCCATCTTGTCACTCTGCCATTAGTAACAGGTTTGTTCATTAAATATCTAATTGCAGAATGGTCAGTATGAATAAAAGTTTCATAGCCTGTTATGTAATGTCTAAACTTATTAATTGCATGAACAACAGCTAAAAACTCTTTTTCAGTCACAGTATAGTTCAACTCTGTGAGAGTCAAATTTTTACTGGTATAATAAATGGCATAAGGAACTAAATCTTTTTGACCCAACACAGCTCCTAGAGCTGTATCTGAAGCATCCGTAGAAATATGGAAAGGGAGTTTCCAATTTGGTCCTCTCAAGATAGGTGCTTTAGATATTCTTGTTTTCAAAGTTTCAAAAGCTGATTGACAATCGGGATCCCATTTAAATTCACAGTCTTTTGTAAGCAATTTGAAGAGTGGAGATGCTATTTTAGTGAAGTTTTCTATAAATCTTCTATAGTAACCAGTAAATCCTAGAAAACTTTTAACATCTCTTTGACAATTTGGAATAGGCAACTTGGAGATGACTTCAACTTTTGATCTATCAACCTTAATCCCATCTCCTGAAATATGATGTCCTAAAACAATCCCTTCAGTAAACATCATAAAGCATTTTTCATAGCTTAATGAAAGGTTTGTTTCTTTACATCTTATAAGAACTTTTTCCAAATTTTCTAATGCCTCTTCAAATGAATTACCATAAACTGTAAAATCATCCATATAAACCTCTACACAATCATGGATTAGATCAGAAAAAATTCCTAGTACTGCTCTTTGGAATGTTGCGGGTGCATTACATAACCCGAAAGGAAGCACTCGGTAGGCAAAAGTTCCCCATGGACAAGTAAATGTGGTCTTATCTTGATCTTCAGGTGCTACCTGAATTTGATTATAGCCACTAAAACCATCCAAAAATGAAAAGTACTTTTTACCTGCTAATGTATCTAATACCTGATCTATAAAAGGCAAAGGAAAGTGATCCTTCAAAGTTGCTTTGTTCAACTCCCTGTAATCAATGCATACTCTCCATTTACCATTCTTTTTAGGTACTATAACCAAAGGAGAAACCCATCGGCTATCTGAAATTGGATAAATGAAGTTTACATTGAGAAGTTTTTTGGAGCTCTTCTTTCACTATCTCCCTAAGATTTGGATTCATCCTTCTTTGAGGTTGTCTGATTGGTCTACTGTTTTCCTCAATATATATATGATGGATGCAAGTCTTAGGATCAATACCCTTCATGTCAGTATACTCCCATGCAAATGCGGTAGAATGTTTTTGCAAGATTCTGGTTAGTTCTTCTTGTTGTGACTTCTCCAGATGTTTGTTGATATTCAATGTCTTTTCTGGAAAAATCTCAAAAGCAGAATTACCAAACTCTTCCATAGAGTAGAGAGACATTTGTCTTGATGATAAATATTATATGTCAGATTCCAACTGAAATTGTGTGGGGTCATATTCTGAAGTTATCTCAAAATTTTCTAATGTGTTCAGAATTTGACTATCCTCACTAATCTCAGAAATGGTAAAGGGGGTTGTATAGTGTTCTCATCATCGACCCATTCATTGTCTCCTATTTCTGTAATTGCTCTTGCGGGAGGATACAAATTGAATTTCTTTGTCGAATTACCATTAGAAATGTACATGTCTCCAGATCTACAACTAATAAAAGCATCAGCTGTGGCCAGCCAATGTCTTCCTAAGATAATTGGATGTCCTCCTAGATTACTTTTGGGAGTCAAAATCATAAAGTCTACTGGATATTCCCAAGAATCTAAGGAGAGTGAAATATCTTCTAATACACCATCTGGTTTAATAACCGATCGATCTGCAAGTTGCAATAAAGTAGGTGTAAAAAGAAGGTTAGGAAGTTTTAACTGTTCCATAGTCTGTCTACTCATAATGTTGATAGCGGCCCCTAAGTCAATCAATGTGTTTGGAATTTCTATCCCATTTATATGTGTCTTGACAATTGGACTTCCTGGATCTACATACTTCTGCATGGTAATTTTTCCCATCATAATATCTGCAATCTTTCCTACCGGGTGGATTCTTCTTGTGTCTTTTAGTTTCCTTCCTGGTCTTTTGAAACTCAACTCCTTTATGGTTTTTGCTAGAATAGGAATTTCTCGAATGGCTTGTAGCAATTGAATCTTGATACAAACATTCTTCAATTCATCTAGAAAGTCATAGTTAGGCAACAAGATTTGTTTTTCCACCCCCTTATCAATTTGTAGTCTTTCCGGAAAAGGAGGTTTAGATGAAGATGCGGGTTGCTCAACTATAGGAGTTGTGGATGTTAACTTTTCTTTTTCTTTTTGAATTTTTGAATTTTGAAGAGATTCTTCCTCAGAACCCTTATAAACTTGAAGAGAGTCCTCCTCAGAGGTATCTTGCTCTTGAATATCTATGGAAGGTTTTTCTAAGACTCTACCAGATCTGAGTTGTACATCGTTGAGAGGAACAATCATATGGGTAGGAAATTGTTGTCCTTCTACCATATAAGTAGTTTGAGGATTCTTATTGTTAGGATTTGGCAATGGCTGAGCTGGAAGTTGATTTGTCTTCTGTTGGTATGGGAGCATGAGTTGAGGATTTGTGTTTTGTTGAGAAGGTTGTTGTTGTGGAAATGGCAATGAAAGTTGTGGATTTGGGCTTGGAAATTGTGGAGCTTGTTGATTTTGAAAAGATGGAGGATATTGATAAAATTGAGCAAATCTCCCATAAGGATTTTGCATCCCCTGTACCCATGGCTGATATGAATTTTGATGTTGGGGCCAAGATTGTTTCCAAGGAGTCCAATTTGGTGGGGTTTGAAGATTCATAGGGTTATTAAACCCTTGAGATTGTTGTCCCTGCCAAGGTCTCCTTGCGACAAAACAGAGAGATTCTATTGAATTTGGATCTTCTTGAAAAACAGCTTTGAGTCCAGGGATTGAAGGACAATCCTTGATTTCATGATTTTCTGAGCAAATCATACATGTTTCTACAACTTTTGCATCCAAGGGACATTCCATTAAAGCATGTTTCTTTCTACATTTCGGACAAAAGATGGCTAAAGCATCTGTTTCTGCTTTCTGCTTGTTTTGGATTTTAAGGGTGTCTAGTTGTTCACTAAGACCCCCTAAGATATCAGTTTTAAACTCATCAAGCATATTACCAATCTCTGCCCTACTTAATGATCCAGTTGCAGATTTGTTAGCCCTAATAAGAGAAGAATCCCTAGGCCCTTTTCCAGTTTTAGATCTTCCCCTTGAGAATTGGATACATAGTTCTGTTATATCATGAAATGGGAGTTGAGAAATGTCTCCTTTACCCATCATGTTTAAAATGTCTATCCATTCATCTCTAATGGCTTTTAATAGGAGGGCTTTCGAGGTTTCATTATCTAAGTTGCTCATCTTTGCTCTTTTCAAGTTGTATTGAAATATTTCAATTAAGTCTTCCAAATTTTCATCTTCTTTTTGCATCATTTTGAATACCTCATCCTTGTGATTGGTGGGCATACAATAGTCCAAGTATCTGTCCAAAAATGTTTGTTTCATATCATTCCAAGTCCTAATAGATTGAGTGGCTAATCCCATGAACCATTTCAAAGCATATCCCTTCAATGTTGAAGGAAATAGTTTGAGTTTTTGAGAATCTTCCATATAGTCATAAGTTCGGCACACTACTTCAAACTCAAACAGAAATGTTTCAGGATCCTCACTTCGTAATCCATAAAAGTTAGGGAGAACAGATGGTGAGATATTTTTCATTGTTGCATGAGTTTCCTCATCAACTATAGGGAATCCAAGCAGATTGTCCCTATTTCTACCGTTATTTCCTTCACCATTGTTATCTTCATTATCTCCTCCTCCTCTACCTCCACCTCTATTTATTACTTCCTCTGCCATGATAGTTTATTTAGAGTCCTTATAGTCCTCTAGTTATTCTACCAAGGAAGGATGAGAGAAAGTTTCTTTGTTTTCTAAGTGGGTTTTAGTAGGTGGTATAGGAGAATCCTCTAATTCAGTTGTTCTTTGACTTCCAAAAATCTTAAGGCTAGGGGTAGATGGTGGTGAATCTGGTCTATGCCTTGAAGAAGATGGAGTTGTGAAAATCGAACTCTTGGCTTTAGCTATAAACCTTCCCCTAGAATCTCTTGCTCTATGCATGTCATTTTATTTTTATTTTTTTTTTAAAAGTTGGGCTAATAATTCTCTTTCTGATCTTCCAGGTCACACTAGGTGCAAGAAGAGAGCATACTTAAGAAATTACTAAACCAATAACTCTTTTTTCTGATCCTCCAGATCACACTAGGTGCAAGAGGAGAGCATACTTCAAGAAGTTATCAAGTTTTCCCTTCTTTTATGATTTTATGTTTTTTTTTTTTAAGAAATTGGCTACCTAGTTGCACTTCCCCGGCAACGGCGCCAAAATGTTTGGTCAATTTAGTGTGTCCTAAATTGCTGCATTTAATTGTCAATCCGGGAATCGTAAGCTGATGAAGTGTGGTGCACTATATGTGCAAGATAACCTCTTTCTTAACTTTTTGTCGTTTGTGGTCTTTCTAAGGTAAAATGGAAATTCTAAAGTGAAAAGCAAGCTTGGTTATATTTATTCAAGGAAGTGATATCCCCTATAATGATTTACAAATCTTGAAACTTTAAAAGCAAATTGAAATTACAATGACAAAAGAAAGTAAACTGCTGAAATGAAAAGTGCTGCTAATCTAATGAATCAAAACAAGAAACTAGTGAACATGAAAACTAAACTATTCTTAGTTCTGTCCACAAAAACTACGTATGGAAATTCAAAATTGCAATGAAGAAATAAATCTAAATCAGATTACATCAATTCATTTTACGACCCTTATCATTAAGTTGACTATGACTTCTGATAATCATAAACAACATGTATGCTTGATTATTTAATTTGCGAAGAAAATGTAAACTAATACTAAACCATACACACATAATTTAATCCTCGCCATCGGTCAATTTTGTGGCTTTCGGAGAAACAACCCCATGAAGATGTCATGCACAATTTAATATATCTAAATTTGCGGAAATGAAACTAATACCAAACTACACATTTCATAATACAATCCCTCACCATCAGTCCAGCTGTGGCTTTCGGAGGCAACTGAAGATGTTATGAGCAGTTTAATATATCTAAATTTGCAGAAAGGAAACTAATGCTAAACTACACATTTCATAATACAATCCCTCACCATCGATCCGGTAGCAGCAGCTTTCGGGAGAGTAAGCGAAGACGCTATGAGCGACAGCTATACTCTAATTTTTGCGAAGAAAAGGCTTAATACTGGCCATTTCATCATGCGGCCCTCACTACATCGATTAAAATTTGTGAATTTCGGAGAATGTAGAAGACACTATGAGCAACTTAATATATTTAAATTTAACTACTGAATCAGATAAACAAAACTGAAATGTTCAAAGCAAAACTGAAGTTAAACAAAAGCTATGAAAAGAAAAACTAGCAGCAGAATAATGTTAGTTTCATATCATTAGCCAAAATACTATAAAAATGCCCGGGCTGTCTACCTAAAACCTGCACAAGAAAACTGATCAGTGATTAACAATCATAAAAACATGAAAGACAGGAATGCAATGGAAATTAATGAACGAGAAATGAAGCAGCTGCAAATATGAACAAAATAACACAGGGTAATCACAGTAATCATTTAAAGAAATGAAATGAAAAATATAAACATTAATACACAGAACCTCGGCTGAGCAGGGGCCCTCTACGCAGCTTTGGTAACGATCCTCAACACAAATTAAGTTGAAAACAGATTTTTTCACATTAAAAAGCAGTTCATTACAGACTGGTAGTATTACGGCTCAAGGCAGCGTAATCACTACATAACAGAGAACGCACATCAACTCAACAGCTATGATCAACTAACAACTATCAACTAACTCTACGTGCGTATGCAAACGCTCTATATAAAGAAATAAACTGTAACTGTCTCCAGAAGTTTATGATAGCAGCCAGCACGTAGACCACTAAGGCCACGGATATAGAAGTATGGCCATGTTGGAAAATGGATCTATGGAAGGTGGGCGCTTGAATTCAACTCCAGAACTTTGCACAGATGTCAATTAACCTCCGCAAGCTTGGAAACGGCCGTATGGATGTTTAAATGCCACGAAACAGAGTCCAGCCGACATAGAACTCCATAGTTGACTTCCACGTGGATGGCTTTGACCGCGGCTTTCTTTGACGAATTTACTTGAACCAATGGGACACGAACCATGTCCTTGTCATTCCTAGCCTGCCCATGTGGCTCGTTTCCTTCGTAGACCTAGCAGCTCGATTTCCACAAAATAGGTAGGAAAGTTGCAGCTCGACTTCCTCGTATCGAGGATTCACTTGGTGTATAGTACAAATCTAAATCAAATAGAAAACACACAAACATAATTAAAAACCATGTTAGATACCCTTTTGCACATGATATTGACAATTTTGGAGGTTTAGGTGAGTGAAAAAGATATGGAAAAGTGTATGGACAAGAGGCAAATTCGGGACTCAACATCGAGTTTAAAAGGAAAACACGATGTGATAACTAGAGGATCAAGGGGCATCAGCCTTGCTATTTCAGTGGAGGTTCTCAAAGAGGGAGGGTACATGACCCTCATCTCTAACAGTTCTTCTCAAATAGATGACACCAATACAGACATTTCTCAACAGGAGAAATATTCTTTAGATAAAGTTTGCGCAAAGGTAGGGTTCTTTACATAAATCTATGTAGATATTTTTGGTTTAAAAACCTCTTGATCACATTCTTTCTGGTTAAATTTTGCACAAAGGTAGTGTTCTTTACCTAAATTTCTGTACATATTTTTCATTGAATTGTTCGTTGAAAAACCTCTAATCACATTCTCTCTAGATAAAGATTGGACAAATTTTGAGTTCTTCGCATAAATTCCTCTGCAGCTTTTAATGAACTCTGGATCACATTATTTCTATCTAGATCTTCTATGCCAGGGGGTTTATTCATGAAATTATGTGGAATGATCTGAGCTTTCTGGTGAAGGTTGCAGATATGGGGGACTATGAATCCATTTCTACAGCTATAAAGGAGTGTTACGAGTGGCGACCTTTTGACGTTGTTATCTGTAACGCATGAATAGCTAGAATAGGCTACATGGATGAAATCAGCATTACAGATGTGGATTCTGTCATCTACACTAATCTCAGTGGGGCAGTCTACACCGTTCATTCTTCATTTCCCTTGATGAAACAATGGAGCAGCAAGTCAAATTCAACAACTATTGTTCTCATGGGATCGCTGGCTTCTATGGTAATTGATCATCAAATAATCAAGAAACGGATCTGAATCCAAAGTTCATAATAGTTTGTTAAGAGATTTACAGTGTAGACTCTAAACTTCTTAAAGTTTGATTAAATAATATTTCCAAAGGAATTTTTTCCCCAAATTTAATCTGAATGGATGATAAAATAACATGATGCCAAAATCAGCTGAGGTTCTGTGCAAAGCTAACAAGTTGAGTTATACATTTGGAGTAATATAAGAATGCATCATCCATGCTATGGTTTTCGAGTGCCTAAGGTTTGGGTTGTTGCCTTTCAATATTCGAGTGACTATTTTCTGTATAGGATTTGCAAAGATGCCTCTCCTACCAGAAGGTGATTCGAATCTCCTTGCAAAGACACCTCTCCTACCAGAAGGTTCATTGACTCTCTCTATAATTCATGCTATTTCATTTTCTTGCTTCTTTATGTGTCCAAATAAGGCGAGTTTTTGTTCTTTATTATGAAATATTAAATACACTAAATATGACTATAAAACACTTCAAACCAATTGAAATCAAGAATATTAAGAAATGACATCAAACCATTACAATTCATAATATTAAGGTAATTTTACCTAATAATGAGTGATAAATACCTAAACCCTAACTACCCCCATAGTTTCATTAAATACACAAGAACTAAAAAGGAAAAGAAGGGAGAAACGAGGTTGTAGTCAGTAGTACATAGCAGAGGCAAGAGAAGTCTATTTTCATAGTGGGACACAAACAGAGCAAGTAGTAACCAAACAAAATGCTTTTCTACCATCATGATGGCACAAAGTTGTAATCTCATGTGGAGACCTCTGTATAGGTTTCATTTTTCTATTAAAATTAGCTTGTAGTTTTTTTAATACAACCAGAAAGGGTTTCTTTCTCTAGTTTTAACACTGTTGAGAATTTGATTTGGGTCTTTATAGTCTTCGGTGATTGTTGCTTTTTCACTTAATATTTAAAATATGTAACATAGTTTGCTGTATATTTTAGGCTATGCTTAGATTGCGTTAACAGTAGCAATTTTAATTGCGAAAAACAAAAGTTAGTAGTCTTAAACCCATCCATAACACTCAGATATTCCCCATATTTGGCGATCTGTAATCCCATGGAGAAAATACAGATCAATGTTTTCAGAGCAAAAAAATGTCTCTTCAACAAAGGCAAGCAAAATATGCTATGTTTTATTTGTATGACTTTGTTAAGCACATGGCTAAAATTTCAAACATTGCCAACCCTCATAATGGATGAAAAGAGTGGCCAGATTTAAAGCCTATGGTTGTATGGTTCATTGAGGAATGATGTAATAAGTATCATTGTTCCTGTTTTGGGGAATTTTTCATTTTGATAGCAAATTTGTCTCAGGTTATTCAACATTGAGAACTTTTGAATTAGGTTGCTATTTATTTGAATTTATCTTTTTGGCTCTCTCAGATGCTACATCTAGTAGCCGTTGTCTAATGGTGGCCTCATGGGAACCTCATCTCAAGAAGTTAGGAAAGAGGAGGGGGATTAAGGGGAAGTAACCCTTGTTCTCTTTCTTGCGGAGTTTTTGAGATTTTAAGTTGTATTTTATTTTTGCTTTAGGCATTGTCTTCACATGTATTATATGATGCAATTTGCTTCTATTGTTAAATATGGTTAGAGCTAATAGTATATATTTTAGACTAAAATGAAATTTAGATTTCCAGTTGTTAATAAGATCACATGTCCAGAATTATGTGGTGTTCTCTATATGATTGCATTCGATAGTTGTTTATGCTCCTTTTCGACTATGCTCATTTGTGCAATGTTTATTATTAAATAATGATTCGAATTGGAAACTTAGTCTATTTTACATAGTTGTGTCACTTTTCTGGTTATCACAGTCTTCATAGATCAGTTATTTGACATACAGTTTTGTACTTAGCAGCACATTTATATTAATTATACATAGCATTGTTTGGTGTCGTTAACATGGTTAAAGTGCTTCTAAATCCTGGTTTATCGAGTGATTCAATTGTCAATAGTTGTTTAAAAGAATTGTTTTATGTATCTTGCATTTGGAGAGAAAATTATTGTAGATTGAACATGCTTTTTTCTATAACTTTGCTTTTAATTACAAATACAAATTGGGACAAGGCACAATATTTTTTCCTTCCTTTACTAAAATTGACCAAAATCCCTACAGATATCTTTCTTAGCAACTATTGGATCTCTTTAAGAATCCGACAATGTTTCCTTTGCAACATCTGGTGATGGTGAAATTGCTAGTTAATAGTTTTGTGGTTATCGGGAGTAGACACCTCAACCCACATAATGTCTTGTCCAAAGGTTTCTTTATTAGTTTATGTTGTCTTTATTCTTCATTTATTCGGGGAAGAGAGGAATTGTGAGGAGAGTTTGTTGTCGACATTCCACATATGTATAAGCAAGTATTCATCCAGACCCACTAAATCTCGTCCACCATGTCCACGTCGTGGAGAAGTAAGTCAATGGTTAGGTGGGAAATTTTGTTTCCACACGTTTTGGTCTAATTTTGAGTAGGATTATGTATATTTATGAGCCATTTTAAGTATAATTTTTTGGTACAATTTTTCAGTTAAAAAAAACCACTAGAGCTAGGAAACGTAATCTCTTTATTTACGATTTCTAAACTAATTCAAAGACCTTCTTAGACATTATTCCCTACCAGTCCATGTCTAACATAATGCCTTCGTTAAATATTGCCCCTACTTCCTCTATTGTTACAACATTTCTCGCAAATTCTTTAGAGAAATTCACTAGACATAGAAAGAAAGAAAGAAAGAAAATATTTTTAATGTCCATGAGGGTAAAAACAACTTATGGGACAATTTGTTTCTCCATATGGCTCTTGTATTTGCCATTCTTATGTGGAGTTTTACAATAAACGCTTCCAGCTTCTCGAAAAACTCTTCGCTGAATAGATTATCCCAAGATTTAGCTGCCAAAATACCTGCATAATTAAAACAGATTTGATCTAATTGTGCAGACTTACAACTCAATAAGGTTAAGAATAACAGGGATAATATAAGAATAACAGACATGAATTTCAACAGAAATTTTTAATGTGTCTTATTGCCTATGTACATCTTCACAGGACAGTTACTTAAAAATATAGTCAGAAAGTGTGTTGATAAAAGAATTTACTAACAATAATAGGGATACCTCCAAATAGATGAAATAAGATGTCTCCAAAAGAGTAACTATAATAAAACCAGACATGAATTTAAATATAACTGATTGTCTATTCACAATTTCATAGGACGGTTTCTTATAAATATGATTTGAATGTGTTTTTGTTTGGTGTTAGGTGTGATGAAGATAGGATTGAAATTCTAGATCTCAGATCCTACTATTTAGAGAGTGGTTCAAATGACCCTCATTATGTGCAAGTCTGTATGTACAAAATTCTTCTATATGAAAATATAGTGTATCGTGTGGAGTACTTAAGCACCCTCCAAATATCTCACATAGAGAACCATTTAATTAATAATTTTGATAAAAGAATTTCCTCCCTAAATGAAAGACCAATGAAAATTAACCTTTTGATCCCTCTTAGCTATGCTATGGTAAGAATATAATAAATTGAGGACTGGTGTTAACAATTTTTAATATCATTTAAATGTTTTTATTCTGAAGAAGATGCATAGAAAGTTCCATTGATTTTTTTCCATACGAAAATTGACTCTATGAAATTTCACGTTGTGTCGTGCATAATAAACTGGAAGGAAGGAGATCGAAAATTTTGTAATATTATTTAAATGTTTTGAGATTGTATGCAATGCACATAAAACTAAACAGATTTTTCTCACGTGAAAATTAATCCTACTAAATTGATATTCATTGATTTAATGTGTAATATTGAAAAAGAGCATGGAAAATGAGTACCTGCAAGCATCAGTTAACACCAAAGATATCAAACACAATTTTTTATATTTAATTTTAAAAAAGTCATAAATGAAAATATGTTAATCATAGGAAAGAAATTATAAAAATATCATTAATATAGAAAGGTTGTTACTTGTTTATTGGGCTTTCCTTGGGCTTTCGTTGAAAATTTTTGTTGGCGTTGTTGTTGGAAAGGCAGAGGATATTAAACACAAAATAACACAAGTATTTTACACAAGAAACACGTTGGCATTGTTGTTGGAAAGGTAGAGGATATTAAACACAAAATAACACAAGTATTTTACACACGAAACACATGAGCTGCGACTCTTCTATTAATCATATGAACTTCAATCTCACTCAATGCTTACTTAACTGATTGTCTAACTCTGCATGCGGGAGTTAATTAACTATTTTAACACTCCCCTTTAATTACGACTGCTAAACTAAAACATTAACTCATGACAACTCAAACATGTCTTTCTGGTCTATGTCTCAGCTAGGCTTACAACACCCAAGTTTCTTTTGTGAAACTCAAACACATCTATTTCTAATGGCTTTGTAAATATATTAGCCAATTGATCACTAGATTTACAAAGCTTCAAGTGAACTTCTCCATTGCTCACAAGTTCTCTAATAAAGTGATATCTAGTATCAATATGCTTTCTCTTTTGATGAAACAGAATATTCTTGGATAGTGCAATCGTTGATGTGTTATCACAGTGTATTGCTCTTGATCCTTGTTGTTGTTGCTTGAGTTCATCCAATACTCTTCTTAACCATACTGCTTGACTGCATGCTGCTGAAGTTCCTGCTATATATTCTGCTTCCGCTTATGATAGTGTCACAATAGGTTGCTTCTTAGATGCCCATGCTATCACACCTGAACCAAGATGAAACACATAACCAGATGTGCTCTTTCAATCATCCAAAATTCCTTCAAAATCACTATCTGTGTATCCAATCAAATATTTATTTTCTGTACCTGCATACATTATGCCATAATCTCTAGTTCCTGCTATGTATCTCAAAATTCTTTTTCCAACACTCCAATGCGTGTATTTTGGAGTCTCCATAAATCTAGAAATCAAACTCACTCCTTGTATAATATCTGGTCTTATAGCTGTGAGATACATGAGGCTGCTAACCAATATTTTGAATAGAGTTGGATTAACATCTGATCCTTCATCATCCTTACTTAAATTTTTACATATTGCAACTGGTGTAGGTACAGGTTTGAAATTATCCATCCTGAATATTTTCAGCAAATCGATGGCATATTTATTTTGGAAAATAGAAATTCATTTTTCTAGATTGCTCAACTTCAATGCCAAGAAAATATTTCATGAGACCAAGATCATTCATCTCAAATTATTTCATCATGGCTACTTTAAATTCATCTAACTCAAAATCACCTGTAAAAATCATATCTTCAACATATTTAAGAAAACAATAAAAATTTGTTCATGCTCATTTACCTTTGTGTATAAGGTAGCCTCAATGCTGCTTCTGCAAAATCCATTCTTAATCATGTAACTATTGATTCTATTATACCATGCTCTAGGTACTTGCTTCAGTCCATAGAGCACTTTCTTTAACCTGTAAATTGTATCCTCTTTAATTTCAACTTCAAATCTTGGAGGTTGCTGCACATAATTTTCTTCTTTTAGAATTCCATTCAAGAAGGCTGATTTGACATCCATCTAATATAATTTCCACTTGTTCTGAGTTGTTTTTTCTAGAACTGCTCTTACAGTATCCAATCTGGCTACTAGAGAAAATGTTTCTCCAAATTCTATTCCCAGTTGCTGCAAGAATCCTTTTGCTACAAGTCTTGCTTTAAATCTGTCAATTTCACCTTTCTCATTCAACTTTGTCTTGTACACCCACTTCACACCAATGATGTTTTTATTGTTTGGTAAATTAACCAAATCCCATGTATCATTATTTTCAATAAAATCTATCGCTTCATCCATGGTTTGCACCTAATTTTCATCTCTGATTGCTTCTCCAAATGAAGAAGGTTGGAATGCCAAAAATGAAAAATTTGAACTAACATCCAAATCATCATAAATATCTTTTGAAATTCTCATATTTTTCGTACCATTGCTTGATTCATTACCTGATTCGTTGCTTGGAGAATTCTTGTCTATTGATATACTTGAATATCCATGCTACTCTGAAAAACTTGGAGTCCTTGCTGGTGTGACTATGTTTGGTGTCTTCTCTATTGATTCTTGTTGCTCCATTTCTGCTACATCATCCTCTTCCATCAAAGGTGCTTGTGCATCGATTGGTTTGTCTACAGTCCCATTCCATGACTCTTGTTCTTTGAACACAACATCTCTACTAATTATTGTATTCTTTGTGATAAGGTTATACAATTTATAAGCTTTTGACTGCTCACTATAACCAGTAAATATGCATTTTTCACTTTGATCATCTAATTTTCCTCTTATCTGCTTAGGCACATGTGCAGAGGCTACACATCCAAAAACTCTAAAGTCAGATACATTGCATGACATACCTAACCATGGTTCTTCTGGTACTCTGTTCATCACACTCTTTGTAGGAGAACTGTTTATCACATGAACATCACATGCAACTGCTTCTGCCCAATACTCATTAGACAAGTTTATTGCTTTCAAAATGCTCCTTGTCATGTTCATGATTTTTCTACTTTTTCTCTCTGCTACATCATTCTGCTGTGGTGTGTATCTGGTTGTAAATTTCCTTTTGATTCCATGTTGTTTGTAGTACTCATGGAATTCTTTCAAATCATATTCTCCACCACGATATGATCTCAGTGCCTTGATCTGCCAATCACTTTGATTCTTTTCTAAGGCTTTGAACTCTTTGAAATTTGCAAAAGTTTCAGACTTCTGCTTCAAGAAGTAAACCCAAGTATTTTTGTTATAGTCATCAATAAAAGTGAGGAAGTAACAACTTCCACCAATCGATTGTGTCCTCATAGGTCCACACAAGTCTGTATGCACCAACTCAAGTGGTTTCTTTGCTCTACATGAAACTCCCTTCGGAAAAATTTCAAGGTGTTGCTTTCCCAATATGCAACACTCACAAGTGCTAGCACATTCTTTTATGGGAGGTAATCCTCTGACCATCTATTTTTGTTGCAACAATATTAAATCAGAAAAATGCAAGTGTCCAAAATAAAAGTGCCATAACCAGTAATCATTAGAACATTCAATTGTAAAAAAACTAATCTGATCGTTGTAGTTCATAATTAGAGGAAAGAGTTTGTTCCTCGTCATCTGCACCTTTGCTATCAGTTGCTTGCTTGGGGGTTTGTCATAAATAACACACTCTTGCCCCTGAAAGACAACTCTGTATCCTTTATGCATCCATTGACCAACACTTATCAAATTATGTTTGAGTCTAGGGACATAATATACCTCTAAGATTTTTTTTGGCTCCCCCTGCTTGGTTAGAATGTTGAACACTCCTCTTCCATCTACATCCATAGCCTTTTCAATCCCCAACTTTACCTTTTTCTTCACAGATTCATCCAAATTTGCGACCCAATTCTTGTTGTCTGTCATTGGTTACTGCATCCATTGTCTAATAGCCACACCTTATTCAACAGTTCATGCATGGTGTTGCATGCTAGGAACATGGAGTTAGAATTATCTGTACCAACATTAGCTCTATGATTTCATTGATCAGCTATCTTCTTCCTACAATCACGAGCATAATGACCAAATTTATTGCAATAATAACATTTCACCTTTGATTATTGTGAAACATTCTGCTGATGCTGCTTCCACTTTGATGCTCATGTTCTTCTCAGCCATCTCTCTAACCACCATAGCTTCTGCCTCATCCTCTGCCTCTCGATCGACCTCTGCGTCGACCTCTTGAAATAGAAACTTGACTTTTGAAAGCAGTTTCTAAAGTGGAATCCTTATTTCTATATATCCTTGCCTCATGCGATAGAAGTGATCCCATCAACTCATCAACTTTCAGTTTTTCCAAATCCTTGGCTTCTTCTAGGGCTGCTACCACAACATCAAACTTGGTAGACAAAGATCTAAGTACCTCCTCAATCACTATTTGATTTTTAATGTCTTCACCGTAAATTTTTAACTGATTTACTACAAACACTACCCAATTAATGAAAGAATCAATGTCCTCTGTCTCCTTCATTTGCAGACTTTCAAAATCTCTCCTAGTATTATGTAATTTAACAATATTGACTTTTTCCATACCTTAATATATTGTCGCCAAAGTTTCCCATGATTCCTTTGCTGAAGACCTGATCATTATCTTCTGGAACATTGTTCGGTCCACTCCTTGCTGGATAAGAAGCAACTCTTGTGCATTCTTCCTTTTGTCTTTCTTCCATTTTTCCCTCTCTGCATTACCGAGAGCTCGTTCTTCTGCATCATTCTCAGGTTCTGCAAACCCAAACTTGACATGATCCCAAACATCATGTGATTTTAACATGGTCTCCATTTTAATAGCCCACACATCATAATATTTCTCTGTGAAAGAAGGAAGTTGTGGTTGGAAACTCGATGTGGCCATCTTGTTTCAAAAAAAATATTCTCTAATAAAACCCTAAATTATAATTATATATATATATATATATATATATATATATATATATATATATATATAAATATTTTATAAAAAAAAATTGTATATAAAAAAAAAAAATCTTCTTACCATAACCCTCTCTTAAAAACTTGTATTTTAAAAAAGTTCCTTTTTTAATAAGTATTATAAAAATACATTTAAAAATATATATATATTTATATAAACTCTCTTTTTTCAATTCCAATATACCATTAAAATCTTAAAAAAAAACATACTTATATCAAATCCCTTTTTTAAAAAGGTTGGTACGATTTGGTAACACAAACCGCCCACTCACCTTTTAATATTAAAAAATTGAAACCTTTAAAAAAAGGAGTGGGCTAACCATTCGACGGAATGGCCTTTGGGATTTGTGCCCCCAACTACCGGCTCGAATCTCCCAGCGAAATTTTCCTGACCATGGCAAAGGGACGTTAATATCCGTTAATGTGGGCAGTGAGTTGTCCCCATTTGGGCATTCTGTCCCCCGTTTACAGCCCCGCGTACGCAGCCAAATGAGCCACCCCACACGAGAAAGCTACCTCGCGCTGCCAGTTGAAGGCCGAAGTGACAGTATTTGGATCAGAATTTCAAATTTGAACCATCAGAAATGTGGGAGTAATGGCTGCTACCTACCAGAGCTATGGAGTTATCGCCAAAAACTGTCCACTCAGTCATTTCAATTTTTTGCACACACAACTTCTCCCTTATTCATTCCATTGACCCGCGCCTTCCTCATTACATCAAGTCATTTTGTCGATAGAAGTTCATCCTGTCATTCCTGCATTCCGTCGTGTAAGTCCACTTTCCGTCTTGAAGACTCAACTGTATTTGTAAGTTGAGGAAGTCGCAGGGACAGTGAGGACCAGTAGAGTAGCAGAGCCAAGAAATTGAGGAAGTCACAGGGACAATGAGGACTAGCAGAGCCGAGAAATTGAGGAAGTTGCAGGGACAGTGAGGACCAGTAGAGCAGCAAAGCCAAGAAATTGAGGAAGTCGCAGCGACAGTGAGGACCAGCAGAGCAGCAGAGCCAAGAAATTGAGGTTGTTTTCATTTCTATTTGTGTTCATACATTCTTTGGTAGATTTTTCCATCTTGTTGATTTGACAAAACTTATTGGCCATTTCCAGAAGGTCCTTACAGCTATTGTAAAATTCTATATTTGTTCCATAGCTATTGGAATGATTTTGGACATCTTCCTTTGTTGAATAAGGAGATTCAGACAGGGTACACAGGGTACAGTGTAGGTACTCCCTTCCCACCTCTTTGATTTCTAGTTTTTATTTCTAGTTTTGATGTTGAGCACTACACTAGTTTTTATTTTCACTTTACTATGTTTTTCCTCCTTTTTATATAATGCAAATTTAAAAATTGCAGTGGCGGCAACGCGCTGTTTCCGCTACTGCAACAGCGAATTGCTGCCACTGCAAATTTTAATTTTGAGCAGTGGCAGCAACTCGTTGTTGCAATAGCGGCAACTCGTTGTTACAGTAGCGGCAACATCGAGTTTCCACCACTATAATGGTGTATTGCTGCAACTGCTCTAAATTAAATTTTTATTTATATTAACAAAATTGAAAACTTCATTTTTTATTTCTTTCGTAGAGAGAGTGGCAACTCGCTGTTGTAGTAGCAGCAACCACGAATTGTCACCACTTTAAATTTTAATTTTGAGCAGTGGCGGCAACTCGTTGTTGCAGTAGCGGCAACAACGAGTTGCCACCATTGTAACAGTGTGTTTCCACAACTGCAATTAATTAATTTTTTATTTATATTAACAAAATTGAAAACTTTATTTTTTATTTATTTCATAGAGAGAGTGGCAACTTGCTATTGCAGTAGCGGAAATAGCGAGTTGTCTCTACTGCAACAGTGAGTTGTCGCTACTGCAACAAAGTTGCTGCTATATTTAATTAAATTATTTTCTTGTTTTGTAGATGGTTGCAAAATGGGTCCTGGAAATCCAGATATGGTGCCACCCAAACCTAGGGCATGCACATACAAGGTTTGTGCTTCATAATGAAGCCCTTAGCCAAGTTTACCAAAATAGTAGAGAATTACCTGGAATTACAAAAAACAACGAAGCATACTACCATGCTTTGATCAAGGGCCTCACAACTACACGGAGTTATGGTGCAAGATACATTGTCACTTACAAAAACTCCGAATTAATCACCAACCAGATGAACGGTACCTACCAAGTCAGAATACCTAACCTGAAACCCCTTCACCAGCAGGCAAGATCCATTGTTGCACAGTTCCACCGTTTTGAGATTATGTACAAATATGATGTCCAAAGGGTGTGTGATTCGATACTCATTGAAGCAGCATCCAATGGACGTGGATGTGGCAGATTTGTGGAGCCAACATATACTCCACCATTTATAATTGATAGGCATCGACATAGATGGCCTATTAATGAATGAATTGTTGTTCTGATTGGGATTTGGGTTATTATGGGGGGAGTCATATTATTGTGTTCATATTTCTTGAGATAGATTGGAGCAACCTGATGTCCATCGTTTTTGTATGAGTTATTTTTTATAGATGGCCTCACTCTATTTTTTGGTGTTATATCTCAACACATGTATGTAGAAAATGTAATTTTCAGTAATAATTTTAATGGAATTACATTTTTATTACAGTTTAGTTATGTGATTAGATTATGTGATGGATGCTTTTATGATGCCTTTTATTCTGGAATTCAGATTCCAATCTCATTCAATTGCGCTGGCACATGTACAAAAGCATTGTCATGTATTTAATAGTTTTATCAGCAAATAGAGGATTCCAAAATATGCTACAAAACGAGACAATTTATTCATTATAATTCCTTCAATACACCTTCACAATTCCAACTTCTATGAACATTCATTCATTCATTATCCATGAGCAACACATGCTCCTATTATTTATACAAGCCTCTAATTTGAGTATAACGAGATCTAATTCTTAAAGAAGTCTCTTCATTGACAAATTATGTGAGATACCCTTGCTTACAAGCCAACCAAGAGAGGTTATATATAAATCATTATTTTTCCTTTATACATACATGGTTAAATGAAAAATTCAAATGTGACATCTTGCACTTTTGCGATCCATAGATCCAACCTCATTTAAGGGGAAAAAATGTATAAATATCCACACAAACAATCCAATTTTTGTGAATTTCTCCATCATCAACATCTACAGCCACAAGGCCAGGTGTGTTGAACTGAAGCATGTTTTGACATCCATGACAACAAAAACATCTTAGCCTGCAAATAGAAAAAACAATATGAAGAACTTGCAAATCAATGAAGTTATCTTGACAACCCAACTCTTTAACATTGTTATGTATTGAGAACAGAACCCACACAAGTACCAATGTAAGTGAATAATGCCAAGGGATATGCTTTGAAAAGCATTAAGGTATATATGATTTTATAATTTGAATGAATTGAAAAGTTAGCTTCACATGGAATTGTAAAGGGGAACATTCATCCCCACCATAACATGTTTATATGGAATCGAGCCATATAGAGACTATTGATCTCAAGATTCAAGGTCTGGTGTCTTGAGAATCTCATATAAACTTTGCCTAAAGTTTTAATAAAAAGCCAATCTTTTGATTATGAAAAAATGCACATGTGGTGTTAGTAGATAGGTCAATAGTTTCATAATGGAAAGCATTGTTACAGCATGGACTCTTTATTTTCACATCTTACCAAGCATTATTGATACATATTTATATATTTTAATTTTAATTTTTTTAAATTAAAGTAACTTCAATCTCCTATCCTAAAAAGTTGTGTCATACTATGTACTCTGTATTGCAACAAAATTTTAGGATAAATATTAAAAACTCCATGGAAAGTTTAAAATAACAGGTTAGAACTTCCATGAAATCTATGAAACATTAGGAATCCCAGCTCTAGATTAGTTAATTGCAATAAACGGTAACTATCAACTAATACACCACACAGAATGAATCTTGCTCCTTACATTAGTTCTTTAACATGCTGCTGAAGATATCGAGAGAGTAAAGGAATGCATAGAAATTTCCATCTTGGGATAAATCTCAAGGGAGTTCATCCCATATACCAAGAAAGAAGTTTGATCAAAATGAAAAATAGCCACCCTGAGCAAAAGTTTGACTTTCCAGGCCTCATGTTGAGTGGCTTGATTGGAAATGGGGAAGGGCATTGTTTAAGTGTGTTACAATATGTCTATGTTTATAAATGGATTTTTTCTAAGGGTGTTACAATGTGGCTATATTTATAAATGGTTTTATTCCGAGTCCTGTATTGAAGGTACGTTGAACACAATTTTTCATTTAAGGTTATATAAAAAAGTTTGATTATTTTATTTTTAATAGTATTTAGAACTTTATAATTAAACTTTAAAAAAAAATCTAAGAGTGGTTGGCTGGGTGGTGGGGTTTCATATAACTGTCAAAAGATTAACTGGCAATGCAAAATCAATGGTATTCATCATGTGGTTGAGATGACTTTCATTTAACCCTCTGTATATCTATTTCCCGACCCCACCTCCTTTTGTAAAATTCACATCTCCGGCAGCCGTTTGATCACCACCGAGCAGATCAGATGACTTACAATCATTTTCACACTCCCAACATTCTAAAGTTTAAAACCAAGGTGGGGGGGGGGGGTGTTGTGAAATAAGTGGTTTTCTCCACCCACTCCCCTACCATGCGCAAACTCCATATTTTATCGCACCCCCTCATACCAAACCACCAAATCACATCCAAACCATGCGATAAACCACCAAATTTTAAAAATAATAAAACCCCGCTAAGAAGAAATGATATATTGTAAAATTGATTAAAGTGGGTATGCACTGCAAATCAGTAATGCTAGATGGTTGTGTTCTTATGCTAGTCAAGACTCTTTTCAACAAAGGTGAATTCTTGTCCCTCCCATACAGTCATATTTATTTTTCTGTTTAATCCCTATTTAAAGAAATTTATTTAAGGAGACAGTGTAATGAAACCCTAAATTATTATGCGAAAACTCCTGAGAAATCTTTGACAGTGTATAAAAGTAACGAAAATATCCCCTGAGCATGATAGCAATGAACTATCAGTGTCAAATAGGAGGCAGACGCTGTGGCAACACGTGTCTGCATACAGGCACTGCCATAAATAATCCCTCCCCATTATTAATTTATTAATGTACCCATTACCCCAACACTTCCATTGTGCCATTGTCCCACATTCTAACTCTTGCAAACAAATAACACAACCATAGCCACTCTGAACTCTGTCTAGAGATGGGAGGTACAAGAGCACGCCATGAAAGTGGCGAAGAATTGTTAGACACATTTCCACCCGTTAAACAATTATTTGAATAGGTCGGCTGGATAGATTATATTCATAGGTTTCAGGGGTGACAATGACATAGCCCTAGAATTTTTAATGCATTACAGAGAGGGTAGATCAGAGGTAGCAGGGACAGTGGTGCATGCGACAGAAGAGGCAATCGCTGAAGTGTCAGGGTTACCCCAAGTGGGAAAAAAGTGGTTTGCACCCCGAAAACCCCAACCTGATATTGTGAGGAATTTCCTTGAGGCAGGTGAACAACTGATGAGGAGTGGCTCGGGATATGAGAAGAAGTCATTACCACAACCCTCGTCGGATGCTGCATTCCTTGTTCAGAGATTTTTCAATTGTGAAGTAAGGTATGTGGTTTTTTATTATGAGCACCTCTGCTTGTTAGACCACCTGCGTCATGGCAAGTTGCTTAACATGCCTTTCTTTCTTGCAAAAACCCTAGACCAAATGGCCCGAGTTGTGCAGAAATCAAAGCCACCACTCGAAATCCTTTCCCACCAATGACTCGTTAAACTATTGGTGGTTGCTACGCTGTAAAGGGAAGGGAGAACTTGGGACGAACTAGTTGGAAGGCCATTGCATGTTGAAGCTGCAACTCCACCCCATGACCTCCAAGCTACAACTCCGCCCCATGACCTCTCAACGATAACTCCACCCCATGGCCTCTCAGAGGCAACTCCACCCCATGACCCCCCAGCTGCAACTCCTCTCCATTACCTCTCAACGACAACTCCACCCCATGACCTCTTAGCGACAACTCTGCCCCATGACCCCCTAGCTGCAACTCTGCCCCATGACCTCCTAGCTGCAACTCCGCCTGATGACCTCGCACCTGCAACTGGGTTCATTGACCTTCCACTTGTATAAATTCCCACAGAACCTTTCCATATGGCAACTGAGCTGCCATTTGTTCAAACTAGGAGGGTTTCTAGGGTTTCTGCTGCTAAAGCTGCACATAAAGGAGATGGCTAAGACGATGATGATGAAGTACATATATTGGGAAGTAAACCTGTGACTATAATATTTAGAGGATATAGGAAACACCGGGCAGCAGTGCCAAAAGCCAAGCAGAACAGGGGAAAGAGAGGTTGTTATGCTCCAGTTCTTGAAACCCTCCCCTCTATTACAAAAAAAATCCCAACAGAGATAAGAATATAACAAGAGCAAGAGAAAGAGCAAGAGTATCCACGGGATGTATTAATTGAATGGGTCATGGACGAAGGATGCATGCAACAGGGATGCATGGAAGAAGGATTAGGCCAGCTTGCTGACACAGAAGAACAAGTTGATAAGATTCCCTCTCTTGATTTTGACTATGAATACATAGTAGGACTAGCCGAATGGTACGACTCAGATGGCCTTGTCTCAATTCAAATTTTGTATGCGGATGAAGAGGAGTACCAGCAATTGTGTAGGGAAAAAGTGTTGGGCCAACCAACTGCACAACCCAAATTGTTTGGGGATGATCAAGAGGACCAATCAAATGCACAACCAGAATTGTATGGGGATGATCAAGAGGACCAACCAACTGAACCACCCAAATTGACAAAGAAGCACATTGCAAAAGTAAGCACCTATAAACATCTTCCTCTATATATTTGATTTTTAAGGAAGAATAGGATTCTCCAGATGAAAAACAGACAACTACAGATTAAAGTTAAAACCCTAACAGATGAGCTCAGACAAAAAGAAACTTTTGGTAGATTAGATTTCTACGCCCAAGTTGTAGAGTCCATACCCATTAATGACATAGGTATTCCTTCTCCAGGGGTCCAACAAGATATGCCCCTTGGAAAAAAACAGAATGTTGATATTGTTGTGCAAATAGAGGACCATACCAAAATCATAGCTATCCATAGAGAGGAACATGAATTACATATCAAACTAACAAAAGAAATGGGTATAGACACAAAGGAACAATAACCAGATATGAAACTAACAGAGGATAAGGAACCAGGGATCAAACTGACCAAAGACATTGGTGTGCAAAAATATGGTGAGGAACGAAAGGATAAATTACAGTTTTCTAAATACCCATATCTGGGACACCTAATACCTTACAGGTTGCACAAAAACTCACTTCATGACCTTTGCAAGATATGCAAAGAATATAAAAGCAAGGTTTTACGAAGACATAAAAAAACAGTAGATGACCTAGAAAGGAGGGTGACCAAGTTGGAGAAGGATAAGTAAGAACTCGGAGAGATAATGGATGGTGTGCTCAGTTGCAAGGCTCCTTAAACCAATTACAACGTGTACTTGACTGAAAATTTCCTGATATTTAAAAAGAATGCTATCATCGAAAATATCCCTCTAAAGCTTGAAAGCAGTGATGGTTTCAAGGAGGCATATATAACAATTTGTGATCAAGATAGAGACTTACTCTGTGAACTGTACCGACATAATTTTTTGCTACCTTTTAATAGAGAATGGAATCCCAACCATGTTACAGGGGATGTCCAATTGAGAGCCTTTGTATCGTATTTGAGAAATTAGGCTAGTTGGTTGGATGATGTGAAGATTTATTTGCATAATTCCGAGAGCCTTCTGTGGGTTAGAAGTGAACATCCCAAACCTGTGGAGGTGATAGAAGAACATAAAAAATACATCAACTCTCCAAAAGTAGCACATGTTATCTCCAAGAACAGGGAGATGACCATTGCATATTGTGCATGCCATATTCAATTATTGAAAACTAAGGCACAGGCAGGATGTAAAGCAAGGTGGGATAGCATGGGAAAATAACCCTGAAATAAAGATCCATTTAACTACCTCAAATTAAAGATGGCCTTAACAAGGGTTGATTAGTATATTATTGCTATGGGACACTTTGAGAATCACTGGATAGGTCTTATATTTCAGTATCCAATGATCTAGCTTCCAACAAGGGTATATAAAAAGAAATATATGCTGACAAAAAAAGAAGAATCTGATTGCTGGAATGTAATTAAGAAGACATGAGGGTATCTTCGTCCTGATGAACTAGGACATAGTGATTATTGTATCATAAATCTTCATGAATGTCCCCCTTAATCCACATATTCAGATTGACAGGCTGGGCCACCATCTCTAACACACTAGATCACTGTTGTTGACACACTGGCTCACAGTTGCTGACACACTGGCTCATCGTTGCTGCAACACTAGCTCACAGTTGCTGACACACTGGCTCACCATTGCAGCAACTCATAGAAAACAAACACATTATATTTGATGTTGTAATATATAACTCTCCATTTTGTTTTGTTAGTTATAAAAAACTGGTAAAATTTTGTTTGACATGTTTAGTTACAATTTCATTGCAATTCCTCCAATAATTTTGTTACATTTCCATTTTTTTTACTCGAATTTATATTTCAGGTTATTGTTTGGACACAAATATATGAAACTATGAAAGTATGAAAAACCACTTGAAAGCTATCTTCCATGAATTACAAAACAATCAATGTATTAAAAGACTGGGTGTAAATGCATGGAGTTATTTAATCACCTTAAATGACAATTCCATCAAATTAGAGAAATATCCAACCATATCCTCACCACCTATCAAATATACATGGACATAGTCAACAAAAAATTAATACATCAAATATAGCTAATACAGGAATAAATATTAAATTCAAATTGAAAACAAAATCGTGCACAAGAAACCTGGAAAAGAATTCATTGTTGGCGCGAGGGTGACCTCATTTGTTGAGTTGTTCAAAATGAAATGATTCATCTTCATCTGCCGGGATATTCATGTCAATTTCCAATCTTGCATTTTGTTTCCTTGTTTTTCTTATATTTTTGGGGCTTAGAAACTCTTCTTCCTCTTCAAAGATAACTTAAAAGCACCCAATCCACACGTGAATTCATAATCCATAATATTAAGATTGTTGGCATCATCCAACAATTTTTTAACTAAAGCAATCAACTGTTCAATCTTGGTCAAAGTAGCAGGAGGACTGTTTCGAACCAGGTCTAAGTAGCCAAATAACTCCTCCTTGGCCATCTCAACTTGTTCAACATTTACATCAACATTGTGACTATCCATGGTAGCTTTGTTTGCATCTTCAAGAAGATTAGATATTGCCTCTATATTTATCTCATGAGGGTCATTGTATGACTTAGTTGTGCTTTGATGATTTTGTAATTGGTTTGAAGCCATTGAACCGGAACACAACTAACCCACCTTTATGGCATGCTTGCATATGTTGCAATGAATAGACCATGGGAAATCTCAAGTTATGAAATTTGTACGATGACAAGTGACAAGATATTGCTTATTAACTTTAGATTGACTCCTCAGCCAAAAAACATGAGACATTTGCGAATCAGGGCTGCAATCACTATATGGAATTCTTTTTTCTTTTTCCATTGATGATTCCAATTGTTTCTATCTCTTGTAATTATTTAAAAATCCTTCCTTTTTTATAATTTCCTTGAATCAATAACAGGTTTCAACATTTGTTAGAAGAACATATATCAACCAATCCATCCTATGAGAACATTTCTTTCTTCTATCAGATAGAAAGTTTGTCTTTAGGTAACAGTGATATGATTCCACAACATTGTTTGTCTCCTGATTTGCATGGGGAAAATCCTGACAACATTTGACCCACATCCCTAATTGCATAAAATTTGGGTTAATGAAAATATTTCATCCATATTTCAAACCAAAAAGAGAAATGTAACTTAAGAGTTTTCCAACTTACAAATCTTGTCACCAGCAACCCAATTCTTGTGGAAATAGTCTAGGAACTTTTCCTCATTAGATAATTTGTTGAAGAAAGCATTAATTTCATTGCTCACTTCAACATTGGAACAATAATTCATAATTAAACCCAAATCACTAAACATTTATTTTTCTATTTCTAGATTACTCGCCAATCGATTCACATTTTTTAGCCATGCTCGACGTACGTGCCAAACACACAATATAACATTGCACCTTGTGATTCTCCTGCCACATTCAATTCATTTCAAGCATGTTATTTTGATAATAAATACAAGTTGTACTGTAAAATAAGAATATTGAAGTTACCTTAAAGCACCAATTTCAGCCAATGCATCATCAACCATGAAAGCATTAACTTTCCAACTATGATCAACTTGGTGACACCTATGCATGAGCTACTCCAACCCTAGCGAAATTTACTGTGATGTATTACGAGATGCCACCACCCATGCAACTGGTAGCCCACTTTGTTAGTGATCAAACACGGCGAGTGTGTACAATTGATACTATCACATTCAAAATACTAATATCATCAACTTCATATCATCAATCATTATTAAACAAGTTATTGTACTAGATCAATCAT
The DNA here is from genome assembly GCA_034641835.2 of Pinus albicaulis. Taxonomy (NCBI): domain Eukaryota; kingdom Viridiplantae; phylum Streptophyta; class Pinopsida; order Pinales; family Pinaceae; genus Pinus; species Pinus albicaulis. The sequence continues at coordinate 20,878,648 of CM076582.1, read as the reverse complement.
TCTTAATACACTCACCCCATACTTATTCGTGCTGAATGTCAAATCTATAGTTATTAGGATATTATTTGATAGCTTCACCATGGTCTCCAACATCCACTTTGTTTGAATTCCAACTATAAAAAGGACATCTCCACCATTGAGCTTTTGATAAAAGTAAAAATCATTTGGGTGTTTCATATACCAAAGGTTCACACTCATTTCATCCTTCTTATGAAACTGATAATTTCCTTTCATTAGAAAATTATATATGTTAACAACATCTTTCCTACACAAAAAAATCCCTATCTTGAGCTGTAGCATCCATGTCAATATATTTTTTAACATGCATTTTGCAAATAGAGTCAACTGGCACATCCAAGAAGAAAAAACTCTCTACATAGGAAACAATGTCCCTTGATAACTTTGGTTAATGTAGCACCCTAGCAGGACCCGAGGTGTCATGTTGACCATGGCAAGGCGATCCTTGGCTATCTACATGCTCATACATGTTATATGTTATTATCGCAACCTCAGGGATTTGACCCATAATTTTTACAATGACATGGCATTGGCATCCCCTCTTTTTCACAAATGAGTATTTTCACTTCACTTCATCTTGTCCCCTTCTGTCATCAGGGCCATATGAACAAGCATAGCTACATAAAAAAGTTTGAAAACTAAATACATATAATTCCATGAAAACTGTTTGAGCACTATTAATACCAACATACATACATAGGATTTATAAAAAAACTTACACTTCATATAGCAAGGAAGCAATAGGCCCTGAGCCTGGGCATTTGTTTTGTATTCGGGTGAAAGAACATGGAGCATCTGGGTTCATTTCCTCTCCTTTAATAAAGTCTTCAATTCTAGTTGAAGGGATTTTTGTAATCCGATCTAAGAATTCCATGTGTTTTCCTTGTACAACAGACCAATCTAAATCCGACCTAGAGAAGATAAGCTTTTATTTAGGGTTTTGCACCTGAAGGGCAATTATTGACTCCCATTTCACTTGCTTCACCATTTTTAAGCGAGTATCTGTTTAAGCGAGTTACCTGAATAACTTGGGTTCTGGAAAAAAATTAAATGGGTTGTAGTAAACAAATTAAATGGGTTGTGGTAAACAAATTAAATTATTCGGGGATTCTCACTTAAAAATACCTACACATCCAGTTAAAAAACAGAGATTCACTAAACAAAACAGACTGATTTTCAGTAGTGGTCCAGCAATGGCTTTCATTCCGTCGAGATTTGTATCATAAAGAACATTTAAACCGGAAAACTGACACCACAGACCTGACCTCCTTCGATTTTTTGTCGTTTAGTCAGACTAGTGTGTAATCCAATTTTTTGTCATTCAATCAGACTGGTGTGTAACAGGGGAGGCTCGATTGATCATGGCAGCGCGGCTCTAGCGTCTTACCTCGACTAGTTTGTAGGGACCTGTTCGGAGTGGGTTGAAGCGGCTTGAGGAATGCGGAAAAATATTTGCATTCATGGTTGCCCCCGTGCGTAGGTGAGAGGAAACTAAAATGGTGACTGGCTCCAAAACGGGATCCTTCAAACGGTAACATCGTGGGATGGAGGTGAATGGAGACAGCGTGGGGCATGGGGCCCGCGTTCGTAGGAGGGATTTGTCGGTCGCCAGGGGCGCAAAACCCAAAGGGCATTTTGTCGAATGGTTAGCTTACTCTTTAAAAAAAACTCTCATGTATCACTTTCAACCTTTATTTGACTTTTTTTTAACACACTGTCGGCTTTGTTAAAAGGCTTACCCCGATTGTCATGACTCATACGCAATTTATCAATAAAAAAAGGTGTGGACTTGCGCGTTTTTTTCACTAAAAATGTGCAGATCTGTGCACTCTTTATGCACTCTTTATCCGTTCAATGATTTTGCAATTTTTTTTTTTAATTACCGGCTTTCTGCTATTCGCCTTTTTCTCTGGTTCTCCTTGACCATAGTTCTTGCGATCCCTCCTCAGCTATGATACCAATTTGTTGGAAAGACAGAGGATATTAAATACAAAATAATACAAGTATTTCACACACGAAACAAACGAGTTGCGACTCTTCTATTAATCATACGAACTTCAATCTCACTCAATGCTTACTTAACTGATTGTCTAACTCTACATGCAAGAGTTAATTAACTATTTTAACAATTGTGTTAAACTAGCAGCTAAACAACTAATAATGAAAAATTTAATCTAAGAGATTTGAACCCCACACCCCAGAAGACCTTAGAAGAAGTGTTATACTTCTTAAATTGTGCATATTTTTAAAGAAACTTGATATTTTTTGCACTAAAATTTGGGACACTTTATTTGCAGTTTTTTTAATAATAAAATAGTTTTATGTAAATTCATGGGACTGCATGGATCTCAGATTTATGAAATAAAAAATTAAAACATCCCATTTATAATTTATATATTTTGATGTTAAAAATGACTAATTTGAAACCTACATCACACATCTTATATTTTTTCTTCTTAATATACTATTAAAAAATAATAAAATCAAACGAATAACAAAAAATAGCCCTTAAATTTCTTTTACAGAAACTTGGAGTGCTTTTATCAATTTAATTTAATGCAGTTGAATCCTGAATAGAAAATACAAACTATTAAAACGCATTTTAATTTTAAATGGTGACTATTGGAGTTGTATATACCCCCAGAGGCGGCCATGACTGCATTTTGTGCATCACATTCTGAAAAGCGAAAGTGAAGCGCTAAGCGACTGGAGTTGGGGAGCTTATTCTCCTTATTTATGTCTTCTGCACCTAATTCAAAGGCCACCTTCGCCATGACCGTTTCCGTGTGCAGCGAAAGACAAGTGGAGCCAAAGATTTCAATAATAGATATCATAAACTCTCTTTTTATTTTTCATTAGAGATATCATAGTTAACTCCCTGCAACTCTAAACTGTGAACAAAGGGTGGAACATGAAACACGGTGCTTTGTCTGGATTGACTTGTGAGGATTATGAGGTGTGAAGTGGTAAGATTTGAACGGTTGCATGTGTTGGAAATGTTGTCATTGTTAACTTAAAATGAAAATGAAATCACCGACGAAAACGTGAAATGTTGTCATTGATGGCAAATGAGGCAGTGCTGAAGCAGAAACAGGCAAAGGAAGCAGCAAATACAATGGAGGCAGCAAAGAAGAAAATGAAGACAGAGGCGTTATCACTGCTGTTAGTCCAAGAATAGAGACAGGAACAGATGCAGTGACAGAAGCGGCAGAGGCAGAATCTTTTATACAGTCGGGCGTTACACATAACATTCCAGGCCTCTGAATTCAACAAGAGCACTTGTATTCAATTGACATTCGATTGATATGGTAGAATTGTGCATTATATATATATATATATATATATATATATATATATATATATATATATATATATATATATAATTGAATGGAGCGGAGTCGAATAATAAAAATACATTGAAAAGTGAACATTTTGATAAATAACAAATGCGGACCAGAACTTGGAGTATAGGCTGGAACCCTGTGTCAGATTAAATAAATAACGGAACTGGAGGTAGCGAACCCAAGTTAATGGGCGAGGAGATCATACAGTCGGCGTGAACCATAGTTTAACACTGTAGCGAAACCACCAGTGGATTTCCAAGAGTGGATTGCCCATTCCGCACTACTTTTGACCATAAGTGGTATTCCCGGAAGGGGGAGCGAGTCCACAGAGAAATTGCCGCGTGTCCTGAGTGGTATTGAAAGACCCCGGTTAAACTGCGCCTTCGCACGTTATAAATTATACCAAGACGCTGAGCGGAATGCATATAAACCGTCGATCTGGTGGGCCGACATCTAACGGTGATCGCGTGTTGGACCCGCACAAAGTTTAATGGAAGAGCCTGAAGGATAAGCCAGGTACGGTGTATGCATTCGTTTGATTGTATGGTGGGCCCGGGGCAGAAATATATATAAACTATTGGGTTCTGTTAACGCATAGATATATATATAATGGAGTATGTAAAGCATGGGCCCAGCTGAGGATGACGTCATTTATTCCGGGGGGTTCCCCTCCGCTATCTGCCCGAGTCTGCTACCCCCGCAGAACTTTACCGCCTCTGAATTAATATGTTGCATGGTTCAATTTATATTACGGAGCGTTGTGATTTGATTGATATATATATATATATATGTATCATATGATAAGGCGCATACGAATGGTTGAGTGTTGACTCCACGTTGGCAAATGAGTTGTACGTGTGGGTCCCAAGCCAAAGTTCTAATTGATCGGGACTGTTTGACTAAGGATTACGAGTTAATAAAGGAATGCCGATTGCTGTAGGATTTCGTTAATAATTGAAGGACGCTGTAATAAAGGAATATGTGAACGCGGGTTAATATATGTACAGGCCGAGAATTGATTAAACCAAAGGTTATACTGTTGATAATCTATGGTAAAGATTGTTAGCACTGATATATCCATGTGGTTAAAAAGGGTTTATGTAACGTTGAGAGTTATTTTAGTTTTGATTAAAAGGTAGCCGTAAATACAGCTGTTATATAACTGGAATGAACAAGGAACTGAATACAGGAGAAAACAAATAGGAGAGTAAGGTTGGATGAATGTGTATGGAAAAGGAAAAGAAGAGGAGAGCGTGCAGAAATGAAAGCTCAGTGAACATAAATATGTACAGGAATGAGTTGGAAAGGTGAATAAGCACAGTAAACAAAGAGTATGCAAAACAGGTTCTTAACAGCAGCAGGAAAAGACAAATCCAGTAAAGCCAAAATCCAGAAAAGGAGCTGAGTGAAATTGAAATATGTAATTAAAATGTAAATGTTGTAATTAATTTTTTTTTATTGTTTTTGATGCAAAGGCAAGTATCCTAAGGAAAAGAAAATCCCACTGTAGCATGGAAATTTGTACATATTGTTATAATTTTAAAATTGAGTTGGATAAAGGAATAAGAAGACAGAAGCCAAAGAGTCATGACTGTTCACTCCAAATTCCTTGAGAAATACAAACAGTCATGTGAGAATCTCTATATATAATATCAATTTGATATGCACAAGTGAGAGAGAGAGTAAATAAAGAGAAGGCAGAATACAGAAGAGTGAAGCAGAGAAGATCAAGAAAAGAAGAGAAGAAAGAGAAGCTACATAACAGAGCTGATATCAGAGGGAAATCAGCAAACATTCAGTTTGTTAATTGAGGAATTTGGAGCTTCCCTATCAAGTTGCAGCTTGATAGCTGTCAGTTTTCGCTGACTGAGGTTGGAGCCTCCTGTAGGTTGGTGCCTGCAGAAAATTGAAGGGAGTTGGTGCTTCCTTGCAAGTTGTAGCTTGCAGAATTGAGGATAGAACCTCCTGTAGGTTGGTGCCTGCAGAAAACAGTGGTGAGAGGGAGTTGGATCTTGCCTTTGCATCACAACAATAATAAGATGTGGTTTTCTCCCTTTATGGGTTTCCACTTACATCTGCTGTCTCTATGTGTGCTTCTTATGTGTTGATGTGATTATTTCAATCTGCTTAATTGCTTGCTGATTTCAACTTAAGTATGGTGTCACAATAAATTAATATTGGCTGCAAATAAGATTGTTCACATATTAAGCTGTAAATAACTTTGATGAAAATTTAAAAGGCTAATGCATGTATTAAACTGATTCACCCCCCCCTCTCAGTTTAATCAAAGATTCAACAGTTGGTATCAGAGCAGGTTCCTTGTATATCAGTCTAACAACTGAAAGGAGATCCTAGGCTCTCAAGATGGCAAGTCAAGAAGGAAGCTCAACCAATAAAGCCCCTTTCTTTACAGGTGCAAATTATGCCATTTGGAAAATAAGAATGAAAGCTTATATAATGTCTTTAGGATTAGAAGCTTGGGATGTTGTGGAAATTGGATATGTCACAAATTCAACTGATACAGAGAAAGAAGCTAAAGAAAGCTTTGTAGCTAATTCAAAAGCAATGAATGCAATCTTAAATGGACTATGTGAAGCTGAGTTTATCAAAATAATGCACAGTAAGACTACCAAAGATATGTGGGACACTCTAGAGAATATCCATGAGGGAAATAAAAAGGTTAAGACTGCCAAACTTCAAGTATATAGAGCCCAGTTTGAAAATTTAAAAATGAATGATGATGAAGATGTTGGTAGCTTCTTCTTAAAAGTTGCAGAAATTGTTAACAGTATGAAATCTCTTGGAGAAACAATACCAGAAGGTATAATTGTACAAAATATTCTAAGATCTCTTCCATCCAGATTCAATCCCAAGGTGTCTGCAATAGAAGAAACAGTTGATTGGGAGACCTTGACCATGAACTAGCTACTAGGAAATCTTACAGCATATGAGATGAGGCTCCCACAGAAGAAGCCAAGTACAAGGGAGGCAGCATTCAAAACAGAAAAGAAGAAAGAAGAAAAGGAAGACATATGCTCCTGCTCTGATGAAGAAGAGGCTAAATTTGTCAAGAAATTGGATAGAGGCTCAGGTAGATACAAAGGTAAAATTCCTTTTAAATGCTTTAACTGTGGAAGAGTTGGACATTATGCTGCTAAATGTCCTCACAAGAAAGTAAGTAATCAAGCTCAAGAATCAGAGAAAGACACATCAAAGAATTGGCAGAAAGGAAAGAAATTCAGTAGAAAATCCTTCTATGCTCAGCAAGACAGCAGTGCATTTGAAGAATCAGATGAACCCTCAGGAGAAGAGGGAACCTCTGAATTTTTACTGATGGCCATAGAAGATCTTGAAGGAATCTTGCTAGAAGAAGAAGAAGAAGGGGAAGTCGATCTTGAGGGGGAGCTAAGAAGTGCTTTGGAGGAGATTGACAGACTCAAAATAAAATGCAGAAAACAAAAAGAGATTCTCCTCAAATGTGTGAAAGAAGAAAAAAATTCAGAAGTCCTCATGCAGCTGAAGGTAAAGCTTGAAGAAGCCAAGAAGATAGAAGATATGTTACTTCAGCAAATCAAAGATAAAACTCGAGAACAAGAGAAGCTGGAAGAAGAAATTCTGTGTCTGAGAAGGAAATTAGAAAGTGCTCAACAGAAAGTTTCTATATACCCTTCTCAAATGACAAGTTCTGGTAAGTTGAATGAAATCCTGGATGCTCAAAGATCTCCTCTAATAAAACTTGGGATAGGCTATGAAGGAGAATCAAGTAAAAGCAAAGAAAAGGAAAACAAAAATATAATTTTTGTAAAAGAAAAGAAGACTGATGAAGCAGCTCAAATAATTCCTACAAAGGAAGAAACATGTAATGAGAAAGACAGAGACCAGAAGAAACCTCTAATAACAAAGATAGTAACAAATACTAAGCCAACAGATAAAGGGTCATATATTCCTGATTATATCAAATTTGGAAGCCATCAAAGGAGATTCTTGTCTCCTATGAAGAATGCCACCTGTTATGTCTACCACAAGCCGGGACACATTGCTGCATATTGTCATGCAAGGAGGAATGATTCAAACCAGCAAAAATTGCAAGCATGGAAGAGACAACCTTACATCAGGTATGCAAGTAATTTCTATGGTTATTATTTTTTTTGTAAGGAGTTTTGCCATAGAATTATTGAATGTAGAAAGTATGGACAAAGACTGATGTTCAATACCTCAAGGAGGTTTATGAGTCTAAGCAATTTTGTTCATGCTCACAATTCCGCAAAAACTATAATCAAATGTTGTATATGCAATCAAATTGGGCATATATCTTCCAAGTGTTTCTGTGCTGAGAGGACTCACCACCTCAAAAGATACCAAACAAAAAGGAGCTCAGTGGATAAAGAAGGTGACGAAATGTGACTTGGCTTTAATCGCTCAAGATTTGAAGAGCTTCAATGTATTGGACAAAGGGGTCGCTCTAAACACATGACAAGAGATAAAAATAAGTTTTTAACTCTTGACGAAAAGAAATCGGGCAATGTCACTTTTGGAAATGACAAATCAGGAAAGATCAAGGGAAAAGGATCAGTCAGCATAGACAATGTTAGAGGAAAGGCCCAAGATGTATTATATGTAGGTGGGCTGAAAGCAAATTTACTGAGTTTCAGTTAGATGTGTGATAAAGGCTGTGAAGTTCTCTTTAGAGCACAAGATTGTGTAGTCAGATCAAGCATAACAGGAAAAACTCTACTCAAAGGTGTTCGAACAGAGAGTAATGTTTACATAGCGAAAGAGGAGGATGAAGCCTGCCATCTTAGAAAACTCGAGGAGTCATGGTTATGGCATAGAATATTGGGACATCTTAGCTTTGACCATATCATTAGACTGAGCAAGAAGAAAGCTGTCAGAGATATGCCAGAAATAAAAAGGCCCTCAAACACAATATGCAAATCTTGTCAGTTGGGAAAACAAACTCACACATCCTTTAAATATAAAGAAGAGTTATCAACAAGAAGACCACTGCAACTTGTGCACATGGATCTATGTGGACCTGCAAGAACTAAAACACCAAGTGGAGAGTCCTACTTTATGCTGATAATAGATGATTTCTCCCGAATGACATGGGTTGCTTTTCTCAAGAATAAATCGGAAGCTCTGGACAAATTCAAAAAATTTAAAGCATTAGTAGAAAATCAGACAGGATGCAAGCTGAAATGCATCAGATCAGACAGAGGAGGTGAATTCACTGATTATGACTTTGCAAACCTATGTAATGAACATGGAATAAAGCAACAATTTACTATTATATGAACATCCTTGCCATTGGATAGCAAGAGAGACAAACAGATCCGTTCAACAAATTGCTGTAGAGCGTGATGCAAGAGAATAATATTGCTCAAACCTTCTGGCAAAGGCATACAACAAGACATATCCTTAATAAAGCTCATCAAGTGAAGCAAGATACATTCCCCATGAACTATGCATGGAAAGCCAGCTTCAATCAAACATTTCAGAATCTTTGGAAGCAAGTGTTACATAAAGAATAATGATGAAAATCTTGGCAAATTTTATGCAAGAGCAGATGAAGGGATATTTCTAGGATATGCTTCCAAAAACAAAGGCTACAGGTGCTACAACAAGACCCTTTGGAAGATATTTGAAAGTATTGATGTGAGATTTGATGAATAACTTCCAAACAATACTAGAGATACAGACTGCTGCAGTACATCAAACAACAATGAAGAAGAAGATCAAAATGATGATGAAACAAGAAAAACATGAGAAGATTCTGGACTGAACTCAAAAACCCCCTCAAGATACACTCAAAAGAACCATCCAAAAGATCAAATCATAGGAGACAAGAATGTAGGAGTGCAAACAAGAAGGCAGCTAACTGAATAGATAGAAGAAGAATACATAGCCATGTTGTCACAAATAGAACCAAAGAAATTTGAAGAAGCCAGAAAGGACAAGTCTTGGGTAAAAGCAATGAATGAAGAATTGGACCAAATTGAGAAGAACAATACCTGGGAACTAGTTCCTAGACCTGCTAAGAAAAATGTCATAGGCTCAAAAGGGGTATTCAAAAACAAAATGAATGAGCAAGGACAAGTAATGAGAAATAAAGCTAGGTTGGTCTGCAAAGGATACTCACAAATAGAAGGACTTGATTATGATGAAACATTTGCCCCTGTAGCCAGAATGGAAGCTATCAAAATGTTCCTAGCATTTGCATGCTACCAAGATTTCAAGGTATATCAAATGGATGTAAAATTTGCTTTTCTTAATGGCGATCTAGAAGAAGAAGTGTGCATGGAACAACTAGAAGGTTTCCCATTGACAGATAAAGAAGACTATGTATTCAAATTGAAAAAAGCTCTATATGGACTGAAACAGGGCTCCTCGTGCTTGGTACTCAAGACTGGATAAATATTTGAAAAAACAGGGTTTTAAAAGAGGTGGGGTAGACAACAATCTATACATAAAATCCCATGAAAATGAACTCCTAATTGTTTTTGTATATGTTGATGACATTATGTTTGGTAACAAAAAAGATGAGCTAGCAAAAGGATTTGCAGAAGAGATGAACCGTGAGTTTTTCTAAAGGTTCAAGAGATTGAGAGCCGCTTTCGCTATTTAGACTTCAAATTCGTGGAAAGGAGCACAAAAGTAATATTCATCTCACAGGAAAAATAATTAAAAGAAATGTTGAAAAAGTTCAAAATGGAGGACTGCAAAACTGTGTCAACTCCCATGATCACGGGATGCAAGCTATGTGCTGATGATGGATCTGCTGATATAGATCAAAGACTCTACAGATCCATGATAGGAAGTCTGTTGTACCTGACAGCATCAAGACCAGACATCATGCTAGCAGTAGGACTTGTGGCTAGATATCAAGCAGCACCTAAACAAAATCACCTTCTAGCAGTAAAAAGAATATTCAGATATCTACAAGGAACAACACAATATGGACTTTGGTATCCTAAGAGAAAAAACTTCACTTTGACAGCATACACAGATAGATTTCCCACATGATGAAAGTACAAGTGGAGGTGCTTTATATCTAGGAGAAAGTCTGGTGGCATGGTTAAGCAAGAAACAAACATCCATCTCTCTGTCTACAGCTAAAGAAAAATATATAGTAGCAACAGCATGCTGTACACAAGTCATGTGGATGAAGCAATCCCTCCAAGACATGAAGGTAAGCTTTGATGAACCTATCTCAATAAAATGTGACAATACAAGTGCTATAAGTATATCTAAAAATCAAGCCTGTCCAAAAATCAAACATATACCAATCAAATACTTATTTTTCCTTGAGAAACGTTTCCTTAAGTTAAACTGGACTATGTACCAACAAAAGAACATATATCAAATATATTTACTAAACCACTTTCCAGAGAACCATTCGAATACTTGAGAGATAGACTAGGGGTAGTATCTATAGATACTACTCTCTAATATGAAGAGAAAGCATAGCCTCAGGGGGAGAACAGAAATGAACATATCATTCCTAAAGGAAATCAGCAAGAAAGGGAAGCATAAAACCAGTCCACAGGATCAGCATAATCGCATATCAAGACATTCTCGCATTATCGCATTATCCATGAAAAAAAAAACACAAGGATAAACATACATCAGCAATCTAGCACAGACATATAAGTAGATATATAGCAAGAAAGAATACTATATAGCAACAAATTAATACTGCATTATATTGTTAACACCAGGATTAAATGCATCATTGTTGACCGTAATCTAGCACAAATTACAAAGACACTACATATGAAACACAAACACAACATATATCGACTCACTATATCTATTTAAGACAAAATATATATTCAAGTTTGATAACTTCGAAGTGTTCCCTCAACAAGTCTAATACACCGAGCAACATGGTACAAAGTTAAAAAAGAGGCCTAAACGTAACTCAAAGAAAAAGACAAAATGGAAGCAACCCTTGCCATTGACACAAGGGGGAGGAAGAACAAAACAGGAGGAAGAGCAGGCAAACAAGAAGAAAGTGGATTTCCATCAATGCCAAAGGGGGAGACTGTTGGAAATGTTGTCATTGATGGCAAATGAGGCAGTGCTGAAGCAGAAACAGGCAAAGGAAGCAGCAAATACAATGGAGGCAGCAAAGAAGCAAATGAAGACAGAGGCGTTATCACTGCTGTTAGTCTAAGAATAGAGACAGGAACAGATGCAGTGACAGAAGCGGCAGAGGCAGAATCTTTTATACAGTCGGGCGTTACAAATAACATTCCAGGCGTCTGAATTCAACAAGAGCACTTGTATGCAATTGACATTTGATTGATATGGTAGAATTGTGCATTATATATATATATATATATATATATATATATATATATATATAATTGAATGGAGTGGAGTCGCATAATAAAAATACATTGAAAAGTGAACATTTTGATAAATAAATAAATGCGAATTGCAACTTGAGCATAGGGTCAGAAAACCTCCGTGTTTATTAAATAAATAACGGAATCGGAGGTAGCGAACCCGCACGGGCTGAGGAGATCGTAACAATGCGGGAACCATAGTTTAACACTAGCGAAAATCCACTCATGGATTTCCAAGAGCTGGATAAGCCCATTCCGCACCACTTTTAATCAGCAGGCCCTCAGAGGGGGGAGCAAGTCCACAGAAGAGAAATTGCCGCGTGTCTGGAGGGTATTGAAAGACCCCGCTAAACCGCACTCTTCGCATGCAATCGAACAAGACGTTACAATAGATGTGCGAGCGGCATATAAACCGATCCGGGTGGGCCAACATCTAACGATGATCACGTGTTGGACCCGCACGAAGTTTAATGGAAGAGCTCGAAGGATAGCTTACCGTGTATGCATTCGTTTCATTGTATGGTGGCTCGGCGGAAATATATATAAACTATTAGTCTGCGAACGCATATATATATATATATATAATGGTGTATGTAAAGCATGGGCCCAGCTGAGGATGACGTCATTTATTCTGAGGGGGTCTCCCTCTGCTATCTGCCCGAGTCTGCTACCCCCACAGAATCTTACCGCCTCTGAATTAATATGTTGCATGGTTCAATTTATATTACGGGGCGTTGTGATTTGATTGATATATATATATATATATATATATATATATATATATAAGGCGCATACGAATGGTTGAGTGTTGACTCCGCGTTGGAAAATGAGTTGTACGTGTGGGTTCCAAGCCAAAGTTCTAATTGATCGGGACTGTTTGACTAAGGATTACGAGTTAATCAAGGAATGACGATTGCTGTAGGATTCTGTTAATAATTGAAGGAAGCTGTAATAAAGGAATATTTGAACGCGGGTTTATATATGTACAGGCCGATAATTGATTAAACCAAAGGATATACTGTTGATAATCTATGGTAAAGATTGTTAGCACTGATATATCCGTGTGGTTAAACAGGGTTTATAAAACGTTGAGAGTTATTTTAGTTTTGATTAAAAGGGAGCCATACATACATCTGTTATATAACTGGAATGAACAAGGAACTGAATACAGGAGAAAAAAAATAGGAGAGTAAGGTTGGATGAATGTGTATGGAAAAGGAAAAGAAGAGGAGAGCGTGCAGAAATGAAAGCTCAGTGAACATAAATATGTACAGGAATGAGTTGGACAGGTGAATAAGCACAGAAAACAGGGAATATGCAGAACAGGTTCTTAACAGCAGTAGGAAAAGACAAATCCAATAAAGCCAAAATCCAGAAAAGAAGCTGAGTGAAATTGAAATATGTAATTAAAATGTAAATGTTGTAATTAATTTCTTTTATTGTTTGTGATGCAAAGGCAAGTATCCTAAGGAAAATAAAATCCCACTGTAGCATGGAAATTTGTATATATTGTTATAATTTTAAAATTGAGTTGGATAAAGGAATAAGAAGACAGAAGCCAAAGAGTCATGATTGTTCACTCCAAATTCCTTGAGAAATACAAACAGTCATGTGAGAATCTCTATATATAATATCAATTTGATATGCACAAAAAAAAAAAGGAGAGAGAGAGTAAATAAAGAGAATTCAGAATACAGAAGAGTGAAGCAGAGAAGATCAAGAAAAGAAGAGTAGAAAGAGAAGCTACAGAACAGAGATGGTATCAGAGATAAATAAAAAAACATTCAGTTTGTTAAATTGAGGAAGTTGGAGCTTACCTATCAAGTTGAATCTTAATAGCTGTCAGTTGTAGCTGACTGAGGTTGGAGCCTCCTGTAGGTTGGTGCCTGCAGAAAAATGAAGGGAGTTGGTGCTTCCTTGCAAGTTGTAGATTGCACAATTGAGGATAGAGCCTCCTGTAGGTTGGTGCCTGCAGAAAACAGTGGTGAGAGGGAGTTGGAGCTTGCCTTTGCATCACAACAATAATAAGATGTGGTTTTCTCCCTTTATGGGTTTCCACTTACATCTTCTGTCTCTATGTGTGCTTCTTATGTGTTGATGTGATTATTTCAATCTGCTTAATTGCTTGCTGCTTTCAACTTAAGTATGGTGTCACAATAAATTAATATTGGCTGCAAATAAGATTGTTCACATATTAAGTTGTAAATAACTTTGATGAAAATTTAAAAGGCTAATGCATGTATTAAACTGATTCACCCCCCCTCTCAGTTTAATCAAAGATTCAACAACATGTATTGTTTATTGAAGAATATAATTATCATCGGAGTTTGAACTTTTTCACTTTCGGTTGTTCTCTTCAGGCCGCAATGGGCGATCCATTGATCGAAGAAAACGCGGACCATGAAATCATTTTCGTGTATTGCTGACGTTGACTCGAGAGCAAGATAATTCTTATTTTGTGGAGTGGAGTAGAACTAGACAAGACAATATCCATTTCGGTACGTAATCTTTTTTCGCACATTAAATGAAATGAAATGATTGTATTGGTTCATTTTAACCATGGTCTTGATATGCATTGATTTTTTTTATCTACATATTAAATGAAATAAAATGAAATCACAATATCGATTATTTTAACCATCATAGGTTTAATTACGAAGAAAGATTAAATTTCTTAATGTATAAAATTGGTTTTTTATAAAATTTAAATAGTTTATAGAATTTGGATTTAGTAACTTTTATATACATCTTATCGCTTTCTATTTTATGCCTTATAGGTAAATGTTTAGATTATTTAACACACATAACAACATATAACATATAAATAATTAACATTGAAATATTTTACTTATTCTATCCATTAACATATTTTATTCTCAAGTCATATAATAATATCATTATTATTATTAATACTATATATATATATATATATATATAAACATTTTATTTAAATCATATATTAAAATATGTATACAAAATACAAGAATTATATATATATATATATATATATATTTATTTCTTCTTAAGGTTGATATAAAATTTTGTAACTTTACATGTACACAGAAAAAATTTATTTTTGCGCGAGAGTGGAATATCTTTACATCTCTTTCTCACTAGGTTATATTATCAACAATCAATCTAGGATATAGAATACTCAAAAATGATATATCACTACAACACACTACAACACAAAGGGGGGTTTTAAGAAAATATTTAAGACCATTTTTTGGTAAATTGTCTTAACTTGAGGCAAAAGAAAACTTGCATATTGCCTTAAGAGTGTCTCAAATTAAATTTTCTTAAAATTAAAATGTCTTAAAATATTCTCTATAAAGACAATATATAACTCACGCATTTTTGTCTCTCCACAAACAATTTCATTTGTGTCTCTCTAAAGACAATAGTTGGGATTAAAGACATATTGTCTTTAAAGAGACAATGTCTTTGATCCTAACTATTGTCTCTCTAGAGACAATAAAAAATTACATTCAAAGATATTACATCACTTTTGTCTCTTTAGAGACAATATAAAAAAATATCTCACCATTTAAATAAATCAACATATAAAATATTTCATCAAAGACAAACTACAATATCATTGATTAATTCATGTTAGGGCACAGTGGAATCGAACCACTGACCTCCTACTTATAATGCAAGTACTCTTCCATTGAGTTAGCACCTTTTAAAGAATTATGTTTAGCGATGTCAAGGAGCTCAACAAGTAGCCTATAAAGAGTGTCCAGTCCTATCCACACTTCACTACAGTTAAAATTGGCTACTAACTAATCCATGTCAATCATCGTCATGAGTTTGTCTTACCAACCTATCAGGTTCAGTCAATTGAGATTAGCATCAAAGTCTATTATAGATTGATTTTTTCTGAAAGTAATAGTATCCAATGTCATTTTTTAATCAATGTACAAGGTACTCTTTATTCTCTAAAGTCGTCACGTTTTCCCATTATTGCTTCAAAACGTGTTCCGCTACTCATAGGGAAAGCCTTGCTGGACAATTCTGCATAAAATTTCTCAACCCACACAATTATTCATAAAATAAATGCCCTACTAATATTACTACCAAAACATATGTTTTCATTACATTATATAAAACAAGTTTGCGTGGAAGATGCAATACCTTCCCACAACAATGGAAAACAAATAGTTTTAATTGTTACTTCCGTAAAAAGTTTAATTTATAACCAAATATCATTAATGCTATAAAGAAAACTAAATCTAAGGGTTGGGGCTAGAAATATCATGAGCCAGAGCTGCATTGATATAATATTTCATTGGAAGTACCCATAATTGAATGCCCACTACCATACTTAGCTCAGTCTTGATTTATTTTATCTTGTTCTTCTAGCTTCTTATCCTTGATTAACTATCAACTACCCAATCATTTCAATACAAACTATGTTTTTATTTTCTCAGGAATATATATATATATATATATATAAACTTAACTCTATAATAATAACAAATTCTAAAATCATGTCCAGCTAAAACTCTGTAATATTTTCTTGAGTGATTTGTGCTAAGGATTGACATCATAAATGGTTGGTTGATTCCGTGTTATCATGCAATTTTTTAGTCATCCACACTTTTTTGACCTTCTAACCAAGGATGATCAAAAGGAAGGTTTCCACTCTTCTCTAAATTTGTTCTCGAGTTTCTATTGTAGGAACATTCATATTATTAGTTCAGTTGGTGTTTATATTGCAGTTCATGACGTACTCCCTACATGGTTACAATAGCCTTCCTTTTTGTTGGGCTATTTATTTCATCCAGGATGTTTTTCTTTTTGTCAAGAAGTGTGTATCGTGTTGGAAATTTCATGAATAGCTTTGTTATATGGAGTATATACTTTTAACATTGAATGTATGTTTGTTTTCTTGTAGTGGGTTTTGCGAGGGATAGTTTTTGACCAAAATTTCCTACTAGTATCAGTGAAATAAATTAATGACATTGCAAAGTAACTACAGGATATCATGGTCTTTTTTATTTCTAGAGCCTCTTTTAGATAATTATAACTTTTCTTTACCGACAATGGTTAAGTCACTTTGCAATTTATAAATCTATGTGTATAGCTCTTTTACTTGAATTTAGTGGATAAATGATAGTGGTATGCATATCTTCTTTGTTACTTGGAAGTTAGAATATTACTCTTGCCAATTTGGACATGGGGATAGCAAGGTTGCTCTGAATGAGGCCCTTGTTGCAATATGTGCACTAACAGACTGAGAGTTACATTATTCCAAACCATTGTGACTAAGGCATAGACTGGAGTTTATCTTTAAGTTTGATTTCAACGTTCTGAATCAGGATATCTTTGAAATTATTTGCAGGCATTCAAATATTTGCAGTCTGTGAATTTCGAATATTTGGGCAACATAAGGTTGGGCTATAAGATTACTTTTGTGATTTTTACATCCAAAAAAATAATAATAAAAAATACTAAAATCTTGTCATACCTAAGGTTAAATTGTAACCAAGGTTAGTAACTAGTCTCGTGTATGGGGCTAAGGCTAGATGCTAATTGAAAGCTCATGACCCCATTGTTGTAGCCTCAATAATGATAGTAGAATATACTAGCTTTCTTGCAAATATTAACTTGGTTGAAACTGCCTTTTTGTCTTGGAGTATGAACTAAAACTTTCTCTGATTGGCTAAGGGCTTATCTTTTTCAAATGTAAGGAAACAAATTAATGACCCAAAACTCAAAGGAATTTGGAAAATGTGGGAATTTGTCCCCTTATGGACCACTAGTGAATTATTTCATGTGATGAGGTTGTCTGCACAAGATAATGTTGTTGCACGATAAGGTCTTTAGATTGTAACTATGATATTAAATTAAAACTAGAAAATCAATCCATGTGTTAATCAAATCATAACAGTTTACATATAACCACAACCTAATTACCTTAGTTCATTGGTTAGTGTGTCCCTTGGCTAATGGGAATAGATCCAAGGCATCTTTCTGATCATTCCAAGACATTCCATTCATGCACTAATGAGCATAAAATGTTTTTATTTTATATAATTTTATAGTTACTATGAAATAAAATTAAAACTAGAAAATCAATTCCTGTGTTAATCACATCATAACATTTTACATATACCAACAACCTTGTTACTTCAATCCATTGGGTAATGTGTACCTTGGCTAGTGGGAAAATAGCCAAGGCATATTTCAGATCATTCCAAGACATTCCATCCATGCACTAATGAGCAAAGGCACTGTGGGAATGTCAACCATTCTAGTAATGTAAATACTTAATACAAAGAACCTGTAAGGATACATATGAACTATTGTGTAGGTAAATAGATATGCATCACTATATGCAACAATTAGTAGAACCAAAGTTGAAAGTAATTAATAAATGAAAATTTCATTTAACACCAAATTAATTGGCCAAACCTTATCGAATTTGTGTGGCTACTAATTAAACATGTCAATTTTCGAACTTGATTATTGAAATATGGAAAACACAGTGAATTGAGCTACGAAGGGACCCCATGTACCATGAGTAAGGAGCAACCTAAATCCTCTTCAACATGTCCACACTACTCTCAAAAATCACAGGGTTTGGGAGGCTAACCTCATCTCTAGGCTAGAAAATCTGTAAAAGAAAAGGCACACAAAAGGGGTGGGAAACCACTGGCTCCCTATCAAGAAAATATTTGGGTCCAACATTGATGGCTAAGAGTCTGTTATCCTCATGTATCCTACAGATTCACTTAGTGATTATGTATTTATTACAATCAGCTAAAGATAACATTCTTTTCCTATCAGCTATCTTTAGAAATCTCATTGCCTTCATTATCTTCATAAAAATGTTTCCCTATCTATCAGTTTGTCATCTCAAAATCACCCAGTTTCTCTTAAAAGACTCATTATGGGCTTATACCTCTCATTTTCATCCTTATTTCCTACCTAAAACCTTTTTTCCCATGTTCCCCAGGTTCCTCAAGCATTGATGGTCTCAAAACTATCTCTGTAGGCTCTTTAGATAAGTCAAGTACATTGGATTTTGGATCTTCAATACATCATGATTATGATAAGCATTTTTCTGGCTCCCAAAAATCCTTGGATGTTTCAAGCACTGCTTTTCCTTTGCTAGAATATGGCTCAGATGTAATAGAATGTCGAGACATGGTTATTCAAGAAGGACCTAAAATTTCCAAGGAGGATTATCTTTTCAGTTTAGAACCTGCAAGTGAGAAAAATGAGACAAATTTTAGCACTTCTGTAGAGGTGTTGGAAGATTTATCAGCAGAAAGTACTGATGATGTAGACTGTCTACTCCTGAATGAAAAAAATTTACAGCAAGGGAAAGGGGAAAAACTTGGTCTTGTAGATGGTACGGTGTTAGCCCCCTAATTTGCTCTTTTTTTACCATTTTCCCCTTCCTAAATCATAACCATTTATCTCTGTTTCACCCTTTTATGCACCCTCATCTTGCACCAGTCCAAGCATGGTGACACATTTTGTATAACCTTTATTCTTCATGTTTTAATTCAATTTAGCATTAATTAAATATTTATTTCATGATTTCTTACTTTTAAATCACTTTTGTAACTTATCGATATCTCCAAAGGTTATTTGATGGTTAGAGTGCTCACCATGACCGCTGATCTTAGTGCAGGATCAACTCTTGCACCATTTCCAGCACAAAAGATCTTCGCGGCAGATCCGAACCTCTTCGATCACTGCCTCGTCTTGAGCCACTTCATCCACAACAACGAATGATTCAAAGGCAGTCGAGATCAATTCGTGAAGGGCGAAAGCTGGTTAGCTACGACCAGTTTTTCACAACCATCTTATCTTGAAGGCCGAAACTAAATTCTTCATTTTGTTATGAATCAATTGAATGATCTGTTTGGCCTTCGGCCAACAGATCTATATAATGTAAATTGTAAATAGGACCTGAGGGAGTTTGGGGAGCAGAGTTTTCAGAGAAAAGTTGATAGGCGGTAACCGGTTGTTTTGTTATCGCCTGAATCTAGGCTGGAAATTGTATTAACGCATGTATTCACCTTAATGAATTAATAAAAAAGGTTTTTCCGCCTCATGTTTTAGAAATTATGTTTATTTTTTTAAGCTGACGAATTGACTAGTTTACTGAGCAGCGTTTTAACTTAAAATGGAAACGCATTGGTTGGCTAGGGCCCAGCCAACCCAACACGTTTACCCCAATTTCTGTTTCTTTTAATTTGTGTTCATATTATTAAAGTGTGATTTAACTTTCAGCACATGTATTCCTGTATGAGTGAAAACGGATCTGTCGTGTGAAGTAGTTACATTTTCTTTCCTTGCAATTTACTTTCCTGCACTTGTTTTCAGATTGGCTTTCATCCGCTTGGTACAAGCAGGAGAAAAAAACCTGCACCAGTGCACGTTGGTGTGATATTTCATTTTCCTGCAATTCTGTTTAATTGGTTTTTCTGCCTGGTCCAAATAGGAGAAATGAACTTGCACTAGTGCACGTTGGTGTGGTGCAACAAGTTTTCTTAATCTACTTTCCACAATTTTCTTTCTTTCTTTAAATGTTTATGACAGGATAAATGATTGTTTCTTTATTTTTTCATTTTGTTAATATCAGAAACATTCACTTTTATGTGTGCAAATTGATTCGATAGAAAACTAGCACTTGCAATAATTGAACACTTGTTTTAAGGATTAAAAGCTAAGTGCAGGAAGCTCTGATCTGGTGCAAGAACCAGTTTCTTGCCACAAGATCTGAGTGCTCTGAACCTTGAAAAGTTCGAGCCCTTGCATGAAGTAAAAAGCCTTTAGTAAAGACACTATTTATACCTTCTACATAAATCTCTGATCCTGCACTAGTGCATGACAGATTAAATGCAAGAAGGAAATCTCTAAGGAAGCAGGTTTAAGGGCCCATCTAACAAGACTCCTAAAGTGTCTCTGCTAAGGGAAAACACACATTCAATAGATTAAAAAACCATTAGTTGGAGTGATTGCCTTTTATCTTTAATTCTCTCCTGCAAATGCATATTTTCTCGTTCCAGTCTTAGATTATTTATGATGGTTCAAGTTTCCTTCTTCTCTTTTGATTTGATTCTGCAATCTTTCCTTCAAAGAAAGTAGGGATTTACATTAGGAAGATTCATACCATCTCTGGCATTGCCTATGCTTCGTGTCTAAGTTTACGAATCCCCCAGGTTGACAAATTAAGCATTGAGGAGTTTTCTTAAGTGTAATTCCTGCACCCAACATTTTGGCGTTGTTGTCAGGGAGGAAATTTGATTTGGTAAGAATTTTCTGATTATACAATAGAGGTAATTTTTATTTATTTTTGCAGTGTTGTTTCTTTGAAGGAATTTTACTGGTGTTAATTGATTTCTGACAGTATTTTTTAGAAGTTGTTTTTTATTTCTTTTCTTTTCTTTTCTTTTGAAATGAATGCCTAGGAAAGGTAAGGGTTCGAAGCCCACTAAGGGCCGAAATAATTCTAAAAACAATTTTCATATTGGGTCTCCTTCTGTAAGCAGGAAGCCCAATCCAATTCAAACCCATCACACAGGAACAATCCACTTGGATTTTAGTGATAACAGCTTAGGTGTGGATCAGCCTGTGGAGAGCGATACAAGTAAAAGGGGAACAATGGTGGACCAAGAAGATCATTTGGAAGGGACTGGTGACAACCAGGTAAGTGAAGAAAAATCCACTTTTGTGTTTCCAATTGTGGATCCTGACACTGTGTCGCAAATGAAGAATATTCCACCATCAGCTCTCCCTCATTTCCATGGTAAAGTTCATGAAGATCCTAACTCTTTTCTATTTGAGTTTGATATTCTGTGTAGAAGTTATGATTATGCAACTGAGGCTCAGAAGTTAAGATTATTTCTTGTTACCCTCAAGGACTTAGCTCTCCGCTAGTTTATGGGGTTAGGAGGAAACACCATAACCTCTTGGGATCATATGAAGAGAGTGTTTTTGTCTCAATATCAAGAATATTGCAAAACTCGGGACATGCAGGATGAAATTTCTACGATTATACAAGATGATGATGAAATTCTTGAAGATTATTTGGAAAGATTTATGTATATTTTACAAAGGTCAAAACTTAAGCTTGATCCCAACACTATTAGAACCTTGTTCTTAAGAGGACTTACTGATAATGCTAGAAATAATTTGAATCTGTTAGGACAAGGCGATATTTCTCAACAAAATTTTGATCAAATTTGTGAATTATGCAGGAAATTTTCAAGAAACCAGTACAGATCCGATAGAGGAACTTGAAATAGAAATAGAAAAATTGAATCTACTGATGCTATGATTATTGGACTAGAAGATAAAATGGAAAACAAGAAAATTGATATAATGAACACTGGTACCAAACAGTTAGACTCCTTAAAATTTCAGCAGAAACTCATGAAGGAACAAGAGTCATTATGTATTTTCTGTCCTAAATGTAGAGACAAGCATCCTCCTAAAGAGTGTCCTCTTAATTTGAAAGAAACTAATAAGTTTGTTATTTGTGCAGAAGACCATATCACAGAAAAATGTCCCTCTATACCAGGACTTAAAGCTGTATTTACAGGGGGACAACCCGAAGCTGAATACTTGAATGCTATGGGAGCAAGAAAGAATTGGCCTCAGGTAGGTACAGGTATGGCTTATTAATTTTCTCCAAACTAATTTGGTTATAATTCACATGCATATTCTTATCCTAACTCTCATTAGCAGTGGTATTATGGGAATAAATATCAACATGGGCAACCTTCTCAACCACGGAAACAAGGTTGGAGAGGGCCAACTCATTCTCCATATTCCTACCAGCCACCTATGCAGTCATATTCATCTACACATGCACCTTATTCAATACCTCAACTTCCGAGTCAGACCACTCCACCATTGCCTTTACCTCCACCCTTTCGACCTCCTCAGTTGCCTGCTCAACCTATGCCCATCCTAATAATAATAAAGCAGTGCAAATGATCTATGTAACAAACCCACCTTTATCATTCGAATACTAGTCTATTCCAGTTGGGGTTCATGATATTCAATTAAGATCGGGAAGGACTATACCATCAGAAAATCAGAAGCAACCTATGGTGATCGTTGAAGAGAAAGGAGAAGAGGAAACTCTTAACCATTCTCTGAAAGCTGTCACTAAGCAGCCCTTACCCTCTGAATCCTTGCCATCTTCTTCCAACTAGCCTCCCTTCCCAGAGAGGCTAGTAATGGAAAGGAGTGAGCCTATTTCTGAGACTAGTTTGGCATCCGAGCTTCAGAATATTTTCATTAAGATACCCTTGCTTCAAGCCATCAAAGAGATCCCCATTTGAACCAAGATTATTAAGGAACTCTATCTCAAGAAACCCGGGAGGAAGAGATTGGAACCCCAAACCATTCAATTTGTTGGTAGGGTAGCAGAGTTGATGACGGGATGTGTGTCTATGGGAAAATATATTGATCCCGGAAACCCTGTTATCTCAGTTCAAATTGGTAATGTCCTTGTCTCTAATGTTCTTATAGACCTGGGGGAAACCATTAATGTCATGACTAAGAAAACCATGGATCAACCTCGGTTATCTCATCTTCGCCCTACTCCCATTGTGCTTGAATTAGTAGATAGATCTAAAATTAAGCTAGAAGGAGTATTGGACAATGTGATCATCTCATTAGATTCTTGGGAATATCCTGGTGATTTCATTGTGCTTCAGCCAAAGAACCCAGTAGGAGGACATCCCTTGATCTTGGGTCAACCATGGCTTGCTACGGCTAATGCATATATTGGATGTCGTTACGGTGATATGTATATTTCACATGGAGATTATACGAAGAAAGTTACCTTATACCCCCCTGCCAGATCCATTCAGGACCTTCAAGATAATTTATGATTGGATCAAAGAAGTGATGAGGAGACTCAGTCTATTTCCCTTATCCATCATTATACTGGGTCTTCACAAGAAGATGAGATTCAATATTTTTTGAATAATCTAGACACTATGCCTAATTTTGAGCTTTTGAGCCAAATTTTCAGCCTATATTTTCAAGAAAATCATGATTCTCATTCTTCTGTACCACTGCATTTGATCACTCCCTTGAGTACTCCTAAGCCTGATACCACTCTTGTTGAGATTAGCCCTGGTAAATCCTTGCATATTAGTTCAGATTTGGACTCATTTCAGCAAGAGCAGCTTGTGAATTTGTTGCGAAACCATCGTAGTGCCTTTGCTTGGGGCTATGAAGATATGAAGGGTATCCCTCCTGAAACTTGTACACATCATATCTATATTCAGGAAGGAACCTGACCTGTCCGACAACCCCAAAGGCTAATGAATCCAGCTCTAAGAGATATTGTGAAGGAAGAAGTACATAAACTCTTAGATGCCGGTTTTATCTATCCTATTTCTGACAGTCAGTGGGTCTCTCCATTAGTACTGGTACCTAAGAAAGATGGAAGATGGCGTATTTGTATTGATTATTGAGAATTTAATAAAGCCACTCTTAAATATTACTTCCCTCTCCCTTTCATTGACTAGGTGCTTGATACCCTTGCAGGAAAGAAATATTTCTCCTTTTTGGATTGCTTCAGTGGTTATAACTAGATACAGATTGCACCCGAAGATCAAGATAAAACTACTTTTACATGTCCATGGGGGACATTTGCTTATAAAGTGCTTCCCTTTGGTTTATGTAATGCCTCGAATACCTTTCAAAGGGCAGTCCTGGCCATTTTTGCTGATCTAGAATTCGTAGAAATTTATATGGATGACTTTTCTGTGTTTGGTGATTCTTTTCAGGAAGCTCTCAAAAATCCTGAGAAAGAACTTCTTCGTTGTCAGGAAGCCCGCCTCGCTTTGAGTGACAAGAAATGTAGATTAATATGAAAATCAGGAGTGGTACTTGGCCATTTTATTTCTGAAAAAGGTATCCAGGTTGATCCGGCAAAGATTGAAATCATTTTGCATCTTCCTGCACCCAAAACTCAAAGGGAAGTAAGAGGTTTTTTAGGACATGCTAGTTACTATAGAAGATTCATTGAAAATTTTTAGAAGATAGTTGCTCCTCTTTTCCGACTTCTAGCTAAGGATAGTGAATTTTCTTGGTCCACAGCTTGCCAACAGTCTTTTGAAACATTGAAGGAAAAGTTGGTGCAGGCACCAGTTTTGCAAGGTCCTAACTGGTCCCTGCCTTTTCACATTTCCTCTGATGCTTCATATTTGGCTATTGGCGCAGCTTTAGGACAAGAGGAAAATAAGCAATCCTATGCTATTTATTATATTAGTAATAATTTGTCTTCTGCTGAATTGAATTATACAGTTACAAAGAAAGAGTTTTTAAATGTGATTTTTGCAATTAATAAGTTCAGGCACTATATTACAGGATATGAAGTATTTGTACATACTGATCATTCCGCGATTAAATATTTGATGAAAAAACCATTGACAAGAGGTAGAGTGACTAGGTGGTTGTTATTGTTACAGGAGCTTATTGTTACTATTATTCATAGACCAGGGAAATCTAATGTTGTAGCAAATTTTCTTTCTAGATTAGATAATCCTGGTGAAGTAACTCCTGTTAATGATGATTTTCCAGATGAACATATTTTGCTATGTCAACAGATTCTCCGTGGTTTTCTGACATTGCTAACTATTTGGTCACTGGAAAAACACCACCTCACTTTTCCGCTCGTGAAAAACAGAATATTATTTAGAAAAGTGCTGCATATTCGTGGATTCAAGGAGATCTCTTTTACACTGGTCCAGAACTAATTATCTGTAGATGTGTAAGAGAGGAGGAAGTGTTTGAAATATTGAAATCTACTCATGATGAACATTGTGGAGGCCACTTTGTTGATAAGCAGACTGCATATAAAGTATTACGTGCTGGTTACTTTTGGCCTTCCTTGTTTAAGGATGCCAAACAGTATGTCAGGCGATGTGATAGCTGTCAACGAATGGGCCGGCTTAATCAAACCAATAAAATGCCTTTATGCCCCCAAGTTATGATTGAGCCATTTGAAAAATGGGCTATTGATTTTATAGGGCCAATAAATCCAACATCCTTAAGTAAAAAGCATATTTTGGTTTGTATAGATTTCATTACAAAATGGGTAGAAGCTAAAGCTGTTTCTTTTGCTATAGAAAACGTTGTTGTTGATTTTCTTTTTTCTGAAATCTTTACTATATTTGGTGTGCCTAGAGAAATTTTTTCTGACAATGGTCCGCAGTTTATTTCTAATCTATTACAGGGTGTGATGGAGCAATACAAGATTCGACACAGGAAATCCACACCGTATCACCAGCAAGAAAATGGCCAGGTGGAATTTACAAACAAAGTGATCAAGTCCATTCTTACAAAGACAGTCAATATGCGTTGGAAAGACTGGGTTAAAATATTATTGGAATATTTATGGGCATACAGAACCACTTGGAGAAATAGCACAGGACATACACCATATGAGCTGGTATATGGAAAATAGGTTCTGTTACCAATTGAGTTCCAGATCAAAACTTTTAGAATTGCAGTTCAATTAGGACTAGATCTCTCTGAGGCACAACAACAATGCCTTCTCCAATTAAATGAGTTAGATGAATTTCATAGAGATGTTGTTCAACAATACATCCTAATTCAGCAACAACGAAAAAGGTGGCATGACAAGACTATTCAGAAAAAGCAGTTCCAACCAGGTGATTGGGTACTCCTTTATGACTCTAGATTTAAAAATTTTAAAGGGAAGTTCCATACACATTGGATGGGACCTTATGAAGTGATCCAAGTATTCAAGAATGGAGCAGTAGAAGTCAAAACCATTGATGGACAAAATTCAGTATTCTTGGTAAATGGACATAGATTAAAGAAGTATTTTCCGCCACTTGCCAAGAAAGATTTTACAAAGCAAGTCCAACAGCAATTCTGGACGGTATTGGTAAATGGTAATAACAACCTTTTGAAGACATGAATCCTTCTTTCTCTTTAAAAAAATTTAAAAAAATACAAATTTTTTTATAAAAAAGTAAAGAAATTTTTTTTTTTCCTGTAATTGTGAAAATCAGTTCGCTGACATGATTGCAGAAGGGTCAACCTAAAAACCAGCTTGCTGGCAGGAAGATCAAAAATTTCTAATAAAAAGAGAATGTTTCTTGATCTTTAGATATGCTAGCGACCATCGAGTAAAATCAGGTTTAGTAGGACCAAACTTTGTACATTGGGGTAATTAGCATGGATATTTTTATTCAATTAACACTTAATTCTCATTGCAGTTATTTTTCTAGCACCAGTGTAGGCAGACCTTCCAAAAAAATTTCTACCTTTCTTCATATCCCATTTCATAGTATTCCCTCAGTTTTATTCTTTAAATCCCATAATGATTAACCTTCCCACATTCTTCTGATTTACCCTACCCGTTTCGTAAAAATCCCACTTTACCCTTGAATTTTTTCCCTATCCCACTTATGTTTATCCCCTCTTGTGGTACTATTCTTGGAATCCATGTAAAATAATTCCTTCCCATTCTGAAAATTTCCCCTTTCCCACTTCTTTTTTCCCTCATGAATTCATTGCAGGATCTCACACACAAAGAGAAAAAAGATGCTCTGAAGCATCAAGAAAGGGCGAAGCAATTTTCCTGTATCAGTTGAGGAAGCCATGTTAGAAGTCCAGCCTATATTTTACTTAAATTCTCTGTTCTTTTTTTCAAATAATATTGTTGCACTAGTGCAAGCATATCGTCCTATATAATAATATAAGTAGAATGGTACCAACAACATAGTAAGCGGTGTAAACAGATCGGTGCAAGCATGCACCTTGACATAAGCAGAGTACAATTTGTTATTTTCATAAGCATATGTCATAGGAAGTGGTCATCATAAAGGTTTACAAGAAGCATTTTCACTTATTTAGGGAGTAATTTTCTATCATATTAAGTAGGAGAAAATTATTTAAAGTACAGAGTGTTTTTAGTTAAGAATCATGATCATTTTTTAATAAATGCTAAAGTTTTTTGAATTATGAAGGAGTGCAGAAATGTTTAACCATTGCTTGGATATAATTATTATTTCTGCCATGATCCTAAAAGTCCTTCAGTTATAATTATTACCTCACTTAGCCATTAAAAATGCCACCATAAGTACCAATCCCGCACGATTCTAAACATGCCGTGCATCTACAGCTATTTTGGTGGGATGGATCGGTGATAAGACAGAAGGGATGGTGGACGGTTGGATCCCTATCTATAAAGAGCCAAATTTTCTTGTATTTCATGAAATTTTTGGACTGTTCATAATTGTTAAGCAAAGATGCCGCCTGTTCGATGTGAACTGTCGTCCCTTAGTGAGGTAGATCAGACCGCTGAGTTTCGCAATAGTCTTGCACTATTGCGAGACTTAGGCTTTCTTCAGTTTTTGCAAAAATTTGGCAGGCACAATAGTGAAATGGCCCTATAGTTTGCAAAGAGTTTTAAAAACAACCGTGTAAAGTTTGGGCCCCTGAAATTTAAAGTCACGAAAAAATCAATAGCAGCAGCGACGGGCTTGCAAAACATTGGTGTGTAGTACTTTAAAAATCAGAAGCTCGAGAGGAAGCACTAGCAGCATTTCGTCATTGATAAGGACATGAAGGTAGAATGGAAGAAAGGAGTTCCACACAACGCCCCATTGGGACAGTGGTGGGACCTCCTTTTCATCCTCCAGAAATTTGTGACTTGTGATGGAAGGTACTCCCTCACCTTTGTGTATCATTTCAGGATGCTGCAACACTTCGAACCCAGTCAGCACATCCAGTGGAGAATGGATTTCACTTATTTTTTTCTTAAGAGTTTAGAAAAGATGGCCAAGAGTGTGCAGGGCACATGGGTGGACCAGGCTGATAAGAAATTATATCACCATGGCCTAATCAAAATATTGGTCCAGAAACAATTGTAAATTAAGTGCATGACCTGGAAGGAGTTGTTGAAGCAGCTAGACAAAAATCCCTCTGCAGGAAAGAAGACAACTGCTAAAAAGGAAACAAAGACTCCTGCCAGCACAAGTAAGGGTCCAAGTGTAAAGAGAAGTCCTTCTTGCACTAGTGCAAAATGAAACGACCCGGGAAATCAACAGAAGAAAAGGGCCCATCTCCAAAGAAACAGAAGACAACAGGTAAACCTGTTGAAGAAACTCCTCTAATGCAACCAGTGCATGAAAAAAACCCCGAAGAAGATGATTTTCAGTCAGTCCTTGTGGATGCAGAAAAATCTATGGAAATTGAAGATGATACTCTGTTGGTCGATTTTATTAAGGCCAAGAAAAATATTGAAGAACCTGGTGCAAAACCACAGTCCCCACAGAACGTTGAATCCCCACCTGCACTAGTGCAAGAAGAAGAAGAACCAAAAGAGCAAGAAGAAGAAGAAGAATTGGAAGAAGTAGAAGAAGAAGAAGAACCAGAAGAAGTAGAAGAAGAAGAAGAAGAACCGGAAGAGCGAGAAGAAAAATTAGAACCGGAAGAGGAAGAAGTGTTTACTAAAACCCCGAAGGATACTAAGGTCCCTGAAGAAAACACATCCCCTGTTGAGATAGAAAAGGAAGAAGACTCGGTAGCCCCTGCTACTCGGATAGTCGAGCTAGAGCTTCAAGTGCAGAACTTAGAGTAGCTCATAGCTAAAGCGCAGGAGGAAAAAGAACAAAATAAAGAAGAATTCACGACAGAGATCCAGAAGAAGAAAGGAGTAGTCAAGGTATGGAAGTACTGTGCTTCGCAATGTTTTAGATGAATTAAAAAGGTGACGAAGAAATTGAAGAAAAATAAAAAGACGAAGTCTGAAACATTGTAGACTGATGATAGTATGTCGGAGCAAGAGTGAGATGGAATGCTCAAAGTTTTGAATGTTTTTTGCAGAGGTAAAGAGTTGTGTGAGGACACACAATAGCTTAGGGATGGGAGGATGTTAGCCCCCTGATTTGCTCTTTTTTACCATTTTCCCCTTTCTAAACCATAACCATTTACCTCTGTTTCACCCTTTTATGCACCCTCATCTTGCACCAGTCCAAGCACGGTGACACATTTCATATAAACATGTATTCGTCATGTTTTAATTCAATTTAACATTAATTAAATATTTATTACTTGATTTCTTACTTTTAAATCACTTTTGTAACTTATCGATATCTCCAAAGGTTATTTGATGGTTAGAGTGCTTACCATGACCACTGATCTTAGTGCAGGATTGAATCTTGCCCCATTGCCAGCACAACAGATCTTTGCAGTAGATCCGAACCTCCTCGATCACCGCCTCGTCTTGAACCACTTCAGCCACAACAACGAATGATTCAAAGGCAGCCAAGATCAATTCGTGAAGGGAAAAAGTTGTATAGCTACGGCCAGTTTTGCACAACCATCTTATCTTGAAGGCCGGAACTAAATTCTTCATTTTGTTATGAATCAGTTGAAAGATCTGTTTTGGCCTTCGGCCAACAGATCTATATAATGTAAAGTGTAAATAGGACCTGAGGGAGTTCGGGGAGCAAAGTTTTTAGAGCAAAGTTAATAAGCGGTAACCAGTTGTTTTGTTATCGCCTGAATTAGGGCTAGACATTGTATTAATGCATGTATTCGCCTCAATGAATTAATAAAAAAAGGTTTTTCCGCCTCATGTTTCAGAAATTGTGTTTATGTTTTTAAGCTGATGAATTGACTAGTTTACTGAGCATCGTTTTAACTTAAAAGGGAAACGCGCTGGTTGGCTAGGGCCCAACCAAATTAGCACGTTTACCCCAATTTTTGCTTCTTGTAATTTGTGTTCATATTATTAAAGTGTGATTTAAATTTCAGCACATGTACTCCTGTATGAGTGAAAATGGATTCGTCGTGTGAAGTAGTTACATTTTCTTTCCCTGCAATTTACTTTCCTGCACTAGTTTTTAGATTGGCTTTCATCCAGTTGTTACAAGCAGGAGAAACAAACCTGCACTAGTGCACGTTGGTGTGATATTTCCTTTTCCTGCAATTCTGTTTAATTTGTTTTTCTACCTGGTCCAAGCAGGAGAAATGAACCTGCACTAGTGCACGTTGGTGTGATGCAACAAATTTTCTTAATCTACTTTCCACAATTTTCTTTCTTTCTTTAAATTTTTATGACAGGATAAATGATTGTTTCTTTATTTCTGCATTTTGTTAAGATGAGAAACATTCAATTTTATGTGTGAAAATTGATTCGATAGAAAACTAGCACTTGCAATAATTGAACACCTGTTATAAGGATTAAAAGTTAAGTGCAGGAAGCGCTGATCTGGTGCAAGAACCAGTTTCTTGCCACAAGATCTGAGTGCTCTAAACCTTGAAAAGTTCGAGCCCTTGCATGAAGTAAAAAGCCTTCAGTAAAGACACTATTTATACCTTCTACATAAATCTCTAATCCTACACTAGTGCAGGACAAATTAAATGCAAGAAGGAAATCTCTAAGGAAGCAGGTTTAAGGGCCCATCCAACGAGACTGCTAAAGTGTCTCTGCTAAGGGAAAAAACACACTCAGTAGATTAAAAAACCATTAGTTGGAGTGATTTCCTTTTATCTTTAATTCTCTCCTGCAAATGCATATTTCCTCATTCCAGTCTTAGATTATTTATGATGGTTCAAGTTGCCTTCTTCTCTTTTGATTTGATTCTGCAATCTTTCCTTTAAATAAAGTAGGGATTTACATTAGGAAGATTCACACAATCTCTAGCATTGCATGTGCTTCGTATCTAAGTTTACGAAACCCCCGGGTTGACAAATTAAGTGTTGAGGAGTTTGCTTAAGTGTAATTCCCGCACCCAACACACGGGTTATAAACTTGATAGTCCATTTGAGTGCCAAAGTAGTGATTACTTGTAGGAAAATGACATGGAGGAAGCACACAAGGCCAAACATGAAGAAAGTCTATCAGAAAATATTGATGGAATATGGAAAAAAGGTAAGGTGAACTAGACAGAAATGAATGAACTTGAAAGGGCTATAGATAAATTAGAAGACAACACTGATGATTGCTGTAAAGAACTGCAGGCACTTGAATATTTGAAAAAGGTGGCCAAAGAGGGTGGAAAAGGTGAGTTGAGTTTTATGGTGAAAACTACAAAAGATCTTGAAGATGCTACTATATGTAATAATTAAATCCCAAAGCTATCAAAGTGAACATGTCAAGCCTTAATGAGCAAAATAAAATCCAACTTCATGACTTCAGCGACCTGCAATGCAAAAAAGTGTCAAAGAGTATCAGTGACAAAGGAAAAATACTTCAAACATTAGAAAGTGGGTTTTTCAAGTTAAATTAAATCCACAAGCCTATAAAAGCCCATTTTACATTTCAAATGAGTCATTGTTTCCTTTCAAAACATCAAGAGCATCCAACAGAGAAGAACTTCAGGGTTTTTTTGAGTGAATTTGGGTCAAGTTCCTTAGCGCTGCACATTCAGCAATTGGCATTGCGCATTTGCACCTGCGCTGTGCACCTGGAACTTGGCATTGCGCCCTTGCCTAAAATCTTCAACGCAGTTTATACTAGAGCTCGGCGCTGCGCACTTAACAATAGCGCTATGCGCCTAGCCAGAGAAGGATGTGGAGTGATATATGAACCTAAACAAGTTATAAAAATCTCCAAACTTTACTAAAGTCTTCCAAATAGCCCTCAAAGCAGTAAGTACATATTTTAACCTTGATTTTAAGCTATTTGGTCAATATTAAATGAATTGAAATGGAAACCGTAATTATAAGCCTATGATCACTATTTATACCCTTGTTTCATTTCCTAAAAGAAATATCAGCCATAAACAAGGTATTTTCATTGATTTAGGGATTTCAATGATCTAGTTTTTCCATACACCGATTCCCTTTCACTCATTCCCTTCACCTTTCAAGCTAGTCATCTCATCCCATTACCCTCATTTCATTTCACTTGCATCCTAAGGTTTCCAAATTAGAATTTGAAGATGTCAGAGGAAAAAAACAATGGAATTGTTGGTGAGGAACAAATGCCAAGGAGAAATGAACATAAGAGAGGGAAAATAAGTAGATTTGAACCCATCACCATAAGGGAACTCATGGCCTCTCCTCTCACTGTTTCTTGCTTTAAGCATATGGACTGCTTTGAGTTTTGTGAGAGAGTACAACAAGTCCAAAATTACCCAGAGTTAACAAGACTGTTCATTATCAATCTACATGACAAGCAGGTCAATATTGTTGGAGTTACATTTGAGATTTCCACCAATGCCATTGCAACTACTACAAGAATACCTGGTGTGGGAGAGAGGTGGTTTAAACAAGAAAACCTGGACATGAGTTATTTTGAACCATACCTCAAACCTAGGTATAAAGATCACAACAAGTCCAGTTTCCCTTTTTCTCATCTTCTTGACCTGTATGTGCCCATGATGAGGATAATAATGAAGTATTTCACTTGTGAGGGAATGTTTTCCCACCTCTACTCATATCATATCCGCCTTTTCATGCATTTCACTAGAGTTAGAATGTTGCTTTTTCCTTATTATCTTTTCCATAGAATTGATAAGATGGCTTACATTGTGAAAAAGAGAGATTACAATCAGCAAATGCAAAGCCTATTTCATCATTCACTCATCAAGATGGTGGCCATGCATCAGCTTCAGCAGAAAATCATTTCATGGGATGCATTCATTGCAAAT
This sequence comes from Pinus albicaulis, assembly GCA_034641835.2. Lineage (NCBI taxonomy): Eukaryota > Viridiplantae > Streptophyta > Pinopsida > Pinales > Pinaceae > Pinus > Pinus albicaulis. The sequence continues at coordinate 20,845,306 of CM076582.1, read as the reverse complement.
GAGGTTTTCACTACTCCACTTATTCATCATGAGCAGGATATTCCTTCTTCATCTCATCCTCCTATACCTACTTCTCCATCACTTCCCAGTGTTCATACATCACCTCCCAGTGTTCATACATCACCATCCATCCACATCCATTCACCCCATGTTGATCCTTCCTCATCACCTTTCCACAACCCTTCACCCTCATATCATGATACCAGAGCATCAAGCAGTGAAAGGGACATTGAGACAGCTGGCACTAAGATGATTGACATTGATTCATTTCCTTTGACATATCAAAGAGGCCACATGCATGTGTGTGCTTCACATGGTGTGAAAGGGACCATGCCTTTTTCATCAGAAAAATAAGTAGATAAGTGCAAATAAAAGGCTACAGAGCCTATCATTGTTGAGGAGGAGGATAAACATGAAACTAAGCTGGAGTTTCAGTTGATTGAGATTGATGATGAGGATGAGGATAGAGCCACTAGTGCAATGATCAGAGGCAAGGAGGCCAATATTAGTGAGCTTCAAGCTATTATTTAGAGATCACAGTACGTGATTGATGTTCTTGAGCTAGAGAATTAGCAGCTGAAGACCAAACAAACCATCAGTGAGGTCAAGACAATCAGAGCTCAGACGGAGGCAAGAAAGGCCAAGGCTTTGCTGGATGAGACCTTGGGTATTTTTGATGACAGTGACGATAAGGAATATCAGCTTCCTAGATAGAGACTGGGGACCATTGGATTGAAGAGGGATTTAGCCCATAGCCCACACAAAATGCCTAATATAAATTTGGATTCAAACCTACCTATGTTTTAAGATGAAAAGTTTGATGACCCCTTGTTACATGTCATCAAATTTCATATAGATACATGGAGGTTAAAATTTGAATGGCATGAGGACTGCCTCATGAAAATGTTCATGGTGACACTAGAAGGTAAAGCAAAGGAATGGTATGAAGGCCTAGACCCTGGTAGTTTGTTTTCTTTAAAGGATTTCCACAAGGTATTTTGTGAGAATTATAGAGAAAATTGTTCATCTTTGTCATTAGCTGAAAATTGTCGTGATCAATCTGAAGATCTCATACAATACCTTGTAAACATTGATGAAGATTTTGGAAATTGGCATCCTAAGGATCTATTAGAGGAAAGTCATGCATTTCATACTCAAGTTAACCATCATGAGAACAAAAAGGAGTTGTTTGAGGATGAAATCAATCAGGAAATAAAGAAAGATCCACAAGATCTCTCTAAAAGGCTGAGTGATGATTATTCATCTCTTTTGTATGAGGCTCAAGAAGAAATTCAGCCTTATGATCAGTCACAAAAGGAAGAGAGACATCATAGTCCTATCCAAAGAAAGAGAAAAATACCTCCTCTTTTAACTGAAGAAGAAATCAATTAGATCCTAAACATACAACCAACATCCAAATTTTTATGTAAAGAATATATGTCTATTTGTTCTACTGTTGACCTGTCTACTGATGCATTTTATCATACATAAACTATAGAAAAAATTGATGTTGATGCTGTACTACCTTCTCAAAAGAACCGATTACCAGAGAATTCCCCTACCAATGGCCAGCAAGCAGAATCCATTCCACTTAGTTGAGGCATACAAGGATTGCTTGAAGACAACATAACATTACATTCTAAAGCTACCAAATCAGATGATCATGAAGAGGGAGAAGAGATTATTTCTCAAAAGAATCCCAAGTTTAACAAAGTGGAGCAAGGAATAATCCTGGATACAACTGATTATTCAAATCCTCTGAGCCAGATATTATTCGAAGATCCTTTTGTTGCTTCCTTAGAGACATATAAAGAAGGAGAAAATTATGCCAGCAACAGTTTTTTGCAGAGTATAAAGAAGATTTTGAGCACTGTTATTCAAAATAAAATAAAGTGGGAGTGGCCTTTTTGTTTTTTCAGCATATCTAAAGGGCTGAATGAAAATCAATCATGTAGTCACTTACTTGATTGGTTGTATTGGAAAAAAGAGTTCACCTAATGAATATATACCATATGCAAGTTAGAGTAGGATAGATAGGTGAAAATAAGCTAAGCGTTATGAGCATATTTCTAGGTTTAATTTTAGATTGCTTTGACAAAAAGAAAGAAAAAGAACAAAGAAAAGAATAAAAGAGGGCAGATAAAAGAGAAAGGTAAAGCCCCATACCAAAAAAGAATGTTTCTGAAAGTGTGCAAGTCCAAATGTCACTACTTTGAGAAAGGAAGTCTTGTTCAATCATACAGACTAATCATGATTGAACAAGTTTTAAATTTCTGTTGATAATTTAGAAAATGAATATTTTCCAAACTGTTTAAGATTGGCTTATCAGTAGATTAGATTAGGAAAAGATACTGGTTCACAAGATCAAATATGAACCAAGGAGAAAAGAGAGGGATGAAAGAAAAATTATAGATTATAGCCCTCAACTTTAGTTTTATTTTTTGCAAGAATAAAATCTATGCGTATCTTGTCAAAAATTCCACAGCTCATGAAAAATCAAACTTCTTAATCTTGATTTGATCATACTTTCAATTTTCTGTTTAGTAGAGTAGAGAATGAAAATATGTCAAACTGTTTAATCTTGACAGATAAGTAGATTAGGTAGAGAAATAAAAGAGCTCATCAATCTAATCTGAGCCTTTGGATGATATAAGGGTAGAAGTAGATAATTTCTACTTTCAAAAGAAAAAAGATGTCAAGGGTTTTCCAATCTAAAATACACCCAAATGAAGAAAAATTGTTAGGAAAAGTATGATGGGTAGGTAGAGTTGAGTTGTAGCAAAGCATTATTTCAGGTTTCTAAAGATCACAGCTTCAAATAACAACAACCAATTAGCAATTTAAGAAAGAGGAATCTGCCAAGTACAAGTAAGGCACTGATCTACAAATTCCAGAGATTTGAACTCAGAGATCTAAACTCTGAGGTTCTTCACACCTCCTAAAGGAGTTGCCCTCCCCAGCTGGAGCCACTGTTATCCTCCTGTATCCTACAAATTCAAAGAAATAAGTACATATTTAACCTTGCTTTTAAGCTATTTGGTCATTCTTAAATGAATTGAAATGGAAACCCTAATGAAACCCTAATTACAAGCCTATGATCACTATTTATACCCTTGTTTCATCTTCCTAAAAGAAATATCAGTCATAAAAAAGGTATTTTCATTGATTTAGGGATTTCATTGATCTAGTTTGTCCCTACACTGATTCCATTTCACTCATTTCCTACACTCATTCCCGTCACCTTTCAAGCTAGTCATCTCATCCCATTCCCCTCATTTCATTTCACTTGCATCCTAGGGTTTCCAAATCAGAATTTGAAGATGTCAGAGGAAGAAAACAATAGCATTGTTGGTGAGGAACAAATGCCAAGGAGAAATGAACATAAGGGAGGGAAAATAAATAGTTTTGAACCCATCACCACAAGGGAACTCATGGCCTCTCCTCTCATTGTTTCTTGCTTGAAGCATGTGGGCTGCTTTGAGTTTTTTGAGAGGGTGTAGAAAATCCAAAATTACTCAGAGTTAAAAAGACTATTCATCATCAATCTACATGAAAAGCAGGTCAATCTTGCTGGAGTTACATTTGAGATGTCCACCAATGCCATTGCAGCTGCTACAGGAATACCTAGTGTGGAAGAGAGGTGGTTTAAAAAAGAAAACCCGGACATGAGTTATTTTGAACCATACCTCAAACCTAGGTATAAAGATCACAAAAAGTCCATTTTCCCTTTTTCTCATCTTCTTGACCGATATGTGCCCATGATGAGGATAATAATGAAGTATTTCACTTGTGAGGGAAGGTTTTCCCACCTCTACTCATATCATATATGTCTTCACATGCATTTCACTAGAGTTAGAATGCTACATTTGCCTTATTGTCTTTTTCTTAGAATTGATAAGATGGCTTACATTGTGCAAAAGAGAGATTACAATTAGCAAATTCAAAGCCTATTTCATTATTCACTCATCAAGATGGTGGTCATGCATCAGCTTCAACAAAAAAAAATTTCATGGGATGCATTCATTACAAATGAGGTATTCACTACTCCACTTATTCATCATGAGCAGGATATTCCTTCTTCATTTCATCCTCCTATACCTACTTCTCCATCACTTCCTGTTGTTCATACATCACCATCCATTCACATCCATTCACCTCATGTTGATCCTTCCTCATCACCTTTCCACAACCCTTCACCCTCATATCATGATACCATAGCATCAAGCAGTGAAAGGGACATTGAGACAGCTGGCACTAAGATGATTGACATTGAGCCATTCCTTTGACATATCAGAGAGGCCACATGCATGTGTTTGCTTCACATGGTGTGAAAGGGACCATGCCTTCTTCATCAGCAAAACAGGTAGAAAAGGGAAAAGAAAAGGCTACAGAGCCTATCATTGTTGAGCAGGAGGACAAACATGAAACTGAGCAGGAGTTTCAGTTGATTGAGATTGATGATGAGGATGAGGATAGAGCCAATAGTGCAGTGATTAGAGGCAAGGAGGCCAATATTAGTGATCTTCAAGCTAATCTTGAGAGAGCACCGTACATGATTGACTTTCTTGAGCTAGAGAATCAGCAGCTGAAGACCAAACAAACCATCAGTGAGGTCAAGAAAATCAGAGCTCAGAGAGAGGCAGGAAAGGCCAAGGCTTTGCTGGATGAGACTCTAGGTAGTTTTGATGACAGTGATGATGAGGAAGATTAACTTCCTAGATAGACACCGAGGACCATTGGACTGAAGAGGGCTTTAGCTCGGGAAAGGTAGAAAGAGGTAGAATTGGCATAGCAGCTTACTCCAAGTTGTTGGGGTTCCTGTGTTTTGGCCAGATTGGAAAAGACCAAAAGACAAGACAACATCAAACCACTTTGGGATCCTAGGATCTAGCCCTCCTGGATCCAGAGAGGGATCTCTCTATAAATGCAAAGAATGATATATCTTTAAGGTCAGTTTATGGTATTAGGCTAGGTATAAAGCACAAGGGTTTTTGGTTTGTTTGTTTGGTTGGGGATCATTAACTGAGAAGGTTATGTGAAGTGAAGAAGGAACTAAATAGAAGGATGTTTCAGCATGGGAAAATAGGTCAAGAGAAGTGTCAAACCATTGGGCTATGGAGTCATAAAAGGGTTTACTTGCATAACAACTATCCAAGGGTTTCCATAGGGCAAGTCATCTATACCAAAGGATCTCTTTAGATAGGTGGTGGGGATGGAACATTAAGAATGGGTGAAAGAAAGAAACCAAAGTGCAGCCTAAGATCAGGTAAGGACTTTTAACCTGTCCTACTTTTGACATACTTCAAAGGAAACTCTTGATAAAGACACAAAGGGTAGCTTAAGATCAAGGAAAGACTTTTAACTTAACCTGCTTTCAGCATACTCTTAAGGAAGACAATCAACAGTCCTCATAACCGCTTTCAGACAATAGAAAACATTTAATATTAAACACGGAGTAAGGCCTAAGATCAGAGAAAGACTTTTAACCTTCACTGCTTTTGACACTAACTCACAAGGAAACTTTCAACAAAAACTGTTGGAGAAGAAACTAGAGGACAGGGCTAACCATAGACTTCCCTAGTTTAATCTTTACTTAGCATGAAATGAAAATATCATTTAAGAACAATGTTTCAAGTTATATTCAGAAAGGCATGGGCTTACCAACACTTCTTGACTGGTCATACTCTATAAGATTATCCTTAAAAACGCAATTGGAGGAAAACATAAAGATAAAGATTAACAGTGAGACTTAGGGTACTTCCAACAGTATGTCCTAATCTATGCTTTTTTTTCTTTATCAGAGAATAATGGAAAATATGAAAACATGAAAGGAGACAATTGCAGTAAGAAAAACATCACCAATAATATAGACCAGGATCTTGTGAATCTGCTTGTTCAATTGATGTGCAAAACCAGTCACATACTTTGAGCCTAGTGGCTTTTTACAGTCCAAACTTATCTTCCCAGCCTACTATATTACAAACTACTTAGATACTTCTCCTCAATAACAGTTCAAACAGTCAATAAAATCCCAACAACCAACAATGAATTTTCAATGAATACTTATAGGTGAATGAGGAGGTGGAGTAACTAAAGAGTTTGTTGGCCCAATTTAATGAAGAATTTATTTTTTCTCAGCCTCTGGAGGCTTGATGGAGAAGAAATGACATGCTCCATACTTCATTAAATGGGCTTTGCTTGTATTTATGCTCTGGCTATTGTTGTTTGACTTTTGGAAGCTTTGGGAGGCAAGGCATTTACTTTAAGTTGTAGATATCCAAAATATTTATGACTGTCTTAATTGTGCCTTCTGTTGATGAAAACAGACCGGGGTTGGCGCATGGGTCAATGAAAAGTAACTTAGCCCCTCTAATTTGGCTGGTAGAGGCTTCTCTCATTGATCCGTTCCGTGATGTGTGCTTTAGGCTTCATTAAGCCTTCCTTGGTCATATTTTATGATCTTCGAACTATATCCTTTGACTTAACTGTGCATTAGGCATTAAGTCTTCAATATTATGCATTAATCTTCTTAATCTTTTCTGATACACTTTAAATTCAGTAATGGTCGTGCACAGGTGGCAGCGACGCTAAAGGGTTCATGTAAGGGTCGATGATAAGGAATGCATCGAAAAAACATGGAATCGAACCTCACCATCCCTTTTCCGCATCGATTCGTTTAGGATCGCTTTCACCTCGGAACCTTTGGTCACTTATTTGTGATTGTGGGACAACTAAGAAAGAATCCACCATTAAACCTCGCAAACACAAAAAAACCAATTAAATAAATAAGGCGCGAGGCTTGGCGGCCGGCCGCAGGGCTCAGCGGATGGAGGGGCATTGAGGGAAAAATGGATGTAGTGTAAAAATGGGTGAAAAAACTCCGGGCAGAGCAGCTAACCAGGTGCAAAGGGAGGTTTGGGTGTGAGGATGAACATGGGCCGTTAGATTAGAATAATCAACGGTGGAGATATTTCGATGGAGTCGTTTGGGAGCAAGTGAAATGTTATCATGATATAACATGGGATGTTAGATCAGGATGATCTACGACTGTGATTAAAATTAAAATTGATGTTGCCGGGGGTAAGCGGTATGGCAGAAAACCATTAATGGTTTTCGCGCGGGCTCTGAGGGGGTAAGTGGTTTTCCCTAAAAGAAAGTGATTCCATAGAATAGGCGACGCGTGTCTTTTAAAAACCACTCATATCACGTAATTTTAAGACGTTAACGCCCAGGCACGAAAATTATGTGACATGCAATGTGGACCGTCGGATGATGGGTGGGAGATCTGATGGTGCATAATGAATGTGATACTAGGTGAGATGCGCGGGTGGAACATCTGGTGGGGTTGAGTTAGGACCATTAGATATGCGGATCGGACGGTTGAGATTAAAAGAGAAAGAGGAGTTTTTGAACAAGATCGAGGAAGACGGGGTAAGAGAATGAGCAGAAAGATGGGAGCCGTCAGATATGTAGGAATGGACGGTGGAGATCTAATCGACGATCAACGAAATAGTGAAAGGGAGAAAGGAAAATGCGAAGTGCGATGAAATCTTGGTTGTCGATTCTTGTGTATTCGATGGTCAGGATCAAATCGGGGAATCAGGCCATCGTAGGAAAAGAAAAAATGGAAAACTGTGTTTGTGATATGCGATTAAGCGCTGGCCGTAGCATCGGAAGAGATCAATGGTCAGGATTAAATTGGCGGGGTGATGATGGAGGGCTATGGGCGAAGCGCGATGAGATCCCGGCCTTTGGTTGTTTTGGATTCAACGGTTCAGATCAAATCAGTGAGCGCGGGTGATGAGCGAAGCGAAGAACTGATGGAGCGATGTGATTGAGCACGGGTTGTCGGATCTAACTTGATCGATGGTGGAGATTAAATCGGAGGTCGGGAGGAGAAGGGGCTCATCGCATCAGAAGATTGGAAGAAAAAAGGAAAATTTAGGGAAAGGAAACTCCGATTGCGATGAGCGATAAGGGTTAGCACCTGGTTATGTCTCCAGGTCACATGCGGAAAAGGGGCCAGGGCTAAGGCCGAAAGGGGCTTAAGGCCTTAATGTTGAAAAATGGTTTTTTTAGGATTTTGAAGTGTTTTTTGAGGAATTTGGAGGTTTTGATAGATGGAAGGAGGGAATTTTTAAACCAAATAAAGGGAAATATAAGGTTTAAAAGGGGTTTTAGGAGGATTTAGAGGTTAAATGAAGGGTTATAGAGGAAATTTGGGAAGGGAATAAGGGCAACAAATGGGGGATTTTGTGGGGGTGAAATGGAGAAAATGGAGGCCTTTTTTAGAACAGTCTCTTTCACAAACAACAGGGTTCATTAATGGAAACAACAGTGAAGATTCTTTAAAGGATAGAAGACACATGGAGGCTTCAATAATGATAGATTTACAAAGGAAAAGTGTCTCTTGAAGACTCAGAAACATATTTAGCCACCTGTTTGCTTTGAAAAAATATTATAGGTGGCTAACAGTGGCTCCACATGGGGATGGCATTTTCTTGAAGGTGCCAAGAATCTCAGATATTATCTTTGGAAGTAGGCCAGGTGCCTGGTACTTTGATCATCTTTTTCTTCTTTGATCAACTACTACAAACATGATGGATATTATGTCAGTAGAAAATTTTTTCCCAAACAAATACCTACCCATCCTACTGTCCTAACATTTTTTCTTCGAGATGCATTTAGACTTGCAGACCTTTCACATCATCATTATTTTGCAAACAAGAAAATAAACCTATCTACTTCTACCCTTATTTCTCCATGAGACCAGATTACATAGTTAGACTCATAGCTTCTCTACCTAAACTAATATCTGCCAGGATTAAACTATCTGATAGATTTTCATTCTCTACATTCTAAAACAGAAATTTAAATACAGAAAAACTAGGATTAGACTGTCTGATTTGCTGTGGGTCCATGGCATAAAGACAAGTTGCACATGGAATGAACTTTGTAGAAATTGAAAACAAAATTTGAAGGCTTCAGATCTGAAAATCACCAGCATCTTTCCTTCTTTTTATGACTCAGATTTTGAGCTTTTTAGAGTCATCTTCTTTCTTCTTTTCAGCTCTGGTTTTGATCTTGTTAGAGTTGCTTCTTCTTTTTTTCTCTGCTGGTTCAAGTTTTAAGCTTGTTTGAACCCTTCTCTTTTTGTTTTTGTATTTTTTAAATTTTCTTCAAAGAAAAAATCAACAACTAACTAAATGCTCACAGGCTAAGATTTATTGGGATTTCCTACCTATCCTACCCTAAATTGGAATATTTACATGTCTAGCTGAAAAATTCTCTTTTCCAATACATCCAGTCAATCAGATGATCCCATGACTGGTCTTTGCTCATCTCTTTGAGCATGTTGGATAGGCAGGGCCACTCCCATTCTCTCTCTTTTTTTAACAGCATCTTCTAAAATGCTTCTTGTTGTTTGCAACAAGCTGCTCTTGATGACCTTTGATCCTTCTTCAAATGTCTGCAGGAAATGAGCATAAGGATCTTGAAATGATACTTGGTTGTGAGTATTTGACAAGTAATTTTCAACCAGGATTACTTCCTCTTCCACCGGGATCGAGGAACAGACTTTCTTGAGAAAGAAATTCTTCTCGTCTTCGTTATTTTTTGAACCGTAGGACTCATCATATGAATCGCAAATGTTGTCCTCTTGTATCCTGAGATGTTCTGACCGTGGACGTAGCTCGTGAAAGATCGACGTATTCGTGAAATGGGTTCCGTTCCATTGGGTCTTCTTTTTCAAGAGAAGGCCTTGGTTTCTGGTCGCTCAAATATTTCGTCCTTGTTTTCCTTCACCCCGTGAGATGAAAGGCTATCGATTTCAAATGCATGGAAACTATTACCGATGATATGAGATAAAGCGGAGTGAAAATTCAATGAATCTTCATCTACTACTATACTATCATAGCTTTCCCCACGTATTACAAATATCCCGTATGGGCTCTGGCTACTTCTTGAAAGTGATGGTACTGATCTTCCTCCCACAAATCTACTAATGATGGTCCTGCAAGATCAACTTTTGTTTGGAGAACATCATCCTCAGATGAATCAAAATTAGGAAAATAATTAAAGTAAGTAATGCTACCACGCAAACATACTGGATTGTCAGTAGACCTTTCTTTATTCTAATTTACTGGGGAGTTTTCTAAATCTACACAACCAAACTCAGTGGATGGATGTGCAAGAATGTCTGTTCTGCAAAAAATTTCAGAGGCTGGCTGTCTGTTCAATATTAGATAAATTTCTTCCTTTTTCAAGGGATAAGGAATTTTCTTTTTTCTTAGGATAGATGTACAACAATCCTCTTTCTCTTGTGTTGGCTAATTTTGAGGCCTGATGTCTTCTTGAGCCTCTTCTAGGGGATCTTCACTTGTTCTTACAGGAAACCTTGAGGGTTTTCTATTGCTTCCTGATCTTTTTCTGTTTCAAACAACTCCTCATGATTGTTATGACATCTAGTTTGGATACAAGGCTCATGGGTTGTTTCTTCTATATGATCAGGATGCCACTCTTCTTGTGTAATCTGAAATGGGTTATAATCTAGAGGGGGAGTTCCTAAATGTGCTGGTTCTCCTTCCACATCAGATTCTGCGTTTTCTAAGTGATCACTTGTTTCCTCAAAGCAATGTTCCCTATTAGATTTCGCAATTTTGTCATGAGGTTCTCTTATCAGCATAGTACAAGATATAGGTAGGCAATCAAGAATTTCTTGGCAACCTTCCTCATCATCTTCTATAAAGTCTTGAGCATCATACATGTCTTGCTCATTGTCTAGGTCATGAGTTTGCTCTTGTTTTGGAAAAATCATGGGCTGCTCTAGATCATCGATATTTAAATCAGCCTCATACCTCTCCATTATTTTTTCACTAAGTATGTACATTATTCTTGTCATTCTATCCAATAAAGCATCTAGCTTTGCTTCTCTATCCATACTTAGATCCATGTTTGTAAAAAGAGGTCACTGCATCTTCTCAACCAGTTTAGGGTCTTCTACCAGTGGAGTCATTTGGTCTTTTGGGAGTTGTGGAGTGTGGAGTCGCCAGGTGGAGGGTTTAGAATTTTTGAAGCAGGCTATTGTCCACCATCAACAATCAAATTCCAATCTAAAGAGATTATGGGTCTTCTGAGGCCTTAAGGATGTATAAGATGAACTTCACTCAGATTCCCCAGTTGAGTCACCATTATGTTGGGGTTCCTGTGTTTTGGCCAGATTGGCAAAGACCAAAAGACAAGACAACATCAAACCACTTTGGGATCCTACGATCTATCCCTCCTGGATCCAGAGAGGGATCTCTCTATAAATGCAAAGAATGATATATATTTAAGGTCAGTTTATGGTATTAGGCTAGGTATAAAGCACAAGGGTTTTTGGTTTGTTTGTTTGGTTGGGGATCATTAACTGAGAAGGTTATGTGAAGTGAAGAAGGAACTAAATAGAAGGATGTTTCAGCATGGGAAAATAGGTCAAGAGAAGTGTCAAACCATTGGGCTATGGAGTCATAAAAGGGTTTACTTGCATAACAACTATCCAAGGGTTTCCATAGGGCAAGTCATCTATACCAAAGGATCTCTTTAGATAGGTGGTGGGGATGGAACATTAAGAATGGGTGAAAGAAAGAAACCAAAGTGCAGCCTAAGATCAGGTAAGGACTTTTAACCTATCCTGCTTTTGACATACTTCAAAGGAAACTCTTGATAAAGACACAAAGGGTAGCTTACGATCAAGGAAAGACTTTTAACTTAACCTGCTTTCAGCATACTCTTAAGGAAGACAATCAACAGTCCTCATAACCGCTTTTAGACAGTAGAAAACATTTAATATTAAACACGGAGTAAGGCCTAAGAACAGAGAAAGAATTTTAACCTTCACTTCTTTTGACACTAACTCAGAAGGAAACTTTCAAGACAAACTATTGGAGAAGAAACTAGAGGACAGGGCTAACCATAGACTTCCCTAGTTTAATCTTTAATTAGCATGAAATGAAAATATCATTTAAGAACAATGTTTCAAGTTATATTCAGAAAGGCATGGGCTTACCAACACTTCTTGACTGGTCATACTCTATAATATTATCCTTAAAAACACAATTGGAGGAAAACATAAAGATAAAGATTAACAGTGAGACTTAGGGTACTTCCAACAGTATGTCCTAATCTATGCTTTTTTTTCTTTATCAGAGAATAATGGAAAATATGAAAACATGAAAGGAGACAATTGCAGTAAGAAAAACATCACCAATAATATAGACCCCAATCCTGTGAATCTGCTTGTTTAATTGATGTGCAAAACCAGTCACATACTTTGAGTCCAGTGGCTCTTTACAGTCCGAAATTCTCTTCCTAGCCTACTATATTACAAACTACTCAGCTACTTCCCTCAATAACATTTCAAACAATCAATAAAATCCCAACAACCAACAACGAATTTTCAATGAATACTTATAGGTGAATGAGGAGGTAGAGGAACTGAAGATATTGTTGGCCTAATTTAATGAAGAATTTAGTTCTCCTCAGCCTCTAGGAGGCTTTATGGAGAAGAAATGACATGCTCCATACTTCATTAAATGGTCTTTTGCTTGTATTTTCACTTTGACTGTTTTTGTTTGACTTTCGGAAGCTTTGGCAGACAGGGCATTCACTTCTAAGTTGTAGATATCCAAAATATCTCTGACTGCCTTAACTATGCCTTGTGTTGATGAAAAATAGGACTGCATGTGGCAGTATGGGTCAATGAAAAGTAACTAGCCTCTCTAATTTGGCGTGTAGAGGCTTCTCTGCTGATCTGTCTATGATGTGGGCTTTAGGCTTCATTAAGCCTCTTTGACCATCTTTGTCTTCGGCTTGTGTCTTTATCCTTATAAACGAATATAAGCATTAAGTATTCAATATTATGCATTAATCCTTTAATCTCCTTCTGATACACTTTAAATCTCTGCTAATAGATGCACAGGTGGCAGCGGCGCTAAAGGGTTCATGTAAGGGTCGATGATAAGGATGCATCGAAAAACATGGAATCGAAACCCTACTGGTCCCTTTTCTGCATTGATTCAGGCTTAGGATCGTCACCCTGGAACCTTTTGGTCACTTATTTGTGATTGTGGGACAAACCAGCAAGAACCACCATTAAACCTGCAAACACAAAAAAAACCAATTAAATAAATGTTGCGCGAGGCTTAAGGCTGCTTCAGAGGGCTCAGGCGGATGGAGGGGCATTGAGGGAAAAAATGGATGTGGCAGAAAAATGGGTGAAAAACCTGGCAGAGCAGCTAACCAGGTGCAAAGGGAGGTTTGGGTGTGAGGATGAACATGGGCCGTTAGATTAGAATAATCAACGGTGGAGATATTTCGATGGAGTCGTTTGGGAGCAAGTGAAATGTTATCATGATATAACATGGGATGTTAGATCAGGATGATCTACGACTGTGATTAAAATTAAAATTGATGTTGCGGGGGGTAAGCGGTATGGCAGAAAACCATTAATGGTTTTCGCGCGGGCTCTGAGGGGGTAAGTGGTTTTCCCTAAAAGAAAGCGATTCCATAGAATAGGCGACGCGTGTCTTTTAAAAACCACTCATATCACATAATTTTAAGACGTTAACGCCCAGGCACGAAAATTATGTGACATGCAATGTGGACCGTCGGATGATGGGTGGGAGATCTGATGGTGCAGAATGAATACGATACTAGGTGAGATGCGCGGGTGGAACATCTGGTGGGGTTGAGTTAGGACCATTAGATTTGCGGATCGGACGGTCGAGATTAAAAGAGAAAGAGGAGTTTTTGAACAAGATCGAGGAAGACGGGGTAAGAGAATGAGCAGAAAGATGGGAGCCGTTAGATATGTAGGAATGGACGGTGGAGATCTAATCGACGATCAACGAAACAGTGAAAGGGAGAAAGGAAAATGCGAAGTGCGATGAAATCTTGGTTGTCGATTCTTGTGTATTCGATGGTCAGGATCAAATCGGGGAATCAGGCCATCGGAGGAAAAGAAAAAATGGAAAACTGTGTTTGTGATATGCGATTAAGCGCTGGCCGTAGCATCGGAAGAGATCAATGGTCAGGATTAAATTGGCGGGGTGATGATGGAGGGCTATGGGCGAAGTGCGATGAGATCCTGGCCTTTGGTTGTTTTGGATTCAACGGTTCAAATCAAATCAGTGAGCGCGGGTGATGAGCGAAGCGAAGAACTGATGGAGCGATGTGATTGAGCACGGGTTGTCAGATCTAACTTGATCGATGGTGGAGATTAAATCGGAGGTCGGGAGGAGAAGGGGCTCATCGCATCAGAAGATTGGAAGAAAAAAGGAAAAGTTAGGGAAAGGAAACTCCGATTGCGATGAGCGATAAGGGTTAGCACCTGGTTATGTCTCCAGGTCACATGCGGAAAAGGGGCCAGGGCTAAGGCCGAAAGGGGCTTAAGGCCTTAATGTTGAAAAATGTTTTTTTTAGGATTTTGAAGTGTTTTTTGAGGAATTTGGAGGTTCTGATAGATGGAAGGAGGGAATTTTTAAACCAAATAAAGGGAAATATAAGGTTTAAAAGGGGTTTTAGGAGGATTTAGAGGTTAAATGAAGGGTTATAGAGGAAATTTGTGAAGGGAATAAGGGCAACAAATGGGGGATTTTGTGGGGGTGAAATGGAGAAAATGGAGGCCTTTTTTAGAACAGTCTCTTTCACAAACAACAGGGTTCATTAATGGAAACAACAGTGAAGATTCTTTAAAGGATAGAAGACACATGGAGGCTTCAATAATGATAGATTTACAAAGGAAAAGTGTCTCTTGAAGACTCAGAAACATATTTAGCCACCTGTTTGCTTTGAAAAAATATTATAGGTGGCTAACAGTGGCTCCACATGGGGATGGCATTTTCTTGAAGGTGCCAAGAATCTTAGATATTATCTTTGGAAGTAGGCCAGGTGCCTGGTACTTTGATCATCTTTTTCTTCTTTGATCAACTACTACAAACATGATGGATATTATGTCAGTAGAAAATTTTTTCCCAAACAACTACCTACCCATCCTACTGTCCTAACATTTTTTCTTCGAGATGCATTTAGACTTGCAGACCTTTCACATCATCATTATTTTGCAAACAGGAAAATAAACCTATCTACTTCTACCCTTATTTCTCCATGAGACCAGATTACATAGTTAGACTCATAGCTTCTCTACCTAAACTAATATCTGCCAGGATTAAACTATCTGATAGATTTTCATTCTCTACATTCTAAAACAGAAATTTAAATACAGAAAAACTAGGATTAGACTGTCTGGTTTGCTGTGGGTCCATGGCATAAAGACAAGTTGCACATGGAATGAACTTTGCAGAAATTGAAAACAAAATTTGAAGGCTTCAGATCTGAAAATCACCAGCATCTTTCCTTCTTTTTATGACTCAGATTTTGAGCTTTTTAGAGTCATCTTCTTTCTTCTTTTCAGCTCTGGTTTTGATCTTGTTAGAGTTGCTTCTTCTTTTTTTCTCTGCTGGTTCAAGTTTTAAGCTTGTCTGAACCCTTCTCTTTCTTTTTTTGTATTTTTTAAATTTTCTTCAAAGCAAAAATCAACAACTAACTAAATGCTCACAGGCTAAGCTTTATTGGGATTTCCTACCTATCCTACCCTAAATTGGAATATTTACATGTCTAGCTGACAAACTCTCTTTTCCAATATATCCAGTCAATCAGATGATTCCATGACTGGTCTTTTCTGCTCATCTCTTTGAGCATGTTGGACAGGCAGGGCCACTCCCATCCTCTTTGTTCATTAACAACAGCTTCTAAAATGCTTCTTGTTGTTTGTAACAAGCTGCTCTTGATGGCCTTTGATCCTTCTTCAAATTTCTACAGGAAATGAGCAGAAGGATCTTGAAATGATACCTGGTTTTGAGTATTTGGCAAGTAGGCTTCAACTAGGATTACTTCCTCTTCCACTGGATCGAGGAACAGATTCTCTTGAGAAAGAAATTCTTCCTCGTCTTCGTTATTTTTTGAACTGTAGGACTCATCATATACTGCAATGTTGTCCTCTTGTAGCTCTGAGATGTTCTGATCTGGTGGAATGAGCTCTGTGAAAAGATCAATGTATTCGTGAGCAGGGGTCTGTTCCATTGCTTCTTCTTTTTCAAGAGAAGGCTCCTTGGTTTCAACCTGCTCAAATATTTCTTCCTTGTTTTCCTCTTCACCCTGTGAGATGAAAGGCTACTGATTTCCAAATGCATGGAAACTATTACTGATGATATGAGATAAAGCAGAGTGAAAATTCAATGAATCTTCATCTACTACTATACTTTCATAGCTTTCCTCATCAGTATCATAAATATCCTGCATGGGCTCATTACTTTCTTGAAAGTGATGGTACTGATCTTCCTCCCACAAATCTACTAATGATGGTCCTGCAAGATCAACTTTTGTTTGGAGAACATCATCCTGAGATGAATCAAAATTAGGAAAATAATTAAAGTAAGTAATGCTACCACGCAAACATACTGGATTGTCAGTAGACCTTTCTTTATTCTAATTTACTGGGGAGTTTTCTAAATCTACACAACCAAACTCAGTGGATGGATGTGCAAGAATGTCTGTTCTGCAAAAAATTTCAGAGGCTGGCTGTCTGTTCAATATTAGATAAATTTCTTCCTTTTTCAAGGGATAAGGAATTTTCTTTTTTCTTAGGATATATGTACAACAGTCCTCTTTCTCTTGTGTTGGCTAATTTTGAGGCCTGATGTCTTCTTGAGCCTCTTCTAGGGGATCTTCACTTGTGCTTACGGGAAACCTTGAGGGTTTTCTATTGCTTCCTGATCTTTTTCTATTTCAAACAACTCCTCATGATTGTTATGACATCTAGTTTGGATACAAGGCTCATGGGTTGTTTCTTCTATATGATCAGGATGCCACTCTTCTTGTGTAATCTGAAATGGGTTATAATCTAGAGGAAAAGTTCCTATATGTGCTGGTTCTCCATCCACATCAGATTTTGTGTTTTCTAAGTGGCCACTTGTTTCCTCAAAGAATTTCTCACTATAAGTACTTGCAATTCAGTCATGAAATTCTCTTATCAACATAGTACAAGATATAGGTAGGAAATCAGGAATTTCTTGACAACCTTCCTTACCATATTCTATAAAGTCTTGAGCATCATACATGTCTCTGCCGACGCTGCTTCAGTCATGAGTTTTGCTCTTGTTTTAGAAAAATCAAGGTCGCTCTGCATCATCGATATTTCTCTAAATCCTAAATTTCATACCTCTCCATTATTTTTTCACTAAGTATGTACATTATTCTTGTCATTCTATCCAATAAAGCATTTAGCTTTGCTTCTCTATCCATACTTAGATCCATGTTTGTAAAAAGAGGTCACTGCATCTTCTCAACCAGTTTAGGGTCTTCTACCAGTGGAGTCATTAGGTCTTTTGGGAGTTGTGGAGTGTGGAGTCGCCAGGTGGAGGGTTTAGAATTTTTGAAGCAGGCTATTGTCCACCATCAACAATCAAATTCCAATCTAAAGAGATTATGGGTCTTCTGAGGCCTTAAGGATGTATAAGATGAAATTCACTAAGATTCCCCAGTTGAGTCACCATTATGTTGGGGTTCCTGTGTTTTGGCCAGATTGGCAAAGACCAAAAGACAAGACAACATCAAACCACTTTGGGATCCTAGTATCTAGCCCTCCTGGATCCAGAGAGGGATCTCTCTATAAATGCAAAGAATGATATATATTTAAGGTCAGTTTATGGTATTAGGCTAGGTATAAAGCACAAGGGTTTTTGGTTTGTTTGTTTGGTTGGGGATCATTAACTGAGAAGGTTATGTGAAGTGAAGAAGGAACTAAATAGAAGGATGTTTCAGCATGGGAAAATAGGTCAAGAGAAGTGTCAAACCATTGGGCTATGGAGTCATAAAAGGGTTTACTTGCATAACAACTATCCAAGGGTTTCCATAGGGCAAGTCATCTATACCAAAGGATCTCTTTAGATAGGTGGTGGGGATGGAACATTAAGAATGGGTGAAAGAAAGAAACCAAAGTGCAGCCTAAGATCAGGTAAGGACTTTTAACCTATCCTGCTTTTGACATACTTCAAAGGAAACTCTTGATAAAGACACAAAGGGTAGCTTACGATCAAGGAAAGACTTTTAACTTAACCTGCTTTCAGCATACTCTTAAGGAAGACAATCAACAGTCCTCATAACCGCTTTCAGAAAGTAGAAAACATTTAATATTAAACACGGAGTAAGGCCTAAGATTAGAGAAAGAATTTTAACCTTCACTGCTTTTGACACTAACTCACAAGGAAACTTTCAAGACAAACTGTTGGAGAAGAAACTAGAGGACAGGGCTAACCATAGACTTCCCTAGTTTAATCTTTACTTAGAATGAAATGAAAATATCATTTAAGAACAATATTTCAAGTTATATTCAGAAAGGCATGGGCTCACCAACACTTCTTGACTGGTCATACTCTATAATATTATCCTTAAAAACACAATTGGAGGAAAACATAAAGATAAATATTAATAGTGAGACTTAGGGTACTTCCAACAGTATGCCCTAATCTATGCTTGTTGTTCTTTATCAGAGAATAATGGACAATATGAAAACATGAAAGGAGACAATTGCAGTAAGAAAAACATCACCAATAATATAGACCAGGATCCTGTGAATCTGCTTGTTTAATTGATGTGAAAAACCAGTCACATACTTTGAGTCCAGTGGCTCTTTATAGTCCAAACTTATCTTCCCAGCCTACTATATTACAAACTACTCAGCTACTTCCCTCAATAACAATTCAAACAATCAATAAAATCCCAACAACGAATTTTCGATGAATACTTATAGGTGAATGAGGAGGTAGAGTAACTGAAGAGATTGTTGGCCTAATTTAATGAAGAATTTAGTGCTCCTCGGCCTCTGGGAGGCTTGATGGAGAAGAAATGACATGCTCCATACTTCATTAAATGGGCTTTTTCTTTTATTTTCACTCTGGCTATTTTTGTTTGACTTTCGGAAGCTCCGGTAGACAGGGCATTCACTTCTAAGTTGTAGATATCCAGAATATCTCTGACTGCCTTAATTGTGCCTTGTGTTGATGAAAAATAGGACTGCAGGTGGCAGTATGGGTCGATGAAAAGTAACTATCCTCTCTGATTTGGCGTGTAGAGGATTCTCTACTGATCTATCTGTGATGTGGGCTTTAGGCTTCATTAAGCCTCTTTGACCATATTTGTCTTTGGCTTGTGTCTTTATCCTTCTAAACATTGGATATAAGCATTAAGTCTTAAATATTATGCATTAATCCTTTAATCTCCTTCTGATACACTTTAAATCTCTGCTGATGGCTGCATAGGTGGCAGTGACACTGGAGGGTTCGTGTAAGGGTCAATGATCAGGATGCAACGACAAACATGGAATCAAAACCCTGCTGGTCCCTTTTCTGCATTGATTTAGGCTCAGGATTCTCACCCTGGAACTTTTTGGTCACTTATCTATAACTATGGGAAAAACCAGCAAGAACCACCATTAAACTTGCAAAAAGAAAACAAACCAATTAAATACAACCTATGCGGGGCTTAAGGCTGCTTCAGAGGGCTCAGGCGGATGGAGGGGCATTAAGGGAAAAAGTGGATGCAGTGGAAAACTGGGTGAAAAACCTGGCAGAGCAGCTAACCAGGTGCAGAGGGAGGTTTGGGTGCGAGGATGAACGTGGGCCATTAGATTATAACAATCAACAGTGGAGATCTTTCGATGGAGTCGTTTGGGAGGGTGATGGGGAGCAAGTGAACTGTTATCACAATATAACGTGGGCCATTAGATCAGGATGATCTACAACTATGATTAAAAGTAAAATTGACATTGCGGGGGGTAAGCAGTATGGCGGAAAACATTAATGGTTTTCGCGTGGGCTCTGAGGGGGTAAGTGGTTTTCCCAAAAAGAACGTGATTTCATAGAATAGGTGACGCGTGTCTTTTAAAAACCACTCATATCGCGTAATTTTAAGACGTTAGTGCCTAGGCGCGAAAATTACGCGACATGTAATGTGGACCGTTGGATGATGTGCGGGAGATCCGACGGTGTAGAATGAACGCGATAGCAGGTGAGATGCGCAACCGAAACATATGGTGGGGTTGAGTTAGGACCGTTAGATCTGTGGATTGGACAGTCAAGATTAAAAGAGAAAGCGGAGTTTTTGAACAAGAGGAAGACGGGGTAAGAGAATGAGCGGAAAGATGGGAGCCGTCGGATCTGTAGAAATGGATGGAGGAGATCTAATCGGTGATCAACGGAACAGTGAAAGGGAGAAAGGAAAATGCGAAGTGTGATGAAATCTTGGCCGTCGGTTCTTGTGTATTTGATGGTCAGGATCAAATCGGGGAATTAGGCCATCAGAGGAAAAGAAAAAAGGGAATATTGTGTTTGTGATATGCGATTAAGCACTAGCCATAGGATCGGAAGAGATCTACGATCAGGATTACATCGGCGGGGTGATGATGGAGGGCTATGGGCGAAGCACGATGAGATCCTAGCTGTTGGTTCTTGTGGATTCAATGGTCCAGATCAAATCTGCAGGCGCGAGTGATGAGCGAAGCGAAGAACCGATGGAGCAATGCGATTGAGCACGGGTCGTTGGATCTAACTTGATCGACGGTGGAGATTAAATCGAAGGTCGGGAGGAGAAGGGGCTCATCGCATCAGAAGATTGGAAGAATAAAGGAAGAGTCAGGCAAAGGAAACTCCAATTACGATGAGCGATAAGTGTTAGCGCCTGGTTATGGCTCTAGGTCACATGTGGAAAAGGGGCCAGGGTTAAGGCCGAAAGGGGCTTACAGCCTTAATGTTAAAAAATGGTTTTTTTAGGATTTTGAAGTTTTTTTTGAGGAATTTGGAGGTTTCGATAGATGGAAGGAGGGATTTTTTAAACCAAACAAAGGGAAATATAAGGTTTAAAAGGGTTTTTATGAGGATTTATAGGTTAAATGAAGGGTTATAGAGGAAATTTGTGAAGGGAATAAGGGCAACAAATGGGGGATTTTGTGGGGGTGAAATGGAGAAAATGGAGGCCTTTTTTAGAATAGTCTCTTTCAAAAACAGCAAGGTTCATTAATGGAAACAGCAGTGAAGATTCTTTAAAGGATAGAAGACACATGGAGGTTTCAAGAATGTTATATTTACAAAGGGAAAGTGTCTGTTGAAGACTCAGAAACATATTTAGCCACCTGTTTGCTTTGACAAAATATTATAGGTGGATAACACAAGTGAGATTCTTGCCATGGAGATTGATGGAGACAGAGAGTCTTGGCTTGAGAGAGCCAATTTGCATCTAGAGGGCCTACTAGAGAAGACAAAGAGAGACACTGATATTCAGAGGAAGATGGTGAAACATTATGCCATAAAAAACAGGATTTCAAGGGCCAAGCTAAAACGTGCCCATGCAAAGATTCAGGATTTTACCGAGTCAAAGGAGAAAGAGAAGCTCAATATTCTTGTTGAGTTGTCCGTCCAAGCCTCTAACCCTTGATCAGCAAGAAAAATTCCAATTTTGGCACTTTTGTGCACCTTTTGATTTTTTGACAGTTTAACATGCAGAAATTGTGCTAAACGCACAGCGCCACTGGCGCTGCACTTTTTTTGGTCCATCAAAATGGAAAATGGTCAGCATATGCATTTTCCTAACTACAAGTACATCAACCTCAGAAAGTTTCAAGATATTTGGAGCAAAAATGGTCCCTCAAAAAGGCCAAAAACCATCAAAAAATCATGTTTCTGCGCTATTTTTGACCTTGGCGCTGCGTGTTTACCAGTCTTGGGAGAATAGATTTTTGATAGGGAATATGGGAACCATTTTAGGAAGTCAAAGAATATTTGGAGACTAAACTCATATACCTTTCCAATGAGCCATCATGGAGATCATTTGGACATCGGGAAGGCCTCCAAAAGTTGGCTACAAGACAGGCTAATTTTTTTGTCATGGCGCTGCGCGTTTGCACCAGTGTTGCACGCCTGTACCTTGCCTCTACGCCCTTGCCAGGAGTTGAATAAAGACACCAAAATTTATTGAAAAAGTTATTGAGAAGGCCTTAAATTCAAATTTTTCCATAAGTTAGCTTAAACAATGAAGTTACGAGTTATTATTATAGTGAGTCACTTTCATATATTTTGCCTTGGGCCTTGCATGGTCTCAAAGGTAAAAAATGCATTAAATATGTAATAAATAACATTTGAAACCCTAGATTGGGATCACCTCCTCATTTTGCAGATAAATACTGCATCTATGCTTCATGGTTTTTGTAGGTTGATTTTTGGGCTGAATACTGCATAGACTCTGAGTTGAAAAGAAGTTTGTCTTTGGAGCTCTGTAACTGTTTTGTACTGGATATCAATGGAACAAGCACATTCATGGGATTCATGAACTTTGTTAAATGGTGATGTTATTCTGATATTGTAATTGTTTCCTTATATTTTCCATATTGTCCATCCTTTCTCTGATAAATGAACAAAAATTTTAGATTAGGATATGTTGTCTTGGCACCCTAAGTCTGTCTGCTTTCTTTATCTTAATGTTTTCTTCTGCAAGGTATAATTGGAGAATTATTAATTTCTCTTTGGTTCCACCTAGCTTGTTGTCTTGAAAATGATTTAACAAGAGTCAAGAAAGAAGTCTATGTTATACCCTGTCCTTTGGTGTAGCTTGAAATATTGTTTTTAAGGCCTTTCTTTGAAGTTTACTTACTAGATTTTGGCCAAATAAGTTTATGGTTTGTCGTGTCCTTTGGTCTTTGAAGTCTGATTGAATAATTTAGGAGTTCCCTTCTCTTTAATCATTACTTAATTGCTATCTTAAATGTTTTCTTTGTGTGAAAGTGAATAGCTAGAGAATTTAGGAGTTCCCCGCTCTCTAAGATTTGCTGGATTGTTATCTGAAAGTTTACTTGGTAAAGTCTGGCCAAAGAAGTTTATGGTAAGCCCTGTCCTTTGGTTCTTTCTTAAAAATAGTAATCTTAAAGACTCTTCTTGTTCTAGTACATGTTAAAGGATTCTTAACTTCCCTTTAAAGCTACTAAATTCACAACTTAGTGTTCATTTCACATTCACATAAGCTATTAAGATCCATTTGGCTTAGTTAGCTTGCCCTGTGGAACACCCTTGATTTGTTGAGGTACTCCTCAAACCTTTTACAGACTCCATATCCCAGTGGTTTGAACTTATCTTACTCCATATGTTCTTCCTAACAAGCAACCAAACAAAACAAAACAAGCCCAATGGTTTGAACTTATCTTACTCCATCTATTCTTCCTAACAAGTAACCAAACAAAACAAAACAAACAATCCCTATCATTTTAACCAGCCTAAAATCAGCATCCTAAATCAATCAAGTTATATCTTTTATATAAATATAGAGAGAGCCCTATCTGAGTCTAGGAAGGCTAAGTCCTAGGACTCCAAAGTTGGTTTGGCGTTACCCTTGTTTATTTGGTCTTACCAATCTGAAAAATTATAGGGACCTAACAAAGTCAATCATTATTAACCCAAATATTGATGTTACTAGCTAGGGCCAACTGATATAAACCATGATGATCCACCATACATTGTTGTCCTCAACTCATTATTTCCAAATGTATCCTACCATATGTTTATTCCTAGGCCACTGCATTTGTGGTGCACTAGTTTTTGTATTAAATACACACACACGAGGGTTTATCTCAACCAATTGTTGCCAATGTTATTGGTGTATTTGGATATGCAAGCAAGTCCCTAATTCGACTCCCCCTAAGTAAGTTGCACTAGTATGTCAACAGGTTTACTATGGATGTGACTATATTGGGATAGGAACAAGGTAGCTAATGGCCATTCAAAGAGGCATTAGGGTTCGAGCATGGTGTTTGGACCATTTCAGTTTCTTAGCATGGGCATACAAATGATTTCATTCATTAGCTATAAAATTCTCTACAGAAAGATACTCTGACTTATGCAATGACGTGTTTTTATTTTGTAAAGCCATGAAAAGTCTATTTTCTGTTGTTGATATAGCTCACAGGTTCTATGATAGCCGACACTTTTTAGACCCTTATTTTGAAAGGTCTAATATATTTTCCTTTTAATTCAAGAAACAACTTTTTCTTTTTTAATTAGCTCACTGATATGTAAGCCATGTATGCAAATTTTTCATGAGCCAAATGTGAGACCTCTCACCCAAAGTTAGGGAGGTTACAGATTCAATTTTCTTGATCCCCTCACAGTTAAGCACCCTAATTAGGGCCACTAAATTACCGAATTTACCATCCATGGATCGTGGAAAAGTACTTAAAGGGTTTTCCAAGAGGTTTTCTCCTAAGAAAAAAATACTCATGAGGTTTCTTTCGAAAATAAAAAAAATATGTGTATATATATCTAGATAGGTAGATAGGTAGGTAGGCAGATAAATAACATTGTTTTATAGCCCCAATGGTTACTTCAAGTGATTTTGCATGCCATGCCAAAGCCATAATGACCACAAAGATCACAAGGTATAATCCACTTGGGTCCCTTGAGGGTTGACACATGTCTTCCAAAAAAAGAGCACCATTCACATTAACTTCGGTCTCTTTAGGGTTGGCACATGTCTACCAACAACATAGCAGTGTTCAAAAAATGTGAAGAAAATATTGGAGGATTTCCCCAAGGAAGTTGTATATGGGGAAAATGATATTATCATTGTTTATATCAATACTTAAAGAATATTTTTATCAACAAAATCAAGGGGTAAATAACACTCTACAATCCTCTTAATTAGGCTTATAATGGAGAACCTAGAGGCAATGTTGCACATGCTTGGAACCTGTTATTACATTTGGGAGTGTCAAAGTAAGGCTTATGTTTATTGCTGATTTTCTTGTCTTTTGGTAATATAGCTAGTACAACTCCAATGTGCTCATGAGTTATCACTAGCATAATCCCAAGTGGCTCTTTATGGGGAGAGGATGAAATGTACATTTCTCTCCATCTATGAATTTATGTCACAATATGGATAATTTCTCAACTTGTATTCATCTATAGTACAGCTACAATATATCTGATAGTTCTTGTATATTTTCAAGGCATTCCAAAGTCTAGTTCTCATCATCAGGATCCTGACTTGAAACCAATAGAATGCAATGTTAGAGCATGTTTTCATTATGCGTTTAAAAAACATGGCTGCAAATTTTTCATAAGATTCATTCCTTTGAAAATATTTGGAAAGAAATTTTCCAAATAAACACACAATATTTTTTGCATATATAATATTTCATACAGTATAATAATGGAACATTGTTTGTATTTTCTTCAACCCTCTTTGTTGTGCTATGAATATTAAGTGTTTGACTCCTAACAAAAATACAATCTATGACTTTCGATCATATCAAGCAATCAATTGCAAGTGCAACCTCCTGCAATATCTCTCTCCATTAGTTTCTTTTGCACCAAACTAGTGTCAAAATAATTACATGATATAAAAGTAAATAAGGATTAACTTAAATCCAGGGAATCATACCAATGGACACTTAAAAGACAGATCTATGCAATTCACATTATTGACCTAGAAATCATCCCTAATATTCTCCACAACATGCCTGGAGAACATGTAACACTAATGAAAGGAGGAGAATGAAATCCCTTCAAAATATACACACATTTCTTTTGTATATAAGGCTCACCTTTCTATCTTAACTAATTGATCATGTTTATCGTACCCATAATAAAATGGCTCCTTCTAAAATATCTGCAACAATAAATAAAAAAGTAAAAATTCATAAGTAAAAAATAGGGCAAGTTACTCATGAAAATCATTTGTATGAATAATTATTGTGTTCTCTTAACAATGCAAAGAATTTGTATGAATAATTAATGTGTTACCTTAAAAAAAAATTTTATCATACCATTCCAGCAAACCTACAATTAAGGCTCCACATATCCAGAGAATAATCACAATATTGAACATCAAGAAGAAGTTCAGGACCTTTGAAGTATCTCATACATAGATATGTCTCATTATTACCTAGCTACCCATTTGAACATAGGAAATACTAGATCATAGAAATATCCATTTTTTTATTCTTTCTCGTTAACACACAAAAGTGTGTTCCCAGTTCTTACTAGTGTTTCGGGCATAACATGGTCAAGAAAAGATGAACAAGTGCAGGATACAAATCTCAGAGTATTAAAAATATGATAGAACAATAACATATAAAAGAAGACACATATCCATAAAAACCTCAGTATCCCTAAATTAATAAATTTTTAAATGATAAATATTATTATTAACAGGGATTCAACCAACCAGCAAAATCAATACCTTCACAACATATCAAAAGGTTCAACCACATGAAGCACATGATGGAGAGCAACAAGGCACATAATGCCTTGGGCATTCATAATTATATTTTTTATTTTTCCTTTTGACTTACAAACATGTTCAATGAGGCCATCAACTGGCTATTACTGGTCAATAAAGTTACATAACCTTGAATAAATGTTTTGATGCAAATATAATAAACTTGAGGGTATGATCACAACTCATGGACCCATTGTAAATAGTAGGTATAGTCAAGTTCCTATAAACCATAGTAAGGAAAAATTTTGTCTTTTGTGGTCCATAATAACGCTTTAACTAAGGCATATATCCAAATAAAAATCAAGACAATGGAAAACAATATACAACAATGAAACTTAAGGAATTCATAAGGTAACTGAAGCTTTGCAATTCTTGAAATAATACTTACTTGAAAATTGATTTTTAATGGACCAATTTATAGTAAAGGGGAAAATTCTAAAAAGGTATCAAGGAAATAGGTGCAGACTTGACAATCAAAACTCGATAAGGTGTGGAAATAAGCATGTAATCAATAACTAAAATTGTCCAAAATTTCAAATTTCTGGTTGCCTACAGTGAGTTAAATTCTTGTCAGTCCTAAGTTGATGGCAAGCAAAAACTAGGCCATTTACTGTTAGAATCTCAAATCCTGGGTGTTATATTTTTACCTTGTTTTCTCAGTAGTTGATTCTCCTTCCTCATAGTGCAACTATAATAGCAGATCCATGCCTTGATATATGTTTGCAGCATTGATAACAAATGAAGCTAAGCATAGCAATAGTTCGCTTTTGGAGGAGTGTTGTTGTTATGTAGATAAGTTTTTAGGGGGCATAAGAATGCATGTATGCACCATCATTACTTAATTCCTTGTTTTATATTTAGAGAAGGCACAATATTTATGAGAAAATTGCATGTTTTCGGGCACAGATCTCAAGAAGGTCATGCATTAGTTTGTCTTCGATTGAGAGGCTAGGTCCATGAATGCAATGACCTATTTTTCTCCAGTTGAGCACACTATTTTTTGAAGCATTATCCATGCATGAGGGTGCGCTAACCTACGATATTAGGGTTATGTTTTAACACCATCACCTAAGGTGCATCACTAGATGTTTGTAACAACCCCCAAACACCCATCTGAGGAACATTACCCTTGAACTCTGCCTCCAATTCCATAAATTTAACATTTTTTTAGCCTCTATGGGAAGGTAGTTCAATGTCTTCTCTAAAGCCATTTTCAACAATATTTTCCTAGGCATTACTTTGCTAGCTTTGGCACATGAGAAAAAAATCACCTGCATTATGGAGCGTTACCTCTATTGAAGCATTACCTCATGGTAAAAGTATTTTTGGCTATAGTGATTCCTTCAAAGTTTATAAGATCTACATTCTATTAAAACAACAAGAAAATAGTGAGTTGAAACATGAAATTTGATGAGAAGGCTTGGTCCTCCAAGTCTTAGGGGCATCTTAGGAAGGTTAAGGAGGGTGAGACATTTTTTGTTTCAAATTCTTCTCCACATATTTGAGGGAAATCAGATTCAGATCAACAAAGTTCCAATGCAAACACAGAGCATGCATGGCACACCCATACATTGCACAAGACATAGGAGTAATTTGTAGCTCCAAAGACTTATTTTCAAGTGAGTCATCTTCCTCATGAAAAAACATAAGATTTGAAAGGGAATGACTAGAAAAAATTATTGAACCTAGGTGGTTGTAGAAGATGAGATTGTCTTTGGCTCCCCCTACTTGGTCATAATGTTGATCACTCCTTTTCCATCTACATCCACAGCCTTGAAAGTCCCCAACTTTACCTATGTATTCACAGATTGATATAAATTTGCAACCAAACTCTTGATTCTTATCATGTGGTTACTGCAGCCACTGTCCAATAGCCAAACATTATCAGAAGGTTTGTGGATGGTATGGCAAGCTAGGAACATGGAGTTAGTATTCTATGTAGTGACATTAGCTCTCCGGTTTCCTTGATCAGCTATCCTCTTCTTGCAATCACATGCATAGTGACCAAATTTATTGCAATAATAACATCTCACCTTTGATTTGTCAACTCTTTGATTATTGTTGAAGCTTTTGTTGTTGCTTCCACTTTCATGTTCATGGTCTTCTCGGCCATATCTCTGACCATCATGCCTTCCACCTCGTCCTCTTCCTCTCGATCTACTTCTGCCTCAACCTCTATCTCTTGAAATAGAAACTTGACTTTCGAAATAAGTTTCTAAAGTGGAATCCCTATTTCTGTCTATCCTTGCCTCATGATAGAATTGATCCCATCAACTCATCAACTGTTAGTGTTTCCAGATCCTTGACTAAATCTATGGTTGCTACCACAACATCAAATTTGGTAGACAAATATTTGAGGACCTTCTCAACACTTGTTTGATATTTAATATCTTCACCATAATTTTTTAACTAATTTATAACAATCATGACCTGATCCATGAAGGAATCAATGTCCTCTATCTCCTTCATCTGCAAAATTTCAAAATCTACTCTAGTATTCTGCAAATTAACAATATTAACTTTATTCTTACCTTTATAACGTGTTTCCAAGGTATCCCATGTTGTCTTTGCTAAAGACATGATCATAATTTTCTGTAACATTGTTCGGTCCACTCCCTGCTAGTTAAGTTGCAATGCTCATGCATTATTCTTTTTGTCTTTCTTCCATAGTTCCCTCTCTGCATTAGTGAGGGCTACTTCTTATGCTTCATTCTGAGGTTTTGAAAACCCAAACTGGACATGATCCCAAACATCATGAGTCTTCAACGTGTCTCCATATTAATGACCCACACATCATACTCCTTCCCTATAAACAGTGGGAACTAGGGCTGGAAATTTGATAAAGTCATTTTTCTTCAAAAGTTTCTCTTTAAATAATACTAAAATCCTTTTAATGAACCCTTGATTATAATTATTATTTATATATATATATATATTTTTAACTAAATATTTATATAAAATAAATCATTTTATAATAAGATTTCCTTTTTATTTCATACTAAACTCACTCCAAAAACCTTTTACACACCACAAATTTTAAGGGCTTCGAATTCCCTTTGAAAATATTCAGTGTATGATAAAGAAATCATTTATGGTTACTAAAGTGGCTAGGCACGGAAAGAACCAATGTTAGTACACTCTCAACAAATAGATACTCCATGTTAGTTGGTTAATGCTATTAATGACAAAGGTAAGCAATGTGCTTGTTAAGTGTGTTAAGTCTGCAACTTTTAACGTGTCTCTCTATAGGATCCTATTGCTTTATAATGCCCTTAATATCAATGCAAGGTGTGTTATAGCATCAAACAAGAGAAAAAAATGATTTATCCTCTCACATACAGATTTCTATTAATCCGTTCTCCCTGGATCTTTGTAACCTCGCTCCAATAACAACTTGTTGGAAAGACAAAGGAGTAAAGGCGCAAAATAACACAAAAATTCACACACACAATAACATGAGTTGCAGCTCTTCTATTTATCACACAAACTTGATTGATTACACTGAACCCAATGAGGGGTATTTATACTTTTCCAACTAGCGACTCACCTAAAATAACTTGACATGCAACCACACACTAGATTAGACTATGAATTAACTCGAATTGACTCAACACTCAGTATTATTGACACTCTAATTTTAGATAACTTCTTCATGCATGAGTAATTAGCTATTTTAACAATTTCAAACATTAGTACAATAGTCACATTAATATACAATATAAAAAAAAAATTACACGTAGTTTCGATAATTAATTGAATGGTAACATTAATATATATCATTAAATTTGGTTTTACACTAAGGACTATGGAATTTCTATTATATAAATCAATTGAATAAATTTCAACCATGGGTTATTAGCACCTAGACTCTCCCAAGGATTCAGAACCTCCATACCTCCACCATGTGGCAGGATCCTTTTTGGGACCATTGTCCGATTTATGATGGCGCCTCTTCTCGGGATTGCAATCAGATCAATGGTGGTCTGGAGGTAGATCGACGAATCAGGTTGACGACAGGGAGTTAGATGGTAACTACCCTCCCCTGCTACACGTCCCAGGTTCCTCATTCTCCTCAACATTTGATTCAAAATGCTCCTCTGCAACTTATCTACAGTTTTTTCAGTCTTATATTTGTTACAATATTGGTGGCTTCCTATTTTACTCATTCAGACCATATGTTTTCCAAATGATGCAAGGATACACTAAAAACCCATTTCAAGCTAGAAATCCCATGGTAAAACCCTAGTTTTTTTTTTTTACACTTATTTCTGGTTAATTTATCGTTTTACATTGACTTTGTGACTCCAGTCTACAATTATTTATTTTCTACGTAGGGAAAAGGGAGGCACCATCCACTCCGCTAACTTATTTTTTAGTACAACTTTCACCCCTTTCCTCTGCAAAATTTCTAGGTAAATTGTTATGTCGTTCACTAATTAGTGTTAAGGATTTATTTGTTTGCATAATTTTTGGCTTATAATATTTATTTGCAGTGAAATTTACTCAAACCCTAACCACGGTTGTTCTTTCCCTCGTAGGTGAACCGGGTAAGAGACTATGTTACAGGAAAAAACCTTGTCATTAGCTCAGAGGAGAAGATAAATATGGAAGGAATACAAAGACCTAAACTAAACCTACTTCTGCCAAGGTAACACACTCCTATAATAGCACAAGAGCGTTATAATGCACCTGATTAATGAATAGACCGTGTTAGTGGCTAGGGCAATGCTCTGTTTACACTGGAGGGCATTGTTACCCGTGTTTTGAGCTTGAAACAGGAAAAACCCGCAGAGAATGATTTGAAAACCCAGCTTTTTCTCATAAGAGAGTCAGTACAAAAAGGAAATTGCAAAGCACTAGTCTCTTATTGGGCCTTTCCAAAAACAACTGAACTCTCAAGGAAGGAAAAAGCATGGGAAGTTGAGGAAACATCTTGTTTTTTTCCATTTAGAACTGGTGGAAGGAGAAAGGCAATGATTGCTCTCTCCATCTCCTATAAAATGGAGCTGAAGGCTCTTGGTTCAAGGTTGAAGGATTGTCAAAGTTTTGAATACTTGTGAAGTAGAGCATTATTGTTGTAGTGTGAAGGTCAAAGATCAAGGAGGTTCATTGAGAACTTGTTGATCAAGACATCACCACATAGAGAGATAGAGAGATTAGAAGGCTAAGGAGGGCTTGGTACAACCGATGGTTGTAATCCTCCTTTTTATAAATAAATAGAACTGTATCTGTTTTTTCCATTCTATGCGTTGATATTGTCGTTGTTATTCAATTACTTATATATCATGAGATGAATGGCTTAGATGTGCATAGTTTAAATGTTTATCATATGTTAACTTAATTGATATGAAATATATGTTATGGTAGAGATTACATGGGTGCTTTGATTGATTATAAGGTCGAGATTTGGAGCCGATGAAGAAGGATCCCCACTTCGCTGCTTAGCGCTCTCCAAAACGCTTCAAGATCATTAAAGAGGTAATCTTCCATCCTATTCCATCAAGTTGTTTAAGTTAATATGAACATGTATGTGCCTTCTTTGTGAACTATATAGCTAATATTACTGTCTGCCTCGGGCACCGGAAAGCCATGAGAGGGATATTAGAAAACCAAAAACCCAAGCATTTTACCCTATAGCAGAATTGGTGACTCCGCTGGGGATTTCCCCATAGTTTCTGGACTATCTCTTTCCCCCTTTCTTCTTTCCTCTATTCACAGACCCTTCTGACCTGCATTTATGCCCAGTAGACATTTCAAAAGCTCACAGAGTTCAATCATGTTTCTGTTTGACCATTTGAAGGACTTTACCCTGGCTAACGCTTCCTTTGTTGGTGTTCCAGTGCATTATAACGCGGGCTCTGCTTAAAGACAGTGCGTTATTCTTTGGATTAACGCTCTCTTTACCCCTGTGATTGTGGTTTTTGGTTGTAGAGTTTTTTGGCCATCAGTATCCCTCCTTGACTGAATCCCTATGCTTGTTTACTAAGTTGGCATTTCTGTTTATTTTCTCTTGTTTGAAAAGTTAGTGTCAAAAACATTTACATTTTAGAGAAGATTTTTTTTTTTAGTTTTTCTGCATCTAGCTAAATTAATTTTGAAAATTTCAGTTTAAAAGACTATTAAGATGAGGTAAATAGATGTTTGAATCTTTAAGGTTGAACTTTGCTATTTGAATGTTAGTGCATGGATGTTGAAAATAAACCTCTCCTTGTAGAAATACTCTTCATCGAATTGACTGTTTAGAGCATATTTTTTCATGGTTTCCAGAGTCAGAGTCTCATTACATTTCATACATCCACTCCCCCTCCGCAAGACTAATAATCAAGTATGCTAAGAATCAAGCGATAATAAAATAAATCACATTACTTTTTCTGCGTTTACACCAACAGTATTTCAGGCTAGGATCTTGGGTTAGGAAAAGTGAGAAAATCACTCAACATCTCAAAACTTGAGACTAGATTCATTAACAAGCGAAATCCTACTGCACTCATATTATCGGGACCGTTCCTTTACCAGAGCTCAGTGCGAGACAACACTTGGGTGCACAAGAAGGTAGCCCACCTTCGACTGCATCTGGTGGGCATGCTATATACTGGGGTTCCCTTCGGTGATGTTGAAACTAGATCAAGGATCTATGTGTTTTGCCCATATAGCATGATGTCCTAGACCGTGGACCCCCCTGATGATGTCTGTGATTTGAGGTATCTTTAGTGGCCATACTTTTTAGGGACTTACACAAGGTGACTGGGATAGGCTATCCTGGCACCTGAAACAGATGGACCCACTCTGTCTTCGGTCTTTAGGAGGGTACTCATCTTCATGAGAGTGCTTACACCTATCGTCTGAGGTTCGCGTGAAGCTCTAGAGTGACCGTAACTGTACTTTCGACCGACCCTCTCTGTATACTATTGTGACACTAGATTTGATCACCAACAAATGGTAGTACTCAGACAGGGCACCCTATTCTGGCTGCTTGCTGATTGATTTTAGAGAGTCCTTTTTTCTTTTTTCTTTTTTTAGGTGTGTCGTTACTGTCATTGAGACTATATAATACATCACAATTTATTAAAATTTGTTAAAACTAAACAGGTCACCATGGCATCATCTGACCCACGCCGTCTGTCTCGTTGACAGCAAGGTCTACCTCCTCTGACTCTTGAGGAAGAACTGAACCTTGGTGAACCCATGCCTTCTGCGGAATAGTAGTCTCCATTAACAAATCCCGATCTTCACATAGCCTCACATCATACGGAATTTCCAGAGGACCCTTTCACGGAAGGTGTCATACCTCATTACAATCCTCCACTCACTGATCCATTGGGGCCTGTGATAGTTCAGATTCCACCATGCCAAGACATGTCTTCGGTCGCACAAACATCCATTTCACAACTGGCATCCACAGGGTCGATACCAATGGCAACCATCCCAGGTTCGCCACCATCCTCCTTGCCAGTTGTTAGTTCCATGTCATCACTTGGTTACCCCAGTAGTCAACATATACCTAGTCCCAACCCTACGGTCATCCCAATTGTGAGTAACTCGCCGAGACCTTCGAGATCTACTCCTACCGTGACCACGTTGGGACCTACGGTTGCTCCTCCCACGAGTGGGACTACTTCGAATCCTTTTAGAAACCCCTTTGGTTGGAACCCTTTGCTGAGTTCAAACCCCTTGGCCACCATACTAGGGGGCAGTTTCACAAGCACACAAATAACAAGGAACATTTCACTACCCCTGCAAACGTTAGGACAAACTGGACAACCTATTATTAACACTATTCCCTTAAGTGGTCTAAATATCGGTGTAGGGTCTATGCTGTTGCTGAACTATGCAAGTAGTAGCATGCCTCTGAGAAGCTCTATTGCATCCATATGTAATAACCCACCCCAACCTCCATCTATAATGGGAGGGGACTTTTATACTGGGGCAACCAACCGTTCGCCCCGCAATACAATATGCCCTATGGACAACAACCATGTATCCCGACCCCTCCACCTATAGGAAATTTTTATCAAAGTCCTACTTATCCTACTGGTAACACATTGATGGGTGGACCCTATGGTCCACATAGTCAACCAATACTTCCTTGGTTAGATTCGGGGGCAAACCCGCAATTGCCATTTTTGGCAGCTCTAGACATTCCCGACATCTATAAACTGACTAATGACCCCATCAATCACAACCCGCTCTGGCCTCTAGTACCGCACAAGATTCCTTATGACATTCCAAAGTTCAATGGGAAACAAGGGGAAGACCCAGCCGCAAACATCACCACCTTTCATTTATGGTCTATATCTAATTCCATGGTGGATGATAGTGTCCGTCTTCGACTGTTTCCCCACACCCTTATAGGCAATGCCACCAAGTGGTATATTGAATTGCCACGCGCCACCATAAACACTTTTGGCACTTTAGCGACGGAGTTTCTAAAGAATTTCCAATTACCAATCAGATTTAAAACCAGAACGGAACTGTTAACCTCACTACGCCAAGACACCGCCACCCACATCTATGATCATATTCATGCATGGAGACATAGGAGGAGGTTGGTCAAAGCGCCAATCCTAGATCATCTGCTATCTAATTGGTTCTATAAGTCTCTCTTACCCCACATCTCTAAAGACATTGGCCTATCCGGTGAGGTTACAGAAGATCAATGCATTCGTCATGCCCAAAATTTGGATTTAATCTATTCACAATCTGGCACGCTATATGATTTACTCCCTAATGCCCCTGGTAACCCAAATCCTCCTGCTACTCAAAAAACCGGAGCCCACGCCAACGGTCTCATTGGCACAATCTCTGGCGTAGCCACAAAACAGTCTCAGGGGCAAACCTCCCAGCCATCCTCGGCTGCCACCGCCCCTAACCAAACAACTACTCTTCCTATCGCTGAGGTAAATTTTGTGCAAACTTCACAAAAACCTAGTGGCAAGAATAAGAAGAACAAGAAAAAGACAACTTCTTTGGAAGAGTAGTCGGACAATCAGAATAATCCTAATCAGAAAAACGCTGCTAAAAATGACAAAGGGAAGGATAAACCCATGAAATTTCCTTGCAAGATCTGTTGCGGAGGACCACTTGACATAAAAATGTCCTTAGCTGTAGGAATGCACTAATTTTATTGCAAACAACGATTCTGGGCGAACACCTGCCGTTCTTCATAATCCTTTCGCTAATCAACAACAGCAAAACATGTTTGAAAACCTGCCACAACCCCAACAATGAGGCAATGGTGGTTCACATCCTTTCGGTGAAGGATCATTTGCCATTTATGGCATTGAGAGTGTTGAACTTCAAACATGAGCTAAGCTTTATGGAAATCCTAGCATCGACGCTCAAGAACCTGGTACTAGTTCAACTCCACTGCTGCCAAACGATTTGCATATCGAGTGGCCTACTGCTGATCCCATAATTCATCCCTCCAAAGGGACACTTCGACGCACCACTCATAACACCTCTGCACGTGCAGCCCAAAACTACAACATTGTAGAAGATTTGGCACAGGCACCGTCAGCTATGTTTGCTATCGAAGTATTGCAAACTTGTCCAGCACAAAGGAAAGCCTTCCTTTCAGCCATTGGTGGAATAGACCCCCAGGATTCTATGCTAGCTATCTTTGATTTGGAAAAATCTCAAACTCGCCTCTCATACCAACTCATATTCCAAGTGTAGGTTGTGTCGAAAGGGAGACCAATCCATCGCACTGTCATCGACGAAGGTGCTTTGACCTGCGTTATGTCACAAGCTTGCTGGCTCACTTTAGGTTCTCCTACCTTAACACCGCCGTCGAATTCCCTCAAAGATTTCGATGGCCACACGTTCCTCCCAAAAGGATACCTTGCTAGCTTTCCCATCACTCTGAGTGCGAAAAAATTAACCTTGGACGTTGAAGTCATAGATCACTGTCTTGAATATAATCTATTGCTCGGTCAGAGTTGGTCTTATGCCATGATCACCATTGTTTCTTTGGTCTTCGACTCGTCCTATTTCCATTGGATGGGAAAATAGTCACAGTGGATCAGTTATCCTTTTGCACCCCTGATTATTCCACGTTCCAAGTAGCACCGTACCCCTAATAGGAGGCTTTCCTGACTCTTACATCAGTATTGGTACCGGTATTTTGAAGACATCTTCCCTACTGGGTTTTTTTCCTCTCCCACCGCTAGAGATCTCAAATACGGTTGCAATGATATCCACCACTTTGGATGGCTCTATCGACCCATGGATCCTTCCGGCACCTTCAGACATTGATTCCTACGGAGATCAGATGCTTCTCTCACTAGCCGAGTTGGCCTACCAAGCCATCCAAATTATAGCTGAACCCTCCACTGCTATGGTTTCAACCAAAGGTACAAACCTCCCACCCATCACAGTTCTCTCTAAGGATCTCCTCAATGAAGTCTTGCCTACAGACGAAGCTATTCGAGAGATCATGTCTCTAGAAGAATGACCTTGGGGAGAGTTTCACTATCACGCTTCGATGATCGACTCGGACGTGATAAATACTAAAATCCCATCCTTTGACCCAGCTAAGATGGTTCCCTCCGCTTACATGAATGTTCAAACTATTGATTCAGAAGGGAACATGGGTAATCTTTCTAAGACAATGCTCATTGATATCTCGGTCAAAACGAGTATCGTGGAAAATATTCAGATTGGAGCAAATTCCAATCCTGAGGAAATTGCATGCTTCACATCCCTTTTCAAGGAATTCCATGATGTGTTTGCTTGGTCTTATGATGAAATGCCCAGCATAGATCCATCTATAGTCGAGCACGAAATCAAGATTTATGACAATGCCAAACCAATTCGGCAGCGACTCAGGCCTGTCCATCCGCGCAAAGCGGCCGCCATCAAAATTGAGGTAGAAAATTTTTTAAACGCTGGTTTCATTTATCCCATTCCTTTGACAGAATGGGTTTCCAATCCGGTCCCCATAGATAAAAAACAAGGCACCATCCGAGTTTGTGTTGACTATTGTTATTTGAATGCTGCTTGTCCCAAAGACAATTATCCTATAACGTTCATAGATCAATTCTCGATGATTGTGCTGGATGCAAATATTTTTCCTTCATGGAAGGATTCTCGGGCTATAACCAGATTGCAATTAAAAAATAAGACCAGCATAAAACTGCCTTTATCTGTCCTCGGGGCACCTTTGCATATTGTAAACTCCCATTCGGTCAGAAGAATGCCAGAGAAACTTTTTAGCGGGCTATGGACTACACTTTCCACGACATTCAACATATTTTACAGGCTTACTTGGATGACCTTCCGGCCCATTCCAAGAAACAACATGATCACCTTGCTCATCTGAAAGAAATTTTTGCGAGGTGTAGATTATACAATATACGTCTGAATGCTCATAAGTGGGTATTCATGGTTGAGTCCGGGTGTCTGCTAGGTTTCATTATCTCCAAGCACGGGATTAGGGTTGATCTCAATAAGGTTAAAGCAATTTTTAAATTGCCGGCACCACAATCCCTCCTCCAACTCCAACGTTTGCAAGGGAAGACAAACTTTTTACGTCGACTCATTGTTAACTATGCCGAGATGATGAAAGGATTCATGCGATTATTGAATAAGGGAACACTATATTTTTGGGATGACCAAGCTCAACAGTCATTTGATGCTTTAAAACATGCACTTGTTTCAACCCCACTACTTAGTGCCCCCGACTACTCACGTGACTTTCTCCTCTACCTAGCAGCCTCACCATCCTCACTTGGAATGGTTCTGGTTCAAGTTCACAATGACGACAGTGAACATGTGATATACTACTTGTCAAACGGTCTAATTAGACTCGAACTACGTTATTCACATCTGGCAGTAGTTTTTGTCGTCACCCGACTCCGACACTATATATTGCTGCGACAGACTACTGTTATTGCTTTGGAAAACCCCATGCGACACAGCTTGTGTTGACAAATTATTGGAGGAAAATATTCCAGATGGATCATAATCCTCCAACAATTTGATTTGGTCTTCACAGCTGCCAAAGTAAATAAATCTCTATTCTTCGCCGAATTGCTATCGGACCTTCCCAGAATCGAACCAGGAGAAGTAGCTCATGGTCCATTTCCTGATGAATCTGTATACTTGGTTGATTCTTTGGACCCATGGTATGGAGACATTCTGGTCTACCTACAAACCCAATGCTTCTGCCCAACTCTCACGTCCGACGACCGTTGTCGTATCTGCCACCATGCAAAGCACTACCTCGTGCTGAATGATACGCTATATTGCCGTGGTGTCGATACTATTCTCCAGCGTTGTCTCACTTTCGATGAAGCAGAACGTGTTTTGGATGACTGCCACGCAGGGGCATGTGGAAGTCATCTTTCGAGCATAGCTACTACCGAAAAAATCCTGCGTGCTGGTTATTATTGGCCCACTTTGTTTAAAGACTACATTGCAGCGGTCCAGAAGTTCCATCCATGTCAAATTTCACGAAGAAAATGCGTGCTCATCCCGCCCCCCTTCATCCGATTATCTCGATTGGTCCTTTCGCCAAATGGATATGATCATGAGGATTTGTTGTTGCAATTGGATTTTTATTATGTTTTATTTTTTATTTTTTTATGAATAGGGGTTTTTTATTTGTGGATGTTTTTTTTTTTTAATTTCTAAATGTAAATGCAAATAAACTTGAATGAAAATGCCTAAAACTAAAATAAAATAAAAATGGAATTGCACAAAAATTGAATTTGAAAATTTGCATGATTAAAAAAAAAAAGAAATTGAAAAACGAAATGGAATTCTACTTTAAAAAATTGAAGTAAAATAAAAATTGGAAACAAACAAAAAAATGAAATTCTAAGGTTGATCCCTATGTATGCCTCCCCGACAACAATGCAAAAATTTTGAGTAAAATAAATTGCATTAGATTACTAACATAAATTATCAATCCAATATCCGTAGGACTTGTGAGACATACGTGAACAATATATGCTAGGGATATTTTTATCAAAAACTAACGTAATCACACCATTCCTAATTGTTATTCCATTGATTGAAAGCATAAATCCTATGACTAAGAATTGAAATGGCAATGCTATCTTAATTGAAAGTAAATACAAAGTATATGAAAAGAAACTATGACTTGTTGCATGACCAAATACTTCAAATATCATTCAATTGGAAAATGACAAATTCACCTTCTTGAAATGATTTATCAAGCACATGATTATACTTTTAATTGTAAATTTAATCTAGGAAAGCATTACTAAACATGTAAAATGAAACTAAAACTATTGTATGACCAAATAGTCAAATATCATTCAATTTTGGAAAATGACAAAGTCACCTTCTTGAGATGATTTAACAAGCATATGATTATACATTTAATTGTAAACTTAATCTAGGAAAGCGTTATGAAAACATGCAAAAGGAAACTAAGATTACTGTATGACCAAATGCTCAAATATCATTCAATTTTGGAAAATGACAAAGTCACCTTCTTGAGATGATTTGACAAGCATAAGATTACACAGTAATTGGAAAATGAATCTATAAAATAAATAAATCTTAATCCATGAAAGAAAATAAATCTTAATCTATGAAAGAAAGTAAATCTCACACATTGCAGGTGGCCAATCCAAAAGTATGAGAGATGGGAAAGATTGAACACATCCCAATGCAAGCATTACCAAAACAATGGTGAACATTACTCATGATTATTTGTATTCAAGATGTGAGTAATCTTAACTTGTACACCCGAGTCTTCTCCAACTTTACACCATAACATGATAGGAGAAATCTTTCCCTATTTATACAAAAATTAGGGATATCTGCTCAATAAATGTAGATCCCTTAAATATCTATTAGATCCATACTTGTCTCAACTTATCCCTAAATTCTAAATACAAATCCTATGACACATCAAGATCTCCATGATCTTTCTCCTTGTAATATGGTCCACCTCTTGAGTTGAAATTCGAATTTGATCTTGGGAGGCCAAGTAAGAACCTTCTAGAATCTCCAAAATAGGCCTACGCATGTCACAAAACTCATAACACACACACACACACACACACACACATATATATAAGACCATGTTAATTTTCTAGTTTTTAATCATAAATTCACTTTAAATACATAAAATAAATAACTTTGGAAAACAAGGATCCTAACCCATATATTTATGAAAATGGTTACTTGATGTAGGGTTTTAGGTTAGATAGTTATGAAATGAGAGCTGAGTGTTTATGAAATAATGGAAATATGTATGAATATGGAAGGCAATTTTGAGACTCAACAACTACCCTAGCAGAGTTGGGAGTAACACTTAGCAACACTACATTTAAACTTAATGAGAACTGGTCTCACATGAATGATGTACAACATGTTCCATTTGTCAAAGGTGTTGCAACTAAGAGGATAAAACATGTATACAATGATTTCCTACTTTATGCCTAGTCCCATCATCAATTTCAATGGCATATAACACAACAATTATTGGGAAGAGTGTCTAAAAGGTAGCCTTTTGACAACAAAAGGATCATAATTATTGGAGAAATTGTTGCAAGGGTGAGTGATTTTGATCACTAATATCATTATTCAACCTAATTTATGTCAAGGTCGCCTGAGGTTTAATCAAGAAATCAAAGGATATCTCGAAAACACATCATCCTTTCCTAATTAAAATACCATGAAAATAGTGGAAAAAAAACACATTTCACCCATGGATATATTGAGAACCTTATTTTCTTCACTCATTAATTGGGCTTCAACCTGAGCTCTAAATCATTAGCTGAATTCAAGAAGCATACCTCCGGTCGGAAGATAAATAATTTCTTTTATAATGATCCTGCACATCCAAGTTACATTAATGATATTGTGTTGCTAAAAGGGATTGTACAAGGGTAAATATGAGGGAATGAGAATGGAGGAGGGGGTTGAGTTGAAGGCTACACAACTGGGGTTTCGAAAAATAGATGAACTAGATCTAGTTAACAATACCAAAGGTACAACATATTGGTTGGGTGACCGCTTCCATGCACATAAGATGTACTAGCAGGAAAATAGTCATTTAGTATAGTGTGACCCTATCTCGTGACTTGGAAATAAACTTGGAAACAAGAATTCTAGGGTTTCCAAGAACCCTCTATACTCTCCTCATGTCTTCTCTTCGATCATAATGTAAATATTTCTTATCATAATTCACACAACTATGTTGATATTGATTTGGGCATGTAATAGTCATTAGACAAAAGAGAGAATCATGATGTTCATGAGTGTAGGTGAAAGGGCATGGTAGGTGAAAAGTCATCTCACTTCTATAAATATGCCCTCATGCCTCATTTGATTGGGGGCTTTAGCACTT
The DNA here is from genome assembly GCA_034641835.2 of Pinus albicaulis. Taxonomy (NCBI): domain Eukaryota; kingdom Viridiplantae; phylum Streptophyta; class Pinopsida; order Pinales; family Pinaceae; genus Pinus; species Pinus albicaulis. The sequence goes on along the minus strand of CM076582.1, from coordinate 20,803,623 downwards.
GATTTAGGACTAGCATTAGATAGTTTATTTGTGCTTAATGAGATAGAGGCACTCATCTCTTGGAAGCTAGTAGAGTGAGTTGTGGTGAGGCTCGGGTTTTGCTGATGATGGTATGAAAAATCCATGTTCCACTACTAGGACATGATGGACTTGTTGAATATGTACTTGGATATGCAACATGGATAATGAGAAGTTATTCACTTTCAACATGGATTCCCATGCATCTTTATGATGTTTGTATTGGCTTTCATGTATTTCCATCATGTTTATATGTGTGCTTTCATGTGGGCATATGTTAATAAACTCATTATTAGCTTATGGATTTCATGTCTGCTTTTAATCTTTGCTTTATTATTCCATTTCGTGCTAGTAACGTATTGTGAATTGATTCACAATTAGCCTATGTCATGTTCTTGTTAATGTATGTCTAAGATGGTTTAGGATTACTAATCCTTCTTGTGGCATTATTCTTCTTGTTTCTTTTGTTGTTATATCCTTATATCTCATTTTGTAGATTATTAATTGTGGGTTGACCTCATTCCCATTGTCCAAGCATTTCTTTCTTTATATTTCTTTAACATCTCCACATTTGACAGCCAGGAGCGAAACCAATTACATGATGGCATTTGGGCCTACATACCATATGGGGCTCTTATCCCAAATGGTGTGAGGTCTAATTGGGCCTTCACATCGAGGATACCCCTAGCTATTGGTGATACATTCTAGGCACTCAATATATTTTTAGCGTTAAAAGGAGGTTTGGATGATAAGTTGAGCCCATGTAGTTCCTATCTTGAAATCATATCTTGAAATGGATCCTTCCGAAATCTCTATTTCGGGTTTTTTTTATAAAAGTATTAATATTTTACTGCTCGCAAAAATACTTCATCACTTGTCATAGTTTAGTTTTTTCGGCGAGGGTCAAACAATTGTATTAGGAAATATGTGTAAATTTATCCAATTTTTTCATTCTAATGGAAAAAATTGTAAATATGTTATTGGCAGGTTGTTCACCCTCATGCTTGAAGGTCGTATAAAGAAATGGTGCCACATGTTACTAGACACTTCTATTCCTTCATTTGATCAACTCATCAAGGAGCTTCATCAAGATTTTGACAAGTATGATTATAAATATTTATTTAAAAGTAAAAATTAGATTAGGATGAAACCCGAAGAATCGTTAGAGGATTTTTTTGATATGTTTTTTCGTATTTGTTATCAATTTCCTCAAAGAGACATGGATTAGATGTATTTGGGTGAAACATTCTGACAATTGGTTTTCCTCTCTTTGCAACAATTTGAATCTAAAATGAATCTTGATTCTTATGATAATTTGCAAGTTACAAATCAGCCAGACCTCATCCTTGACTTTTTCTTTCCAACTTCTGTAAGTTGGGAAAAGTCTCAAGCATTTAAGGAGAAAGTTACTGCCTGTGAAATTCCTCACCCTCCTCTAGCTTCATTACCTAATTAAATTTCAGCAATTAAAAATTTAGGCGATGAATAACTCATGTTTGCAAGAAAAGGTATCAACCCGCCTTGCTTCCAAAACTCTCATGAATCCTGTGGAAATTGAACAACCTAAAAATCAAGTTGATAAGATACCTCCTCCTATCGGTGAGATCCAACTTGAGCTCGTAAAACATTTTCCATATTCTATTATTGAATCTCCTAATAATACGATCCCTCATTCATCTTCTTGCAATGACCTAGGTCTTGTCTCAGAAAAAACTGAATTTTCTTTAACTCCACAGAGAATAACATGCATGTTGATTCATTTATTCCTCAAGCTGACGCTAATGTGCAGGATGATAGTGTTGAATAATATTTGGATTGAATTGATGTATCATCAACTGATATATTTCATCTTCTATATCGTAATTTATTTCATGAGTCTGCTACACCCACGGTGTCTCCATACTCTTTAAATATTCAACATGTTGGTTCTGATTGAAATTAGGTACATAATGATGTCATCCTACAATCAGGATATGAAGATATGGAATCCCTTTTGCACAACCTTTTCAACTAGAAATATTTAACAGGTGAAGAAGAATATTCTACATCCTGAAAAGTTCAAAGAAGACCTTTAGTTGATTCATCATCATTCTTAATCCTTAAATATTCTTATGTGTGATGCCCAATCTAATCAAATTATGGGATTTAAAGAATCTCATCCTGTCAATAATGTATTCATAGATAATTCTGATGATATTCATTTATATTCACTTGTTGATCGCACAAAGGCACTGAAATTTGATGATTCTTCTAACAGTTAAGGGACTTGTCAGGAATTTGAGGCACTTAAACTTCTATTGAAGATTATATTAGGTTCTTAGGATCCTGATCAGATCCCTAAACTAGGTCATATTAGGGTTTCCACACATGATTCCCCTCTTAGCACCATCTTGCATGGTGAAGGCTTAATTTTGAATGATTTTGATATGCACCACTCTGTGTACTCTAATTTTTTTTCTTAAGAGAGTACATTGATCATTTTTTCAAACTTTTTTTATTCTCACCTAGCTGGTACAAATTGTGATTAGGTGCAAGCGAGTGTTGTCTTACAGTCCATTGTATTTGAGGGAATAAATCACCTAATTTCTCTCTTTTATGAAACTCATCTGGTTTATTCATCTCCATCTTTGAAACTAAAAGTATCTCACCTATTGGGAAACCAGTTTGTTAATATTCAAAAATATGATCAAACCAATGACATAGTCAATAATGATTTTTCTATCACAACTAATGATGACCATGTGCATTCATATGTTGACCTTATAAAATGACCATTATTCAATGATCTATCATTTGAGGGTTTAAAAAAATTTTAGGATGTTGATGCACTTTAGCTCTTAATGATGGTTATGTCAAGCACTCACACCCTTGACAAGATACATGAACATGCTCAAATTAGGGTTTCCAAAATTATGTTTTCCGATGAATGCACATTTTTGGAAAATTATCATAGTTTTCAAGTTGGTCATCTTGTATCATGATATTATTATTTCCTAGCTTGAAGAGTCTTATTTGTCAAATTCCTTTTCAAGTGGCTTGATCTAGGTGGATATTGGTGGACACCTGCCTATTCCACCTAGTCAGTTTCATAACTTTTCTTATTTACTATTTTTAGCATTTTTTGGGTCCTAAACATCCAGATCAGTTTTGAGGCCCTAAGCAGCATATTCGTTGGATATATCTTTCCAACGAGGTATCATATGTGCCAAGCGGACATTCTATGACCAAGTTCCGACCCCGGGAAGTTGGACGCCCAACTAACCTCAATGGGGCCTGTTAACACTCTAATAATTCTCAAGTTGTGATATTTTGATTTAAAGTCTAATAATATTAGAGGTAATCACAGACCAACTTTTAAACTCTAGGATCTATCCTTCCTAGGGTTCAAAGAGGGCTCTCTCTATAAGATTTAACTTTGTTTTAATTATATGATATTAGGCTAGTTATGATGTGCAAATTGGTTTTGATATTGGTTTGGTTTGGTGAGAAAAAGTCACTTAATTAGATGGATAGTGATAGATATATTTTTCCATTGGGCTGAGTCAAATGTCAAGCAGACAAGACTAGGATCAAGGTCAAAAAAGTCAAATATTTTCAGGGCAAGATAGACAAGTCATTGAAGATCTTGGAAGGTTGATTGGTGAAGTGGTTTGATTGGGATAAAGAGCAATTAAGGATTCTTTGATCCGGATAAGGAAGGACTAGATAGAGGTCATTCAAAAGAGGGAGCAATTAAGGGTTCGATACTCTGGCAATCAGAAGAAAACATAGAAATGATAAATATTTAAAGATAGGTTGTGTTAGCCCCTTATAAATTTCTTGACGAGCAAGCAAGGGGATAATTTGTTTTATGAGCCTTCAAGGAATGCATTTCCCTTGAAAACACATCATCCTTGAAGCCTTTTATTGTTCCCTGCCTCTGACTTGTATCCTCTGCTGTTATGGTATCAATGAGCCTTACTGATGAAAAATTATGCTCCAAAAGTTTTATTCTGCCTCTTGTACCTCTGCAGAATGCCTCATTTATCCATTTTCCCCTTTTTTCAAAGTCCCCTTCATTCCCCCTTAATCCCCCCTTACTCTCCTAAATCTCCCCGAAATCCCCATGAAATCCCACCCTTGCCTTTTGTTTTCCCAATTTTCCCCTCTATCTCCCTATCGTTACCCCCCTTAGGCCTTGAAATTCATTAAAATGGGTTAAAAAACCCACTTTACGACCTTATAATAGGCCTAAGCTCCTTCCCAGCAAACCCCCTCCACTTTCCTCCCCACGGAACCCAGCGCTATGACTGAGCGCTAACCCCGAAGGCACTTGTCCCTTATGTTTATCGAGGGCATTTTCAATCGTCGATCTGTACAGATCGCACGGCGATCGCAGCCCCCACAACCTCTCATGTCCACGGTTCATTTCTCCGATCACGCCATCATCGTCCATTCACCCGCCAGATCGATGGTCTGGAGTGTACTCGCCGCTGTGGTCCCCACCGCGCACTATGCCATAAAACAGCCCGGTTTTCATAGCACTGCTGATGGGGGTCGAGCGATATTCTCCCATTGCCTAGCGATTCCACTCAGCTTGCGACGCGTGGCTCCTATACGATTCCAAAACCACTTTCCCATCGCATGTTATCATTCAGTACAGGACGCGTAGCGATATCATTGTGAGCCGTCAGATCTGTCATTGCCCATCCAACAGTCATCGCTCAACGAAGCTGCGCGGGGGTTAATCTATGGTCTCCGTACCCCTGGCCCACCGTCCGTTGCCCTCAGCCGTGTTTCCCACCGTCGATCTCCTTTGAGATCTGATGGTCTAGATTTTTTTTCCCCCCACTGTTGACTTTTTCGCTGTCGCCCGGTCCCGCCACGTCACCTCCACGCGTCTCACCGTACTTCCGCCCCTCTCGTTTTATATTTTCCAGTCAAAGGTCGAATATTCAAAGGTTTTCATTCATTTTACCTTCTGCGCCACCTTTCGAATGTAATCTTCACCATTTTCACCTCACTACAGGTCTTCCATGATCTGACCAGTCTGCATGGTCAGTCTAGCCACCCCCCGTTGTGTCCACCACCTCCATTGTTTTCTTAACATTTTTTCGTATTTTACAGGGCTTCAAAGAGGCGGAAAACCACCATGGTGTATATGTACTTCTTTAATGGCATGTTGCGCAGACAGAGAGTTGGATTTGTAAGTTGGTACTACAGGGAAATGTCAAGGAAAGCAGCGGCATTAATTTTATCAAAGGAACAGTTCAATCTCCGCCGAAACCTATCCAGCGCCATTAACACATGGATTTCACAGTCAGAGACATAAATAGAGCAGTAGAGAGCTTAAGGCATGCAAATGAATATATATAAGCCTTATGCTCAGAGATTTAGAAAGAAAAAGTACCAGATCGAGAATCTCGAGGGTCACACAGGAGGTCCAGCACGCAGAAAACAATGAGATCAGGGTTCAAATCAGCATAATGTTTCTTCCAGAGAAAGGACACAGTACACGTTGTTGTTTCAGTATATATTGTATCCAAGCAAAGTTTTCCCCCCTCCTACAGCAATCCTATGCTATCAGAAGCATTCGTTTCACAAGTATGGCAGTCCATTCAGTCATTTATTTACCATTTGTTCATGCATCAAAGTACTACAGCGCACTACGAGCTAGTGTACATCAGGGTCCCATAAAAGTAATTAGAAGCCTGAAGGAGATCATTCGTGCACCCCAAGAATGCCAGAGATTAATGCTCTGAGTTTAAAACAGAATGGGCTTCAGCCCTCTTCCTCTTCTGAAGGTTAATGCTACATTTAGTTTCCTACCTACCTCCTCTGCTTCTCTTCAACTATAAAACTCCTGAGAAAAAAATTGTAATGGTTTTTGATAAGTTATTAGAGAATTGTAAGCTGTTTTCTCTTGAGATAAGTCTCTGCGTAAAGTTGTAAGATAGGCTGAGGAAAATGTTTTCAAACTGAGTATTCAGCTATTGGCAATGTTGTACTTGATTGGTATTGCTATTTAATATGGCAAGCACATTTCTTTGGATCCTGATCTAAAGCAGCGGTGATGTTTTCCTATCTCTGTGTTTAATTCATTTCATTTCGTTTCTACTGGCTTGCATCAGAAAATTGGCATAGGATTTACCTTTGTTAGGTACCCTATGTTTCTGCTCTCCTTGCCATTAATTTTTTTCTTCTAAATGTGTTATCTAAGAATTGATCTCAGATAATTTAACCAGTGTAGTGGATGTTATTTCCTGCTCTCTGATGTATGAGTTAGATGAATCTGTTCTTAGATATTTCTTGTCAAGGATTTAGCTAGAAGATTTGGGAACACTGGGTATTAGAGTTAGCCCTGTCCACTAGGATCCTTGTGCGACCAGCTGGTCTTTAACGTTGTGCCTGAATCTGTGTTGTCTCCTCCTCTCCTGACATTCCATACCACACAATCATCTTTAAGATCCAATGTTTTAGATGACTAGCCCAATTGAAAGCCTACATATTGATTAGCAAGCAAATCCTTTCCTGACTCCATTGCCCAATGGTCTCGAATATTTCCTGGAAAATTTCACCTCTACCTCATTCCCCTTTGCTCAGCCTTGCCTTACATTGAAACCTTCACTTCTGATAACCAGCAACCAAACTCACTATCAAACAAACAAACCCCGAGCCTTATAACTAGCCTAACATCTTAACATTGAGGTTCAAAGACATATACCTTTGACAATCATAGAGAGATCCCTCTCTGGACCCAGGGGGGCTAGATCCTGAGGTCTGAAAGTGGTTCTATGTTGTCTCATCTTTTGGTATTGCCAACCTTGCCAAAACATGGGAACCCCTACATAATGGCAACTCCACTGGGGAATTTTTGAGTTTTCCTCACCTTACTACATCATAAGAGCCTCAAAAAACCTAAAATATCTGGTTAGGTTGGTAGTTAAAATTTCATATTCACAGTCCAGCCTCTATACCATTTGTTGTGTTCTCCCACACTCTTAGACAGAGTCTGGAAAGGGCCAGGTAGCCTCCGGATCTCACCCTCTTTCAGAGGTGACATATCTGGTAAATGCCCTCCAAGTCAATCTCTGGTTAGATTTTTCTGTGTTTGGAAGATATCCTTGAAAGGGGACTTCTCATAAGCACTGTGGTGGACAGTGTACCCTCCAAAAACATCCCAAAACTTCCACCTGGCGACTCCATATTCCCTAAACGATTAAAGACTCCATGGGTGATCAGTAGGCCTGCTAATTATCTTGGTTCACATTATACTCCACTGGGAGACCAAAGCCATCACAACATCAACCACGGTAGAAGCAACAAGTGGGGTTAAGCTTCTTGGTTGGAAAACAACACTCTGGCTTACAGAACCATTCACACAAGAGCTTACCCCAACCCAAACCCACCTGAAATAGTTGATAACCCTGAGAGAATACTCAAGGGAGCTCCTACACCTAAAAGACCAACTATTTCCAGCCACATCTGTAGAGCTAACTCTGCACCAGAAGATCTTACAGCTCTGTCACACTGTCGCCTTGACCTAGACCTACCAAACAGCTTACCCAAAACTAAGTTGCTCAGTGTCCTAGACCAGCCTGACCTTGAGCTTCCTGGTTCACCACCTCAAAGTGGTAAACACTCTAGGAATAGACAAACTCCCCCATCTACACCTCCTAAAATTCACTTCGTTCAAAACTTGGGGCTCAGTCACCCTAGATCTGCTCATCAATCTTCTGCTGGTCATAATATCCCTGTCATCCATATACCAGCTACTCAAGCCAACCCTTTACCCCATCAAAACATTATCATGCAAGCCTGGTATGCACCTATGGTTTTACCTCAGCCTCTAGTACCCTTACCAAATGATTATCAATCAAAGATCCCACATTTCACTGCCAAAGAGTCCATCACAGCTCAGCAACATGTAGATAAGATGGAAGATTCTTTTGACTACATGGAGATAGATGATGATACAGTCAAAATGAGAATCTTTGCCTATAGTTTAGGGGGTGATGTGAAGAAATGGTTTAAGGGCCTACCCCCGGGTAGCATTAATGACCTCCCAGCTCTATATCAGACCTTCATAAACAAATGGGAAGTTAGGGAAAATCCTTGCCAACTCCTAGCAAAATACATGACTCTTAAAAGAAACGTAGGAGAGAGTTTCCATGATTACACAACAAGATTTAACAGCATTTACAATGCCCTCCCTCCTCATATGAAACCTCCACAAGGCATGGCCTTAGCCAAATATGCCAAAGGCTTTGATGCTGACATGGCCTACGAGCTTAGGGATAAAGAATACAACACTTTGGAGGACATGCAGAAAGGAGCAGTGAACATTGAGGCAAATCTGATTGAGAAAAGAGCAAGACTGAGATCTGAGAAGAGGGTAACATACAGAGATGACAATGTAGCTTCCACATCTGACCCCAAGTATGACCATCTATCTAAAAATGTGGAAGAGCTAAAACAAATGGTTAAAAAGATGGTTGTCACAGTTAGTAACCAAAACAAAAATCAAAACCAGAACCAAAACTTTAGAAGAAATAATAACACTCCCAACAGACAAAGAGAGTCAGATCAGCAAGTCATTCCCCCATTTCAAGAAAATTTTCTTGATGAATATGAGGGAATCATACAAGAGTCTGAGGGAAACACAATAAACATGTTTGAAATGGAAGATTCAATCCTCAACTGTTACTCAGAGGAAGATCAGTCTTCTCCCTCATGTTGGGATGAAGGATGGTTTGAATCCGAGGATTACAAGTTAGGATTTGAGAATGCAATGATGCAGGTTAGAGAACAATATGAGCTTAGGAGAAAAAAGAACCAAGACAATTCCAAAACCAAGACTCCTACGGTTACCATCAATAAAAGACCTGATAAAACTTCTAAAGTAACTGTTGAAAGTAACAAGTCAGCAGCTGAAAGTTCTGGGAAGAATAAAGCAAAAGACAACCAAAGCACTGACAAACAAAGTCAACCAACTAGTAGCACTAACACTGCAGTTAGTGCTCCTGATAAAACTGTCACTAACACTGTACATAATGAGAATCAGCCCACTGATTCAACCACCAAGGTAGTGGCTAACAAAACAGAGTTGACCATTCCAAAGAGCCAATCCACTTTCAATTTGGAGAGTGAGATTGCGAAAATTAAGATCTCTGTCCCGCTTTCTGAGCTGGCCACTCAGAATGTATATAAAGGCCAAATTTTGAAAGCCTTGAATTTAGGGGAAAACAATGATACTGTAAACCTGAATGATGATCAACCAACCCTCCTGTTTTGTCCAAAGATCGAGGGAAAATTTCAGGAAGGCATAGTTCCACATTTTTATATCAGTCTCAACATTCATGACAAGATCCTTCACAATGCCATGCATGACTCTGGAGCATCACACAATTTAATGCCTAAGGTAGTGATGGAAAAACTAGGCCTAGAGATAACACGACCCTACAAAGATTTATATTCATTTGACTCTGGCAGAGTAAAATGTCTAGGCCTGATCAAAGACTTGTGTGTGAACCTTACACAGATTCCTACTAAATGTATGGTCATGGATGTTGTGGTGGTAGATGTGCCACCCAAGTATGGCATGTTACTGTCTAGATCATGGGGAGCCAAGCTGCAAGGCACAATGCAGATGGACGGCTCATATGCCACTATCCTTATATTTGGCCAACTTAGAAGACTGTATAGAGAGGCTCAAATGAAATTCCTGGTCAGTAGCCCCAAGAAACCTAAGAATACACCATTACACTCTGTACACAAAGATCTGGATTCTTTTATTCTGTACAATGACCAATCCTTAGGAGAAATGGAATCCGGAAGCAGGGATACAAACGATGTAGAAAACCATGGGTAGAATTCTTGTTGTGGAGGTAAATCCCCTCTGTGGAAAGAGGCGATCCCTACTAGCCCAGACCGGGTCTAGCAACAATCATTCACGCTATAGTGCAGGTTCCTAATTGCAAATAAACTGACTAGCGATGAAGGCTTACCTGGAATCCAACGTTGTTGCTTGTAGAAGAGGTGGCGCTCCCGTTCCTTAGCTCTGGAAGATCACAATCCCCACGATCTTCGTGGTAGGACACCTGCACATGCGAGAAACAAAACAAACGCAAGCGTAAAATCCAGTAGATGCAACTATATGTCAGTCAGAAAGGACATAACTCATCATCATAAATAACAACAAGAGTGGAACCATAACCAATAGTCGTTCATTAATAATCAATTAAAGGAAAATTACAACCATAGTTCTGACGTTGAATTCTACTTCGATGGGTCGCCAGCAGAACACGTCTCGAATAGCCTGTCAAGGATGGGACAAACCTCTCTCTTCGTATCTTGACGATAGTCTCCTTGCTTGAAATTGGCCTTAAGGGAATTATGGAGGCTCTTGTAGCATAAGGCTCTTGGAAATTTGGGAACTTGAAGACTAGCTTGCAATGGAGATGGGCAAGCTTTTATAGATGGAGGAAGGGGATTTGGGATCCCTATAATTATGGGATTGGCCCTATCCTCAAGGAAGCTTCCATGAGAGGTGGAAAACCACTTCCTCTCTATGGAAACTCGTAGCCAAACCTCCCAACTCAAGATAGATATCAGTTCCCAGATCAGTTAGGACAAAACTTCCGCCCTTTATTTTTAAAAAACACTCCTTAAATTGGCTGGCACGAGTGCGACTCTGGGACAAAGCGCCAATTGGTGTGACCTCTTTGAAGGATTTCCCCCATTGGCGTGGGTACTGAATTGCCTGCTCGCGCCAATGCAAAAAGGGCCATTCTTAGGGTTTTTCACAAGGAGATGTCTTCAGGGCAATGAAAGCTCTTGTTTAGAGGTATGTCATGAAAGTGGTTTCAAGCCATGTTACTGCTCACAGGTCACGAAATGAGCCCTCCAATGTGCGAGACAGGGATTGCAGGGACGGTGACAAATTTCTATGTAACAGATGCCCACTAAAGCATGAGGCCCGAGAGAGAGAGAGGGGTGAAATGCTTTATGAGAACGTGTCCAACTGAAAACTCCGCCGTCGGAAAACCTATGTGGAGAAATACAACTGATATCTCAAATACATGATATATATGCGGTATGGGCACAGCCATCCATAACAGAGTATACAATAATCCAGATCCAAGGCATGGACGCAGCCATCCAGTAAGTGAGTCATGTAACTAACATAATAATCCACAAAATCGCAGCCTGGATTACAACAGACACAATCTAGGGTCTTGCGCTCCATCTCGACCCGAACAAAGTACAAGTTCAAGCACGCGAATAAATGGGCTAAAGCCGAACATGCGAGAACATCGTCTGATTACTAGCCAATGATGAAAGTTGTTAACAGACGCGAGAGGTACCACCAATAATGACGATGGCCCTCAAGGTACTACAGGTACAATATACGGCATGTGAATCAATGAACTGGCGTCGAACACCCGTAGAATCACTTGATCAGAGGCCAGTAATGAAAACCTCCCATCGAATGCGAAGAACCTGCCATTGAGGCATGCAGGCTCCAAAACACCAAAAAGGAGTCTCTAGATCAGCTTCCTGGATAATGAGCTGAAGTCAACAGGAAGTGACCTTGATCAAAGGTGGGACATAATGTTTCCCACATCATCGACACGAGACAGAGGAACATAATGTTTTTGTGAATCACGATCAGATGAGAATTAGAGGGAGGTTGATATTTGCAAAGGTCAACTTCTCTTGATCATATGAACGGCACGACAGTGGACTTGGCAGTATTTGACATCAAAAGATCAGAGGTCATAGTGACGAGGCAAAGAGCAGATGAGAGGTAAAAAGGGATTACCCAAACCCACGGAGGCAAGTGGAAAACGAGATGAGATGTCCCCAACCCGACACAAATGCAGATAAGTGCCATGTTCAAGAGCGACATACTGCCGACATGACAATGATGCTGGTTCCATTTTTTCCTCACCATTTCTGGAAAGTACCTCTTTATTTTTACACAAGCTTGAAGAGGATACCATATGCTTGCTATATAAGTCCATCCTAGTACATTTAACGAGCCCTAGGAAGGAGGAACTCGAATATCGTCATTACAACTGAATCCGATGTCATCAGGGTTTAACGAGTCTGACAAAGGAAGAACTCGACATCTTTTCATGTTTAGAGAGTTTGAAAAGACAGCTGAAAAGTAAACTCCAATGGTCCCTTTTCGTAAATAGTTCCTCATATCTGAAAAGGTAGAAAACTATATCTGAGAAAACCTCCTAGTCGCGATAGGCTAGGGTATTCCTTTTTCGTAAATAATCTATCCCAGCCCAAAAAAGGGGTAAACGTATACTGGGTAGATGTCATTTCATGACAACTTTAACGAGATCGAAACGACAAGGGCCTTGGCAATCTTTTCATGTTTTCAAGAGTCAGAAAAGAGCTGAAAGATGACTCCTCCTGGAGGAACAAGTGGTATAAAGGGTAGCAATTGGTTTCGGTAATGGTGGAAATACTCAGAACAAATAAAGGTCAAGAGGCTGGATAACAAGACCACTCATCACAGCGGTTCCTCAGCAACGGGTAACACAATCAAGTGAAGGCATATGATCATCCAAGCAGATAGTGACGATGGAGTGAGAAAACCAAGGCTCATCTGGCAAAAACAGGCTGAAAAAATGGCAATCGCAAGAGGTAAAATGGGAAAGGTTTCATTTTTACACAAGCTTGAAATTAGGAAACTCTGCTTGAATTTGGTTTCATTTTTACACAAGCTTGAAACAAAGATAAACTATGCTTGAAACCAGTTTCATTTTTACACAATCTTGAAACAGAAACAAACTATGCTTGAAAAAAGTAAGCATGCCCCCAGCATGGTGACTCAATTCGAGGTACATGCCCCCCAAGCTTCAGTCCAGACACCTAAGTAAACAGATGGAGGGAGTGAAGGTTCAAGTTACGAGATCTAACAAAGAATCGACTGGGATTTTACGAGAACTTATCAAAGACTCGATTTGAACAGGAAAGTGTTTCATTGTTTTAACGAGGTTGACACATTAAAAGAACTATCCTCATGACACCTTGTTTCATGGTTTAAGGAGCTTGACACAAGAAAACGAACTATGCTCCGACGACCAGACCCGGTTTCATTTTTTAAGGAGCTTGACACAGGAAAAGAACCATGCTTCGATGGTCTTGTTTCATTTTTTAAGGAGCTTGACACAGGAAAAGAACCATGCTCTGACAACCCAATCATAATGAACAAGAATTCATCACTTCCAAGAGTTTCCCATCTGATGGAAGGAAAACGTTTTGGAAGTCAGGACCCAATGCCCCCAGCACCTGATGCACAATGGCACTATCACTAAGTACAGGCACGGGGTAGGTAGCCACATAGTTGACCTGCGGTGGGGCAAATACAACAGGTGGATAAAAACCAGGAAGGGATGATGGTGGGCCAGCTGCCACATCAAGACCAAAGAATGAAAGCTGATCAATGGTCACGATCCGTCCTTCATGCGGAAAACAGACCACACGAAAAAGGGAGGAGACAAGCGCCCCCATGGCATAGGTGTAATCGCGCCCCAAGAGCAGATTCAAATCCAAGGGGCCTGGAACAACCATCACGTCCATATGGACGGTTTTACCTCCCAAAGTAACAGGTAACCTTGGAAGGATCCCTAATGGTTGACTCGTTCTTCTGTTAAATTCCAACAGATTCTGCGTAACAGGCGCAAGCGACGGCGAACCGAAAGCTTTCCAAGTAGTTGAGGATAGAATACTAACAGAAGCACCTTCATCTATAATGGTGCTGGGTATGACCAGACCAAAAGCCTATACTGTTATCTCGAAAGGCACATAAGACGGAAGGCGGTATCCCGCAAATCGATTCCAATCAAAGGAAGCGACCAAACTACTTGGAGGGGCTACCATTGAACCGAGATGGCCTTCCCCTGGTGTTATGAGAGAAGAAGGAGCATCCTCCATGATCTCCATCTCGAAGGCGGGAGGAGTATCCTCTGGGAACTCCATCACAGGAGGCGGAGGAACCGCTTCTTGAAGTGTAGGGACAGGAGAATCTTTCTCCAAATCTGAGGAATCTGAAGAAACCAGAAGGACATGGGGGGTGTGAGGTCCACTCTCTACGGAAAATACCTGGTGCACCGCAGATGGTGCCAGCTCAACTGATCCCATGACCAATGGTTGGTCTGGAACGAATTCCTGAATTTGAATTTCCGAGGGAGCGGGATCGACCAAGGATGACTCTTGACCAATCGTAGGATCAGCTAGTGGAGGACTCAAAGAAAGTTGTTTATAACCAGCCGGAAGGCATGGCGCAGAAATAGCTGAGTTGTCCAAAACTCGCTTGGCTTCATCCATATATGGACAAAGATGAATGGCATGGTGCCCTTCACACAACTTGCAGGGATTGGTAATCTTACCCTATTTCTTAAGATTTTTACCAGCACCAGTTGAAGGCATGCCCCCAACCTGACTCCCGAAAGCCAAAGGCAATAGCAGACGACCATTGGACCATACTTCGAGTACGTTGGGAATGCCAGGGCAATCTCGAAGAAGATGATCTCCTGTGCACAACATGCAAGGGAAATTGACTTTCCGTGGAGGGTTGGAAGGTTTGTCAAGAAGAGATGTTTCAGAAGCAGTAGCTGCACTCTTAGCCTCTCACTTATTAGACTTCTTCTTCTTTGTCTTCTTCTTCTTCTTCTTAGCCACCTGGTTACTCGAATCCAGACTTTCACCAGGCGAAGTAGAAGAGGAGGACGCAGAAACAGGCGAAGAAGGGGAGAGGTCCACCTTGGAATCAACATGATGTTGTTCAGGCGGAGGAACTGATTGAACAGTAGCTGAGACATTTGGGACCACAGAGGTTGAAAGCAACCAAACAGGCAACCTGACAGTTAACCCAGGAAGGGACAACGTTTCCATATAAGGAGCACCAACATTTCCAAAAGGAGGAAAATGACTAGGATTCCCATCAGAGGGGATTCCTTGGTTGGTGAACTCCGAAAAAGTTGCCATCGAAACAACTTAAGACCGCACACGGGCTAAAAACCAAGGCACACAATCAAATGGCCAGCAAGAAAACTCTAACAGGGCGTGTGATCACAGGTGATTTATTTTACCACATTGAAACTTAGAAACTTCACTGTTTCATGTTTTAAGAGTCGAGAAACAGATGAAAGGTGACTCTATCTCTTTCAGTTTTGAAGCAAGGGTGGAAGGACAAGCACTTAGTGATCCTTTCAAATTTAAAGAGTCAGAGAAGATCAAATGACTACTCAGGAGTACTAGGCAAAGGGTGTACCAAATAACCATGAACTGCAATATACACCTTGGTTTCAAAATGAAAGAGAAATCAACCAAGGACTTAACGTACATGCAGGAAATCTCCCCGAATGTTGTGTCCCGATTATTATCACGAGTATAGGCCCCGACGGAGACTCGGCTTCCTATGGATAAAGGATTGAAACCTGAGTAGGGTCTCCTTTTATACACGACGATAGAGGGAGCACAAGTCCGTGCTGTGTTATGCAAGGCAAAGGAAAAGGCGAACGACAGCTACTAGGTTTTAAGATGCCGAAACACGTCTCTAGCCTAGACCTCTAAATGTGTTTCGTTAGATTTCAATGCTGCCTTAGTGTAAATTGAGTAAATTTTAAAGTTTATCTTCAATTACGTTTCAGTTTTTAGGCCCTAGCGAATGTAATGTCTCAAAATCTCCTAAATGCACTCTATATGCCACAGTATATCATTTCATTCGATGAAAGCTATTTATGAGAGAGTTGAGAGCTTTTCATACAATAACGAAATGAACAGAAAAAAACGAATGATATCTCTAATGCAGCTAATGAAAACTACAAAGCTTTTCGTTCACAGTTACTAATCACTACTAACACCGAAAAGATCTAATTCTCATTAACTAATGAAAAGCAAAAGAGAGTTTTATTGTATTTTTAATATTTCAGAGAAAAGTGCGCTAAAAAATGAAAACTAATGCAAGAGCGATTCGAGAAATGATGATAAAAGAGAAAAACAAACAAATTTCACTCATTAGCAATCACAATCAGACCTCAAATCGACCAAAATTCCCTCAAAACGAAAAGGATCCCAAAGACTCCAAATGAGCCGTGTAATCTAGGCCCAAACGAGACAAGGCAGAATTTGAATGGAAAAGATAACGATCACTCAAACAACGTGACGAGACAATAGAAAAAAACCAAACGAATGCAAAGAAGCAATCACAAGGTTGATTGAACAGACAGGAACCGAAAACTCCCAAGGAAGGCTCGACACACAATAGCACCTAGATGACCTAGGGCTAGAATGCAAAATCGATGGAAATGGGCAAACAACCAAAGGACGAAGGTAACAGTCAGTCAATCAAGGCTCCAAAACACTCAAACAGTGGAAAAAATCAAGATCAAACACACAGATCAGGCTTAGGAAGCTCCAAACTGAGCAAACCCTAGTACCTCACAGGATTGGCGCGACTGTGAGGCTGTAACTAGCGCCAGAAAGCAATTGGCGTGGGTAATACACAAGCAACATGCGCCAATGGGCACGACTGTCAAGCTAAAAAGTGCGCCAGTGGAGTTTCTCAGTAAAAAAAAAAAAAAAAACAATCCAACAAGCAAACCAATGATGATCAAGCTATCAAAGACCCAAATTCACAGAAAGAACCAGCCCAAAAGAGCTAATCAAGCAAGGAGGATCAAGAATCGACCGAAAAGACAAGACAATGCTCCAAGGGTTCAGTTTACAAACTAAACCAAAGATTGACTGAAGCAGCTTTGATCTACTTCGCAATTGCAGAGCAAAAGCGTTTCGAAGGCTATCTGGCCAACTTCAGGCTCCGTCTATAGCTTACAAAACGAATGACAACAAGCTAATGATCCCCAGTGGAGTCGCCAATTTGTTGTGGAGGTAAATCCCCTCTGCAGACAGAGGCGATCCCTACTAGCCTAGACCAGGTCTAGCAACAATCATTCACGCTATAGTGCAGGTTCCTAATTGCAAATAAATCGACTAGCGATGAAGGCTTACCTAGAATCCAACGCTGTTGCTTGTAGAAGAGGTGGCACTCCCGTTCCTTAGCTCTGGCAGATCACGATCCCCACGATCTCCGTGATAGGACACCTGCACATGCAAGAAACAAAACAAATGCAAGCATAAAATCCAGTAGATGCAACTATATGTCAGTCAGAAAGGACATAAATCATCATCATAAATAACAACAAGAGTGGAACCATAACCAATAGTCGTTCATTAATAATCAATCAAAGGAAAATTACAACCATAGTTCTGACGTTGAATTCTCCTTCGGTGGGTTGCCAGCAGAACACTTCTCGAAAAGCCTGTCAAGGATGGGACAAACCTCTCTCTTCGGATCTTGACGATAGTCTCCTTGCTTGAAATTGACCTTAAGGGAATTATGGAGGCTCTTGCAGCATAAGGCTCTTGCAGCATAAGGCTATTGGAAATTTGGGAACTTGAAGACTAGCTTGCAATGGAGATGGGCAAGCTTTTATAGATGGAGGAAGCAGAGTTGGGATCCCTATAATTATGGGATTGGCCCTATCCTCAAGGAATCTTCCATGATAGGTGGAAAACCACTTCCTCTCTATGGAAACCCGTAGCCAAACCTCCCAACTCAAGATAGATATCAGTTCCTGGATCAGTTAGGATGAAACTTCCGCCATTTATTTTTTTTAAACACCCCTTAAATTGGCTGGTGCGAGTGTGACTCTGGGACAGAGCGCCAATTGGCGCGACCTCTTTGAAGGATTTTCCCCATTGGCGTGGGTACTGAACTGCCTGCTCGCGCCAATGCAAAAAGGGCCATTCTTAGGGTTTTTCACAAGGAGATGTCTTCAGGGCAATGAAAGCTCTTGTTTAGAGGGATGTCATGAAAGTGGTTTCAAGCCATGTTATTGCTCACATGTCACGAAATGAGCCCTCCAATTTGCGGGACGGGGATTGCAGGGATGGTGACAAATTACTGTGTAACAACGCTGAAAATGAAACTATGAGTAAACCAGAAACAGAGACAGAACGCAGTCAACTGACTAGTCACCCTTCTCAAACCAATACACCATGTGAAGAACAAAATAACCCCTTGCCTAGTGCAGGCTCTCCAATTCAACATAATGGCAAACCCCTATGGGAAATGAATTTCGATGGGTCCTGTACTAGGAGAACTGCTGGAGCAGGGGTGTGGATACATAACATAGAGAGCGAATATGCAGAGAGCCATGCTGTCAATATGCATTTCAAATGCACAAATAATATTGCAGAATATGAGGCCCTTATCCTCGGTTTAAACGTTTTAAATACATTAGGGGCCCGTAGGATAATTGTGCATGGGGACTCAGAGTTGATCATAAAACAGGTGAATGGTGAATACACGGCAAAACACCCCAAGTTAAGAGCATATAGGAATTACTACTTGAACTTGAACTTGTTACAAAAAGCCTTCAAGTACAGAAATATTGACTATAGAAATCTTCAGCAATTTATTCCACAATAATACTTAAAAGATTGAAGTATTTATACAAAAATGTTTACAAAATATCCTATAATGATCATAGGATTTTTCCAAGGAAATAAAATATCTTTTACAACAATATAGTGACAGCTGCTTAACAACTTAGCAAGTTTTCCTATTTATCAAAATAAAATGGAACTGTTGTTTTGGATTAGGTGTAGTTGGCTTCCTTGTTGTCTCCAACGCTAGAAAAAGATATTTCAATTCTATTTTGAAATATTATCTTCTTATCTGATACTCTTTAGCTCACTGTTTAAACCGCTTTACTGCTGTAATTTCTGTTTTGACTGTGTAAAATCAGCAAACTGTTTTTATCCTCTTCACTGCAATTTGATTTTTATAGTAAGTCAATAAGCTTTTCCCAAAATTCTTCATCAGGTATTTTGATATTTTTCAACTTTCTAAAGTTCTCATATGCCTCTGTATATCTAATAAATGTTGGTTTTACCACAAATAAGTGTTTTATCTCATGTTGTAGATAAAACAAGTCTTCAAAGCTTTTATGTAAAACCTTTCTTGTAGGGATTCCTTGTCCCTTTGTTTTATTTACCTTTTCTTTTGCATAATCTCTAATTTTCTTATTGTATTTTTTTTATGGCATAATTTTATCATTAAGAACAAGGATGTTTGGCAAACCCTTTTTCCTAAAGATCTCAAATTTAACCATAAATTTGGTTATGGCTATGTTCATGTTTCTACACTTTTCTTCTAGCTTCTTCATCAGATTTTTCTTTGAAATTACTTTTCTTATTTCAAGAATTGTCTCCAACTTGTCAATAATTTCTAGCTCATCTAATTCTTGTTTGTTATTACCATTGAGAAATTTTATTATTTCTAGGGCCACTTTAAGTTTGGCACCTAGTTCATCCTTTGTTTTCTAAATTTCCTCTGGAGCTGCCTTTAATAAATCCTTTTGCTCATAAATTACCTGTATTGACGGCCAAACATCATTGTTGGATTCAATGATTTTGGTCCATAGTTTATTCTTCACATAGGACATTGGTTCTTTGAAGGTTAAATCCTTTTGTAAATTCTTCAACTCAACATTCAACCTGTTAGCCCTTTGTTCCTGAATTTTGGCATTAATTTGGGCCAGCTTCTTAGTGTCTTCCAGATTTGTAATCATTTTCTTCAAACTATTGATTTCATTGGTTTGAAGTGACATTTCCTCCATGTCTTTGATGAGCTTTCTAGCTTCATTATTTTGTTGCACTACTGATGTAGATGACTCTGTAGCAGAAGTAGTTGAAGTTGTCACTGGCACAACTGTTTCCAGTGGTAATTTTGGTGCCAATTCCTCTACTAAGGTTGATGGAACTACTGTAGTAGCCATGGGAATTACTATAGGAAATTCTTTTACTTTTGCAGTTTCTCTTTCATGGACAAGCTTGTCCATTTGGATTTCCATCTCTTTAATCTTGTAAAATCAAGTTCATCATATCATCTTTTTGGCTTGCCTCTTGCACAATTTCCTTGGTTTTTGGATGTTCTGTTGGTGGAAGCTTGAGTTGTTTTCTAAGTGCTGCAATGTCAACATTATTTTTCTTCACCAATTCTTCTGCAGCTTTCACATTGGCAGGGTCATATCCTACTTGAATTACCAATTCTTACAAAGACTTAATTCTAAGGTATTTGGCATATGAGGAAGCCTTTTCAACTTTTATTTGATCTCTCATATTTATTACTGTGTTCTAGAGATTTTGGGCACTCATTGCCTTGTTAGTCATAGTAGAATAAATCATCTTTGAAGTTTGTCTGTGAAATTCAATTTGATCTAATGGATGAATTCTATTAACAGGTACTTCAAGGTCAACCTTTTTGTAGTCTATTGCTATTTTGGGTGTCTTGAATATTGGTTGAAGTACTGACATAATCAACTTCTTGTTTGAATAATCAAAAGCTGATAGAAGTCTATTTTGGATTCCTGGAGTTTGCTATAAATACTGAGAATAAATCTCATTCTTGATTTCTTCATTCTTGTCTTTTATCTGCATAAATTTTTCTTTGATGTCAATATCTTTATCCTCTGCTGGTTGTGAGGAGGATGCCTCCATATTTTTATGTTTCTCAATTACTTGTGTGTCTGAAATATCCTTTTCCTGCTCATCCTGTTCATTTATAATGACTGTAGCAGCATCTATGTTTGTCTCTGGAACATCTATATCTTCCACTTCTATGGTCCCTTTTTCTTTATTCACTGGATTGAGCTTAGGATTTTTATTATATCTAAGTTTAAACCTAGTCTGTGTAGTTGTTTTAGCAGTGTAAGTACCTTCTTCTTTGAATCTTTTGGTAGCTTTATCTTCTTGATTCACAGTTTTCAGGGTGTGACTAGTATCACCGTGTTTAACTGCTTCTATCAAGGCATTTTCTAGCCACTCTGCTTGATTAGCAAACTGTTCAATCTCTAGCCTTTTGTCATGGATGTAAGGGGTTAGTTTACACTTTACCCTCATTTTGCGTAAAATTCCCTGGGGATCATTATTCCATGAGAAACTTTCTTCAAATTTGTACTCCAGCAACTATTTTTCTACCTCTGTTTCTGCATCTCTGTGATTACAAATGAAGGGTCCTATCTGATTCTTAAACTTGAATTGAGTCTTCTTCTTGGCAGCCAAGAATTTGATAGAATCTGAATTTAGTATTTTCCTGATGTACTCCAAGGCAAAACTCTCATTGGCACATACTTAGGTAGTTTATAGGGTAAAATATTTGACCCAAAAACTTTGATTTCTATATGGTTCTAATATAAGTACCAATCTCCAGTTTTACTTTGTTTTGACAACTGTAATACTTTCTTCATTTCATCACTGACTCTTGGTTGTACACTTTTTTTCAACATATTAACCAATGGATGGATAAAGGAATCTGTAAAATCTGCATAACTGAACTCTATGGACTCTTTTTTTATCAAAGATGTCCAAAAGATGACTGATATAGGATTCCCTTCTACATCCAATTTCTGAAGGTTTATAAGGAACTTGTCTGATTGGAAGTATAAGAACATATGAAAAAGAAAGGAAGTATATCTAAATACTCCTCCAGTTGGATATTTTACAAGCTAATCATGGATATTATCAGCTATGTATTCAGCATAATTGTAGATAATAGAAGGAGGTCGACCTGGTACAAAAGTGGATAGGAATCCTAGAATTGACTGATCTGTATGCTCATCAGTAAAATAACCTAGGATGAAGGATGACATAGAGATGACATGCCTTGACCTTTCAGGAAATTTTGAAGTAGAATAAGGAGAGTTTAGTTTTGGAATTTCAACATAGGCAGGCCTGAAATTTTGGAATATCTGAAACCTTTTAGGAAAATCCAGGCTAATGTAAAGCTTTGTGAGTGCTTCTATGGATAAGCGAACTGCATTGGGATCTAGTTTTAGCTGAAGCATTAGGTTAATTGACTCTGCAGTGATAGTAAAGAGCACTTCTTTGTTAGCATTAACCATGGCTCTTTTTTCAGGTAAATAATAGGATTGACATAACCTAATAACTTATGGACATTGATGAGTTTGAGGCACTACATACTTGGGTAGATTTGACTCCCAAATCTGCACTTCATCTTCCTGATCTAATTATTTTTCAAGACTCCAAAAGTGGAGATCTAGTAGATTAAATTCAATGACTGGATCTATTATTTTGTAATCTATATCAGCCAGGGGTGTATGTTCTACATCTACAACAAGAGGTTGTAGAGGATTTATGACAATGGTGGTTTTTGAAGACATTGTTGGGTTTAATTTTGACATTTTAAGACCTTATGGGTGCTTGAAACTCTGTGTTTTTTCTTTTTTAAACTCTTTTGTAAGATTGAATTGTTTACAGAAGGTTTTTCTAGTTTAACATAGGTCTATGGAATAGAAAAGGTATAAAAAGGCTTTCTTTTGGTCTTAAACCTTTCAATTTGGCTTTAAAATGATCTTCAAACTCTTACAAGTTTAGGAAATGATAAAACAAGGGTTTTCTCTACTTTTTTGATAAACTGGACTGAAACTGGTTCAAATCAGACTTAGAAAGATTAAGATTATTTTGCAAAGGGTTTCTAGATAATTTAGGAGTCTTTTCAAGGTCTGCAAAGGCTAAATTACTTCAATTTTGAATTTTAGAACAGAATGGAGTATCGAAACTGGGGTTTATCAGATTTCTATAGCTAATTCCTTCTTTGCAGGAAACTACAGGTATTTCTATGGGTAAATGGGTTTCACTAGGCTTAATTTCTTCATAAAACTCTTTTTCAAATGACAAGCAGGTTGTTTTCCTACGAAGAATACCTGTTTGTGTAGGTATTTGGTCTTTTAAACAAGTTTCAGTGGCATCGAACAGCTTTCTGATGTCTATGGAAGTCTTGTGGAAGCAAGCTCCACGTTTTCAGTGGTATTGACAGTAAATTCACTGGCTTTGTTTGGTTCTTTGAAATGAAAACAAAGCTATGGAGCTTTTTTCCTCAGTCATGAGGATAAAAACACACAGAGAATGAAAAAAAAGGTTTAATGGGCACATATGGAAGTTTATAACATTTTAGGTTTAAATTAGGACCGGCATTTAATGGTAGTCAAATCAGAGCGGAGTGGTTTTGGCACTGGAGGGAAAACCAGAAGTGGCTTATCGCGCGGGCTCATGGCGGTAAGTGGTTTCCTTGGATCAAATGTAATCTAGTAATAAATCGTCACGTGGAGGAGAGATAAAGGCACAAAACTGCACATTTCGCAAATATGAAAATGATTAACTTTCATGCTATTAGATTTGTGATATGACATTTTGATTGTCAGATCTGGGGATATGTGTGCGAACGGCGGAGATTTAATGTAGGATTTGCTCGGCGGATGGGGTGTGGGGCTTGGATCATTTGTTATGTGGCGGGGTTAATTTAACATTTAAAAGATATGTTTTTAACATAAATCAAATACATTAATATGATAAGCGAAGCTTAATATTATATGTTTTTAACCTATGGGGATATGGGTGGGGTTTTATTTAACACATGGGTAATATAGACCATAGTTTAACGTTAAAATAATTGGTTTTGGAATATTTAAATAAAGTGAATTAATATATATACGGGAAGGGTAATTTAATAGGATTTAATACATTATGTTAAAAAATTAATATGAAATGTAATTAATGAAAATACAAAAAATAAACTAAGTGTAAAATAGGCATTTGAGCATAATAATGATCCTATTTTAATATTTACACATAATACTTAGGATAAATTGTATTTTGTGGGTTTTTGAGTGTTTTTGGATGGAGTGAAATTAATTAAGAGGGGATTTTACTTTTTCTAAGAAAAAAAGGTGTTTTACTTAGGAAAAGGGTTATATTTTTGGAAGAGGGTGAATATGTTGAGGGAATGGGTTTTCATGAAGGGAATCCAGTACTTTCACTAATCAGTTATTAAGCCTTGCGTCTGGTCCCAACAGAAGCCAGAGAAATGCTCTAAGCCTCTTTAACAGAAGGTTTTGAATATTGGGTCATTGTGGGGGAGGGAAATTTGTAACTTGCCATATGATGCTTTATTACATGCTTGAACAACTACTTTCTACCTACCCATAAGTATTATAACATTTTTACTTCATTTGCAAGGGTGCATTTAAGCTTGCAACCCTAAATCCATTTTTATTTTAAAGCATAAACTATCTAATTTTAACCTTATTTCATCTGAGGGCTTAGATTAAACTGTTGAGCTCCTCATTTATTCTCTAACT
Source organism: Pinus albicaulis (assembly GCA_034641835.2). Lineage (NCBI taxonomy): Eukaryota > Viridiplantae > Streptophyta > Pinopsida > Pinales > Pinaceae > Pinus > Pinus albicaulis. The sequence goes on along the minus strand of CM076582.1, from coordinate 20,779,378 downwards.
ATCTAATGATTTGTCAAGTTTAAATAGTTTGACATATCTTTATTCTCTATCTAAAACATGAAATTTAAAGCATGAAAAGTTAAGATTAAGTTGTTTAACTCATCATGGATTATGTCAATTTAGGCAAGCTGCACATAATCATTATTTTTTCAGTTAAAGTAAATAGTAGTGGCATTTTTGACTTGCTCACTTTCATGTCTTATTCTTATCTCTTTTTCTCTTTTGGGGTTCATTTTTTATTCTATTTGATCTTTTCTTTTAAAGTCCTTTGATCTTTCTTTTAGGAATTTTACCCTCTTTTCATTTTTTATTATTTTCAAAATACGGGAAAAAAACTTGCAGAAAGCAAGGTATGTACATATTTACAAGACTAATCATAGTCAATTCAAAAATTATGAACCCTATTATTATAGGACCCTAACAAGGCCCATAAACTCTTGGTGTTACATCTCCTCAGGTTAGGGCTTTGGTTCTTTATGGTTTTCTCTTATTGTTCAATAATAAAAAGGCCCTTGAGCCTCATTTTAACACAGTTCAAAGACATGTATCCACCACATCTCTTCTAAGAGATCAACTACCATCACCCTAGCTAGTTTATGTCCATTTAGTCTGTAAGAATATTTCAGTAATTTGATATTAATGAAATAAAGATTTATTTCTGCTACATATTTGTGTTTATGTTTATTTCTGTATTTTATATTGTTCCTACATACATCTAGATTCAGGTTACGTCTCCATGAGGGTTTGAAACATATTTCATTTTCAATGTTTTGCAGTAATCTTCACTAAAATTCATGCAAGTTCCACGATCTCCACAAATCATATTAGAGAGTGCCAAATATCTCATTTGAAAGTATTTTTTTATGATCTCAAATGGGTTTTTTACACAATTTGAATTCTTTTCCCGATTTGAGGGATATGAGCAATTGAAGTTAAACATGTCTAGAACACTATGCCGCCACGCGTCCTATGAGTTTGTGGAATAATTTTCTCACCCCATAGGTCATAAATTTTCAAGTGTCTTATATCATTGGAAATATATATTTAATACCTCAAATGGGTCTTTGACGAAATTTGATTTCATCACCTATAGTAGAAGTTATCAGCAAAGTTGCAGCAAGAGGTTCATTTCAACCAAGATCCAGATTAGTGGTATCATAGCAGTTTGCTCTTTCTCGATATTTATTTTCATGTCCCCAATGAGGTTGGGGTATAAGGAGTTAGGGCTTCATCTAGTTAAACCTTTGTAAGATCAACCTTGAAAACCCCAACGACCTCCTATGGCGGAAGAAAAGAAAGACGAGAGAGCAGGAGATCCCATCAAAATATTTCTTGAGGAGGCCCTCAGGAAAAAAAGGAACACAATGATGGATAAATTTTCCCAGGTCCTTCAACTACTTCCCATCTGTGGTGCATCTCCATCTAACAGCCACTATGGAGGCACCACTCCTTTCAAGGTATAAGTCAACTTCGACATTCTTGTATTTGAAGGCCAGGTAGATGCAGACATCGTAGATAGATGGTTGAATTTACTGTAAGGGTATTTTTAGATCCATGATCTCTTTGACTGAGAAAATATTACTTTTTCACTCCTCAAAACCGCCCCCCATGTCAAATACTGGTGTGAAACCTACTATGAGAAAAATGACAAGAGGGAACCATCTATGTTCTCGACCTCACACACTTGGAATTTGTTCTGAGACGGAATCAAGGAACAATATTACCCCATTCGGAGCTAGGAGGACAAGAACATCCAATGGACCACACTGCGGAAACAAAGGGATCAAGATGTGCACGAGCTGACGAATTTGTTCCATACCCTGCGCATAAAGTTGGGTGTTAAATATTCAGAGAGAAATTTGGTGCTCAAGTAACACAGTTGTTTGCATAGATACATTCAGGAGTAAATGGAGTTCCTCGACGTTACCTCGCTTGGCATGGAATATCGATATGCTGCCAAGATCGAGCACAAATTTAAGAAGAAGAAATGAGACTTTGGATCTGTGAATCCGAAGCTAGGGAAAGGCCCCCCCGAACCATAGAAAAAGGGGAAAAGCCTAAGCGAGGAGACTTAAAACAACACCCCAAAGCCAAAGAAGGACATGGGGAACTGGTGTAAATTTCATAACAGATCCACTCACAACACAAGCGAGTGTAAGACCAAACTATCCCTAGTGGCCAAACTGAAGGCATCCGAATCATATGCATGTTTTAATCTTGAGTCAGAACTGAACAAGGAGAATGAAAAAGGGAAGCAGATCATTGATGTGGACCCCATTGCCACCATTTCCACCACCAAGCTCCAGAGGGAGGATCCTGAGCATCTAGAGGAAGGGGAGGGCCTCTTCCATTCGCATATGTGGGCGAAGGGTTCTCCACTACAATTCCTTGTAGATAGTGGAAGCCAAAAGAACCTCATTTCAGTAGAGGTCGTGAAGCGGCTCAATCTACCGACCACAGCACACCCGCAGTTGTATACCATCGGGTGGCTTCACCAAGGCAGAGATCTCCCTGTCAGTCAACAATGTCACCTTCCTTACAGCATCAAGCCCTTCACGGATGAGGTATTGTGTGATGTTGCTCCTCTTGACGTGTCTAATTTATTGTTGGGTCAAAATTACTTGTGGAAACAACATGCTGTGTATGAGTCTAGACCTCATTCTGTTATTATTACTTTGGAAACTATGTTGTACAATATGTCATAGGTAGTATCGTCTCCTTCCATCTCTTTGATTACTGCAAAAAAATGCAGTAATATTATTTCCCAAACAAGGAATTTTTTTTCATTACAATTTTCCCACAGGGCAAGAAGAAGATTATGGCCACAAACTCCAAACATGGCTCCCCTGCACGACAAAAAAAAATGGACAAATTTGTGGAGGAATACAAGGACATTTTCTCCTCACCCACAGAGGTTTCTCTACATTGTCAGGTCAAGCACTCCATTGATCTAACCCCAAGCACACCGCTGATTAATGTTGCCATACCTCATCTGACCACATAGACATAATCCACGCGTGTATTGTCTGACGCCTGCCAATAGGTCCACGACATTTTAGGGAAATATAATGCCAAGTACAAGTAGCGTCATTATCAACATTGAGTGCCACAAAAGTTCCAGGTGGGCGACACATTTTGGTTACATTTGGATAAGGAGCGCCTCTCTAGACCACACCGCAAGCTACACCCACTTCAAAGCAAGCCAACTCCTTCACCAGAGAAAGTGGTTCACCAGGGACAAGGTTCAACAAATATTTACCTACCTCATGGAGGCTCTACACGTAATGGGGACCATTTCTTTCTAAGGGGGGAGGAATGATCCAGGTGGATATTGGTGGCCACTCGCAATTCCACCTAGTTAGTTTTATTATTTTTCTTATTTACTATTTTTAGTATTTTTTTGTCCTAAACTTCTAGAGCCATTTTTAGGCCCTAAACAGCGTAGTCATCAGAGGAATATTCCCAAAGAGGTATTATACGTGCAAAACAGAGATACTATGACTGAGTTACGGCCCCGGGAACTTGGCTGCCAAACTAACCCCAATGGGCCCCATAAACTCTTAGTGTTACATCTCCTCAGGTTAGGGTTTTGGTTGTTTAAGTTTTTATCTTATTTTTCAATAATAAAAAGGCCCTTGAGCCTCATTTTAGCATAGTTGAGAGGCATGTAGCTGCCACATCTCTTCTTGGAGATAAGCTACCGTCGCCCTAGCTAGTTTATGTCTATTTTGTTTGTAAGCATATTCAAGCCATTTGATATTATGAAATGAAGTTTTATTTCTGATACATCTCTATCTTTATGTTTATTTATGTATTTTATTTCGTTCCTGTATAAATCTAGATTCAGGTTACAGCTCCATGAGGGTTTGAAAAATATTTCAGTTTCAATGGTTTGTAGTAATATTCAGTAAACTTCATGAAATTTCCACGGTCTCCACATATCATATTAGAGAGTTAAAATTATCTCATTTTAAACTATTTTTTAGTATCTCAAATGGGTTTTTAATGGAATTTGATTTTGTTTCCCGATTTGAGAGATATCAACAATTTTTAGTTACACCTTTCTGGAACACTACTCCACCGCGCATCCTATGAGTTTCTGGAATCATTTTCTCACCCCACATATCACAAAATTTCAATTGTCTTATATCACTATAAATATCTATTCAATACCTCAAATGGGTCTTTTACGGAATTTGATTTCATCACTTATAGAACAAGTTATCAGCAAAGTTGCAGCAAGAAGTCCATTTCAACCAAGATCCAGATCATGGCTTCTCAGCTCTCTTATGTATGATTTAGCATTAGACATGAATGAATGTATGCCATGGAGAAATTCTTAGGGTTTTCATGTTTTATCATTCTGTTTACTAGGATAGCATTGTGACTTGGTTAGAACAGTCTTTTGTGGCATGTTTCCCTTCGAACAAGTGTGACCTTATTGCTTTTGTGCACGATTTAGGGGTAAGTGTGTTTGTTTTTTCACAGTACATTACATTGGCTCTAATTTTTTATCTCTTTGTTTTTGCAGTCCAAGAACAGTTTTGGTGGTTGCATTGGAAGTTCGAATTCACATGACTCGATCTCCTCTCTAGTTAAATTAGGGTCTTAGGTTTAGTGTAGTTTAGAGTTTTCTAATTAGAGTTTTCTTATATGGAATTTCTTTTAAAGTTTTAATTTTAGAATGTTAGGTTTTATATCCGCTTTTTTCATGTTTCCTTTATTATTGGTAGCTATTTTTTTCACATGAAATTATGCATTTAGCAGGCATTCAACTTTTTGTGTTACATTTACGAACTGTCTGCATAAGCATTGCATGGCTCTTTTATTATAGTTAACTGATTTTTCATTGTAAAACATTGTTTTCTTGCATTGCATCATGCATTCACTACATTGCAACATGCATTCATTTTACACTTAGCACTACATTTGTTCTCAATGCTGCATGGAATTGCATTAGCCTTTAAAATCTTGGTTATATGCCTACTCCTTGCAAGCCTTGTATGTTGCAATAAGCTTCCCTTATACCCCTTTTTATATGATGAAACCATAGAAGAAATCATTTGTTATTTTTCCCTAATAATGAAACCCTAAACCAATGTTTGTGTGTGCCTGTGATGGCTACTCCAAGAGGCATCATCTCATTCATCGAATTATCAAAATTGTGTCCCTTAGCTACTTTCTTTGATTCTGAGTCATTAACATGGAAAATATGAACATGTACCTGTGGGGAACCTATTGATGCTGCTGATCCCTCCAACATTCAGGGGATCTCCCCAATATGAAGTCCCAATTAAATCTCACATCATTTTTTTTAGGATTCCCATTTGGAACTACGAGCGGATTGCAGATGCAATGGGTGTTAATGATATTCCTTGGCTGCAAATACGCATAGAGTGATGTTTGGTGACTTTGGTGAAAGAAATTATGTGACCCTGTGGAAATTCAAGTGTGATGCATCAAGGTTACAAAAAACGAAGGGAAAATAAGTGAGCCCCTTATAAGCTTGTAATAGTACACAACTTGAAACGAACATACAAACATAAATGAAATCACAAGATAATATTTAGAATAGTTCACAAGTTAACAGTGATGAAATAATACAATAGCAAACATTCAAAAATATTCGTACTAACGCAAACAAAATGGTTCATAAGCATACACGTAAGTTAAATAACATACATTTCAAATACAATAAGAATAATCATACTATATCCACAACATATGAATGAAAGCGTGTCGACTCTAATTTTTTATTAAAAGTGAAATTTCCAATCATACATACACCATTGACGAACCAATATCCCCAATAGTGGAACGTGAAGTCAACATCACCCACTCCTCCAAATAAGTATACTCCCTCTACGCTATAGAGAATCCTCTCACAAAAATACCAAGCTCCTTTCTAAACCTTAGCCTAGCCAAAAGCTTGGCTCCCAAAATCCCTTTACATGAGTTATGAGGATATATTTAAAACAAAACGAGGTGACTCCTCACATTCCCCTTTGTGACTCTTGGACTCCCCTCATGATTCTTCAACTTCTTTAGCAATGACTATTCAATTACATTAAATCATGAATCTTCACATTCCACAATTGACACTTAGAATTTCACTTACAAATTATTTACAAAATAATATTACATTTTACACTCATACCCATATAAGACAAAATAGGGTATAGAAAACTTGACAACCTAACAAAAAAAAACATTGTGATACTTGAGCTTGGGGAAAATCTAGCTTAGAAACTTCCACTTGATGTCTTTTTGTAATGTATATGTGCCAAGCTTGGTAATGTGCGATGGTGTCTGGCTGGGAGTGAACTCTAGCCTCCATGGCATCCAGGTACAATGATTTGGAACCAGTTTGAACTTTCTTCTGGAGTAGGAGCAGCATTGTTCTAACTTGGACAAGGACACCGATGCGATTTTTCATGTTCTATATTTTCAACTCCAAATATTCCTTGGTGGTAATATGTCTAAGATGCTCCAATTATTCTTTGATCTACTTCTTGACTTGGTTCTTAGGTTTTTCTTCGGTGAGTGAGCCAACTGATGGGATCTTGTGTGTGTTCATCAAGAATTACATACTGATGTATAACCATACATACGAGGCCTGAATGATACCAATGAACAAGGCGAGTTACTTGTTGTTCTAGATCAACATTTAGACTCTTTCCTTCTCCAGCTCTTCCTGTTGCTTCATTTTCTTTCCCAAGTCAAGCGGTGCCCCTTCGTATCACATCGACCATTCATGCACGAAAGTGATGGAAACTTGTACATTCCTGAGAGTTTTGAAAAACTATTTGCACTACTATTAAAAGCCATGCACGTGGAAAAATGCCTTATGTATGGTAACAAGCTTCTCATAGAGGTTCTGCATGGTCTCTCTAAGTGTCGATACTTCGCCAAGTATTGCTTCTCTCATTTCCTCCAAGTAGACATGTGTGGAAGTTGTGTTCAGAGCTACTACGTGGAGTTGTTCTACCTATTTCCTAACAACCTATGATTTTTGTGCCAATTGATTATTCTCAGCCATAAAATACTGAGTGTTTGATCTTGCTACACCTGCAAAGGCCAAGTTGGCTTTGACAGTGGCATTGGGATTATTCCTGGTGTCTTCCACTATCACCCTTTCTCTAATGAATGCAGGTGATGTGAGGTCATATGAAAAATGATTATTATGCTCTTTTACAATATTCCTCTGAATTTCATCATACAAAATATTGTATGTGTCCATAACCGGATCATCATCAAGAGGAACAACTTCCTCTTCCTCGCCTGGAGCTAACTATGTTGCTGGAGGTGGTGGTGACTGAATGGTGACTTGTTGTGTACTCAACATCAGGCTTACATCTTGATTCTATGGCTCTGGTTCCTCCTCCATATCTGCGATCTATATCATCTCTTCAATCTATTGAGAAAGTTTCGTATCTTGCATCTATCTGCTCTCCTCCTTTGCTAGTGGTCATTTCTATTATTTCTCTTCATCTTGCTTCTGTGCTTTTTCTTATGCCATTGTGCGTCGCCTTTATTCTTATTCCTTCTTATGCTTTTATTCCTCCAATCTCCTCCACTACTCTTGTCTCTTCCTCTGTTTTTCTCTCTGCATCCTCTGTTTACTCTTTTCCTGTACTGCTAAATCCACTTTCATAATAGCTAGATACACTTTCATCTTGTGGCTTATTTCTCCCCTTGGATTGTAAGAAAACTTTATCTTTCCCTTATCATGTGTAGGGTTTCTCCCTTCTGTTGGTACTGCTTCTAGAGCTGCTTCCTTCTACAGAGTGACCTGTGAAGTCCCAACAAAACTAACCGCCTCGGGGGATTTGGAGGCATAATAACAATTTTTCCATGGATCCTCCTTCGGCCAATGAAATTTCTTGTTGAGCCACTGATAATGTATTTTCGCACAATGGTATTTGAAAATACCACAAGGATCATACAGATTAAAGTCTTGAATACCGAATGCAAACTTATCTATCGGCTTTCCTTCGGTCTCCGCAACTTTGACATTCTTGACCTCATACAATCCAACTTGAATAGGAAGATTTGGCCGTGGTGCTTGTTTGGTTCTAACTAACGATGTCAATTAGAGTTCAATTTAATGTCAACCCAGGAAGGTAAGCTTAGAAGTGCCACCTATAGGTCTAGAAAGATTCCTAATTTTTCTGAGATCTATGGTTCTCTTACAAGAACATATTCGTCAAGATCTCTTCCAACAACTAAACAAACCTAGATCTAACATTTTTCAAGATCCTAAGGTTCTCTTACAAGAACACCTGAATTTTAGGATCTCCTCCAATATTAGAACATCTAAACAAAAACTTAAAAGTTGAAATGAAATAAAAACATAAATTACATTATACCTACAATAAGCATGCAAGTGAGACCATGGGGGCCCTCCATAACTCCACAAACACACCTCTTCAAAGGAGACTCAAATGTAGAAGCAACAAAATCAAAGTATGATTCTTTATTTCAAAATCTTCATCATGATCTACAAACCAACTCTAAGATTACAAATGGAGGAGATTGTACTCCTATTTATACAATGAGATGAGATAAAAAACTCATAATGATGATCCACTAATCTCTCTTTAGTTCCATACATCTCTCAACCATCTAGACACATAACCCCCTTTTGTCCTTGATCTTCTCCATGAGATCATGATCTTTTCCATAAGGCTTATCTTGTCAAATTCGAAATTGATCATTCAAGGCCACATAAAGGTGTCTTGGAAGCTTCCTTGGAACCTACACATGTCACAAAAACAATCCACTTTCCATATATGAAGTAAAATATATTATTTTCTAATATTTAATCAAGAATTTCTCTTAGAAATGCTTGAAAATAAATAATATTTGGAAGATATAAATGAGAGACATTAATGATGAACAATAGGGAAAATGAAGTGACATGGTAGTGAATAATGAGTGATATAATGGAAGCATAGGTGAAAAATGTATGCTAATGAGTGATATTTGTATGACATTTTGAAGCCCAACATACCCCCCTATTGAAGCTCTTGCATGTCCTCATGCAAGCTACTACAATGACTTATTTGATTTGATTCTTAGATGAGCTTCCTTTGATTGAATTTCAAGATGTTCGGTTCTTTGTAACAACCATCTTTCAATCATGGACTTCCTTTTAACTTTGCACATCTTTTGATAAATTTTATGTTTGCAAATCATTTGCATCTTTTAATGATTGTTTCTTGTGTTACAATCATTATTTACTTTGTTGAGATCAATAATTTTTAAGAATTCATTTAATATGCTCATCATTTTGTAGTAGTTTTTATTGTGGGAGGACTATGTGGGTTAAGATGTAATATGAATGAATCAAACAGGAAATTTACAGAACTGAGCGCGCGCTCTGCCTACGCGTTTCCTTGACCTAGCAGTCGATTGCTGGTCTTTCCCCTCTTGCGCGAGGCCTCTGGCCTTCCATGGCCTCTCCGAATGCTGCTACGGAGGGCTGTGTTGATTAGTCTACAGCAGATGTGTTTTCTGCATTGGTAAAATCCCTACAGCCTTAGAGAACTCGCCCCGCGCTGTCCAAATTTGTCAAGAAGTTGGATGGGTTGCAAGAGGTCGATCTCCCTCCTACACTTCTTCGAATGGCTGCACTCTCTTTAGCTGAACGAGGGCTCATCGGTCAGTTCACTGGCCTATGGCCTTCTCCGAAAACAGTTCAATGATGGATCGAAAGAAACTGGGCAGACAAAGTTAATGGTAAAATCTCCATTCGTTTCTGTGGAAAAGGTTATTACACTTTCCATTTCGAATCTAGAGCAGACAAGGACTTAATCTTCAGAAATGGGCCGTATTTCATGGACTCTCGTGGCTTGTATTTGAACAAATGGACTCCAGACTTCAATCCTGAGCTGGATGTTCCTAATGTTGTTCCAGTCTGGGTTTGTCTTCTGCATCTCCCGCTCCACTGCTGGGGAGATGACTCGGTTCGAGCCATCGACAATGCTATTGGAAAATACATTGATCGAAGTGAGCCCAAGGATAATATGCAGGCGTGTGCGCGTATATGTGTTGAAGTTGATCTCGGCAAGGGTCTTCCAGAAGCAATCAAACTAAAGGTGGATGAATGGACGCATATTCAGCAACTGGACTACGAACAAATTCCCTTCAAATGCAAGGTATGTCACGAATACGGCCATTTTGCCAATCGCTGTTCTAAATTAGTTAATGATGAAACTGCTCAATCTGAGCAGCAATGGGAAACTGTAAAAACAAAAAAGACTGCCTCTGGCTTGAAAGCAAACTATGAAGAGGCTCCTCTCAAATCTGCCCCTCCCAAGTCTAATCCCCCTTCAGCTCCCCCCAAAGCTTCATCCTCAGTTGTCCCTCCTCCCTCCTCTTCTCTCAGCCCACCCATCTTCCCCACCCCGGGGCCAACCTCTGGTTCTCCCCTAATCTCTTCAAATCCCTTTGGCGCCCTCTCTCTCCCTGAAAATGACCCCCTGATCCCCCTTGAAAATGACCCCCCCATCCTTTTCTCCCTTTCTCAATCCTCTCCCTCCCATTCTCCCGACCCCCCCCCACCCCGAACTACTAGAAGCTCCTCGAAAGAGCATGGAGTCAATCAAGAGTCCCAAAAAAAAGGACCTGGAAGGAAATCAAGAAAATAGCAAAGGGATGAAAATGCTCAAAAAGATATTTCCATGGGAACACAAAATCCCATAGAAACTTATATACTGGGTCAAAATAGCAAAGAAACAACACATAAGGAGCAAGGGGGACGAGAATCTCTCCAAAACATAAATACTCAATGATGAAAGTTATATCATGGAATTGTAGGGGACTGGGGCACCCCTCAAAAATTGCTGCCCTGAAAGATCTTACAGACCATGAGAAGCCAGGAATTGTAATGATTCAGGAAACAAAGCAAAGACTGCAAGAGATGACAAGAATTATAGAACAGCTCAGGCATTATGAGGGACATATATGTGAAGCAAGAGGAGCTTCTGGTGGTATCACCACTATGTGGAACAAAAATATTTGGATATGCACATCCAATACTATCAATCAATACTGGGTCAAAGTCATACTAGAAAAGCAAGCAGAGCACAAGCAAATAGTCATTTATAACTTTTATACACCGAACCATTTCAGAGACGAAGAGCAGTGCTGGGCCACACTACAAGAAGACATCCAAGTTGAAGAAAACAGAAATATCATCCTTGGGGAAGACCTTAATCTCATATTACACTCCAATGAAAAAAGAGGAGGCATTTTTACACATGATCCTTATAGAGCAAAGCTGGAAAAAATCATGCAAGAGTGCGATTTAGTAGATATTATCCCAAAAAATCAGAGGTACACTTGAAACAACCGAAGGCTGGGCAGAGATAACATAATGGAGTGCCTTGACAGAATTCTGGTAAACACTTCTTTCCTCTCTGAGTTCTCCACTACTCATGCTGCAATCCTGCCTTATTTAGCTTCCGATCACTACCCTATTAGCATTGTCCTTGAAGCACATTGTCCTTTGGGGCCGTTGCCTTTCAAATATAGATCTCTTTGGCGCAGCAATCTCATTGTGGAACAGATTGTCAAAACAGCTTGGCAGCATCACATAGAAGGATCACCATGGTTCATTTGGGAATGCAAACTGAAAAATACAAAACATTCTTTGAAGGAATGGGTGAAGCAGCATTACAAAGAACCAGAAAATGCGAAAGCTGAGCTAAAAAATAAATTGAAAGAAAACCACAGGAAAATAGAGGAGAACAGGCTGTCCCACGAGGATAAAGCATTAGAAAGTGATATATATTATCATCTGTACTGGGTTAATAGAGAAGAAGAACAAAAGTGGAGAATTAAGTCAAGACAGCTTTGGCTTCAAGGAGGAGACAAAAATACAGCCTTTTTCCATAAGCAAGCAACTGTCAGGAAAGTCAGAAATAATGTCACCATGATCAATGATGAGGAAGGCTGCCCTCAAAAAACCCAAGAAGCTATCAAGAAAACTGCCTCAGCCTATTACAACACTCTTTTAACTGAGACAAAGGAAACAGAGGATTATTCAGACCTCCTACAGCACATGCCCAAAGGAATCAATGAGGATATTAATGCAGATTTGACTAAGGAAATCAATGAAGAAGAAATATATGATGCCATCTGGGCTCTTCAGCCAGATAAAGCCCCAAGCCCTGATGGCTTTCCAATCTGTTTCTATAGAACATACTGGGGAATAATTAAAAAAGACCTTGTCAAGATGCTAAGATGGATCCAACGCAAATGAAAAATAGGAGGATTCACTAATGCAACCCACCTTGCTCTTATCACTAAAGAAAATCGACCATTGACCTTCTCTCGTTTTCACCCCATATCGTTGTGTAACTCATCATATAAAATCTTGACGAAAATCTTGGCTACTCGCCTAAAACCTATCCTCCCCTCTCTCATTTCTCAAAATCAAGGGGGTTTTTTGGCCAATAGGAAAATCTCGGAATCCATCCTTCTTGTCCAAGAGGCTATCCACTCCAATCAAACCAAAAATGAGAAAGGTTTCATCTTAAAGTTAGAATCAGTCAATGCTTTTGATCGTGTCAGGCATTCCTTCCTAATTGTTGTGCTTGAAAAAATGGGATTTGTCACATCCTTTATCAGCCTTATCAAAGCCTGCATCACAGGACCTTGGATCTCCCCTCTTATTAATGGTAGACTTGGACCACCCTTCCAATCTTCTCAAGGTCTTAGACAAGGCTGCCCCTCTCACCTTATCTCTTTATTTTGATGGCTGGATCTTTTAGTAGAGCTCTAGATTACAATCGTCGCATGGGCCTCATCACCGGGATCAAATTTGATAATGGAGTCAAGAACATCAATCACTCTCAGTTTGCTGACGATACTCTTCTAATGGGGGGAGCTTCAAACATCATAGCCCGCCGTTTCAAAGCTCTCCTAGATAAATACATGAGCTATTCTGGAGGACTGATAAATTATCTTAAGAGCTGTATATATGGGTGGAACACTTCGGTACAAGTTCTCCATAGGATTTCTATTATTTTTGGGGTTCCATGTAAGCTGGATTGGGAGCATTTTACTTATTTGGGCATGCATGTGAGTGCCGACAACTTGGAAGATGCAGCCTGGGAAGTTATTATTGATAAGATGAAAAGGAAGATACAACATTGGGGCACCTCTTGGCTTAATCCAGCAGGGTGCATAATTCTTCTTAAAGCAGGCCTCTCCTCCCTTCCCTTGTACTATTTTACTGTCATACAAGCCCCTGCCAATTTTCATATTAAAATGGATGCTCTCCTTCGTCACTTTCTTTGGCAAGGAGGGAGAACAGAGAAAAAAATATATAACTTGGTAAGCTGGAAGCAGGTCACTCAGCCATGTGAGAATGGAGGGCTGGGAATTAGATCCTCTAAATTCCTAAACCTTGCCTTTGCTGGCAAGCTAGTTTGGAGACTCATTTCTAGCAGGAATTCTTGGTGGAAGACAGTTCTAGAAAAAAAATATCTCAGCTATCCAAGGCATCAGCTTTTGGATCATGAGCTTCCTAACAGAGCGTGCTCAAAAATCTGGAGGATGTGTAAGAAAGCTATACCATTTCTTGAACAAAACACTTCCAAAGTTCCCAAAGGCGGTAGCTACATAAGAATTGGGGAAGACAAAATTATGGGGCAACAGCCCATAAGTCGAAGGCCTGGTACTCAGCAGATTCTAGCTCTTTTCAACAGTGCAGGGATACAAACTTTGGATCAGATCTCTCAATGGGAAGCCCACTCTCATACCTGGAAAGGTTGGACCTTCCCTCACATACCAGCAGACACAAAAATCAATCTCAACAACTTGAAAGTTTATCTTCATGGTATAGCACCTTCCAAACGCTACCTTGCTGATGACTTTCGATGGGACCCTTCAGGCACAATCTACACTATTAAGGCTTCTTATCATCAGATCTGCATCAATGATTATCCCCTGGCTATCTGGGCACATTGGAGACTTTTTTGGAAGGCAGAAACTCTCCCAAAAATCAAATTCTTCTTATGGATCCTCTTAAGAGGGAAAGCCCTCATCGCAGAGAACCTCAGAAAGAGAGGAATAAATGGGCCATCTCGCTGTCCAAATTTCCAAACTGAAGAAGAGACAAGCCATCATCTATTTATAGACTGTCCATTTGCCTCAGCTTGCTGGAAGGAAGCTTTTCAGAGCCACAATCCCCCTTGGGCACCTGGCACTAGCATATCTAAAGTGCTGCACATATGGAAAAAAAGCTACCCGTGGGGAAAAAAAGCAAACAACACAGCTCGAAGGGTCTAGAATGCCTTGCCCTGTACCCTTCTTTGGAACATCTGGTTGGCAAGAAATAGTATGATCTTCAAAGGTAAAGAAACTAATGTAAGAAAACTCTATAACAAAGCTTGGAATCTCAACTTGGAAGCTCTGTCCACAAAATGTCATGGGAATCTGAAGGTGCTGGATCTAAATGTCGAAGAAAGGAATTACATAGGGCATATTCTAGACAGAAGCAACATAGAACAAAACAGAAGTAATCCCAATAGCAGAGACAGCTCCAGATATAGTTGGAAAATTAGGATGAAAGAAGAAGAATTTGCTCGATGGCTCAGGAACTGCAATACCCATTATCTCTTTTTCGATGGAGCCTCCAAGTCCAACCCAGGAATGGCTGGGGCTGGAGGATTTATTTGCAACGGTAATGGAGATGTGTTAACTGAATATGAATGGGATCTGGGCTCTACTTCAAACAACAGGGCTGAAGCTTTCACCCTCCTCCAAGGTTTGCTCCAACTTCAGAATCTTGGTATAGCCAAGGCTATAATAATTGGAGACTCTACCATTGTCATTGGTCTGATGGTAAGTAACAGAAAAGCCCAAAATATGATTCTACAACAAAATATTGAGCGATGCCAATCTCTTGACCAGCAGATGAAAGGCAATCCATTTTACAATGTCCTTCGATCTCTCAATAAAACTGCTGATGAATTGGCAAATAAAGCTTGCTCTCACACTGTCAGTAACCTCTGGTGTAATGGCTCTGACCAATACTTTTTCTTTCCATGATCAGGTTTTATTCCCTAAGCATATCCACCCCACAGCAGATCACTGCTCATGGTCTCCGAAGCCCTTTGCCCAGCTTCTCAGCGAAGATTCAAACTTCTGCCTTCTGCCCAATGGCTTTGATCCACACAGATGTAACCTTTTCAGCATCAAAATCTAACTCTCTCTGGATCGCCCTTTCAAAACCCATTAAGCTCTGCGCCCTCTGTGTTTTCAACCTCTCGTGCTCAAATAAATGTTTACATACTCCAGTTTATCTCTTCCCAACTTCACTCTATCGATTTCAGTCGCAACTCGGACACTGCTCCTTGAATTCTGCATCTCTATTCGCCCAGACAGAGTTTCTCTGCCCCAGAATTTGTCCTCTTGCGACCTTGTTTTCGTCCCTGTCAGCTTCACAAGATGTCTTGAAGACAAGTCAAAGACCGTCAAACAAAATTCTTTTTGAAATAGTCGAGCGGCACTATTACTACCTTAACGGGCGGCAAATGCGACACACCTGCAAAATTAAAATATGAAATGTAAAATCTGTTTTATTTTACTGCAGTTTGTTAGAGTTTAGACTGTCTCCTTCTTTTTCACAGCGAAGGAAGCAATTTGTAAAGCGGAAATTGATACCAACTGCATCTACTGTTGGTCCTCCCATTATCAAAGCCATTCTGTAAAACTGGAGATCCATCTCCCTCTCTTTTTCTTTTGAATATCAATCAGCAACCGATCTTGTGAAAAAAAAAGATGTAATATGAATGAGAGAAAGAAATGAAGTGTGCAATTCCCCCCCAACTGATGGTTTTTGGCAATTTTAATGAGAAAGGGAATAGTGAAATAGTGGAATATTTTCCAAATATCATCATTTTAGCATCTAAAAAGAAATTCAAGATTAAAGGTTAGAAAACATCATATCTTACTTACCTAAAGAAGTGGATGAATCATGCATGTTCAGCTACTGCAATTCTGATCTGAAGCTTCTTCTGCAAGTTGTGGATGAAAGATGGATCTGTATTGTCATATCTGCTGCTGGATCATCTGCTGGATACTCTGATGAATCTGATGAGTCTGCTGAATATGGCTGAAAATGTATAGGGCTTGGAAGGTATAAAAAATTCAAAATTTACACTCTCCCCCCCCCCCTCAGCCTTATTGATTGACTTGTCCTCAAGTCATGACAAACTGAAAAACAATGAAAGGAAATCTGCTTCATCTGCTACAAAATATGGGTCTTCAAGTCTTCAACACTCGATGGCACAAATTTTTCTATGTGAATAAATGTCTTGTTGTCGAACATAACAAGAAGTTGTTAACTTAGTTGCCATTAATGAATGCCACTAGCCAACACGAGAGCTCCCACCATTGATTCCAATGGGAGTCAAGATGCCTAACACATCTTTGTAGGTACGAATAAATTTTTTGTGGTCGAGTCACCTACAAGATCCAATGAACAAGGAATATTAATGTACTTCCATTGTTCATTGGCAAGAGTACTTGCCATTAAGGCATGCAAGTCTCTAGGTGTTTTTTTAAAGAATATTAGACTCTAAGAATTTGACTCAATGATATGTAGAAGCAGGGTTTTATTGGTGGAAAATGAAGAATGCTAGGTAAAAGGAAATGGAAATGGAAAATGGCAAGAATTTTGTAAGTAAACTTCTTTGCTTTTATTGGTGGGTTAGGAATGGATGAAAATGTAATGAAGTGTATGTGGTAATGGAAGATGGATAATGACTCTTGCTGGAATTATGGCATGCAAAATCTCAAATATAGCAATGGAATGCAAACTCTCAAATATAGCAAATTTGCTCCTTAATGTTGGACTGCTTATTAAAATAGTTGAGTTTGACCAGCGTTGACCAGCCACCTATAGATGTCCAATTCTAGTATGGATAGTTATTTCACCATCCTTGTAGATTTAGGAACAAACCTCATGTCTTTGAATTTTGCTATCTGTCATGCAACATGTCAAACCATTAAGCTATTACAAGAAGTTGCAAGAACTTGTAATTTTCTGGAAATTTTGTTTATAATAATGGATTGGTTCTTTAAAATTTCTCATGAAATTAGTCTTGGAAGACCAATTGTCGTCACAATGTAATCTCCTTACTGATCACTTGATTAACCTGTAACTTACGAAAAAAACTTAGCAGAAAGAAAACATAAGTGTGTTCATGAAGAAATGTCCAATTCCTTCATGATTCTTACGCAAGAATTTCGTATCGAATAAAAAAAATTAAGGTCAATCAAAGTGTTTAAATTGACTTAATTTGTGATATTAGTATCAATCCATTCTTAAAAAAATAACCATGAAAAGTAAATTTACTCCCTGTTTTTGTTAGCTAACTCATGGCAATGTTATCGTGAAATGACCAGCAATATTTCCGAATTTATGATGTTCCAAATAATCTCAAAGCAGAAATGTAAATTTCATATAGTCAAACTTTAGGTAAAAATTTAGAAGCTCATTTTAACTATGAAATAAAATTTTTGAGAATTTCTAAAGGTGAAAATTTAGGTTTTTTTTTTAGATTTTTTATTTTTTTTTAATTTTAATAATTATTCCCTTTTTTTTATCTCTAAAAATAAAAGATTAAAAATCTAAAATAAAACAAAATTATCTAAAGGTAAAACTAAAAAAATTAAATTAAAATCTAAACTATTTAAAAAAATAAATAAATAAAATTTAACAAATAAAAAATGGAAAATTAAACTAAAGTTCTAAAGGGAAATTTTTTTATTTTTTATTTTTGGCTTTTTCTAAATCTAACAATGAAAAATGAAATTCTAAAAAGCATTAAAACAAAACTGAAACAAACATTAATTAAAATCTAAAAACTAAAAAAATTAAACGAAAATCTAAAATCTACTAACTAAAAACTAAAAGTTAATAAAAAAATCGAATTAAACCCTAACCTAACACTAAACTATCTAAATCTAAAAATGAAAAAAATGAAATTGAAATTCTAAAACGCATTAAAACAAAACTAAAAGAAATATTAATTAAAAACTATAAACTACAAAAAAAAATGAAACCGAACTAAACAAAGGAAAGAAAACTATAAAAAAAATGAAAATAACTAAACAATCTACGAACTAAAAAAAATCGAATAGCTGAAGGGTTTCGGTGTGTGTATACTCTCTATTTTCCTCCAGAGATTCTAAATATATTTAGGAAAATAACTGCCTGTACTTTTACCTTTTTAATTTTATTTTTAAATTTCTGGTGAAACGCCCTCTGTTCAAGTTGAAAGACAATGAAATTCATTTAGATGTGTACAACGGGAATTAAACAACCTCGTAAACTTAGGTCCTCTGCGCTGCTTGATCGCTGTCCCTTGGGGCAAGCACGCTTGTCGAGATTTGAACCCAGGTTATGGCTGTCGTAAATCTGTTGCTCCTGGAATTAACTGATGTCTTAATGTTGTTGAAAATATTAAAGTCACCTGCCGTGCCTTTGGGCAGGAAGAAACAAGTACAAAGGGAGCAGCAGCAGATATTGAGTGCGCAACACTCTGTATTGAAGAGGAATGGAGAAATCCGTAAGGAAGATTTAAATTTGTGATGGGCCGCAGCCACAGATTGCAGATGAAATTAATTTTGATATGGGCGAAGTCATTTTTGTAGAGGAATGAAGATCCTCGTAGATCTGTTCTATGGAGGAGCAGAGTAAATTAAAGACAGTCAATTCGGGCTTTAAAGCCCTCAACAACCAAGTTTTCCTTTTTGAAGCAGTGTCTTGTTGATATGGAGTTCTGCGATGCGATTGCAATCGCAAATCGCAATATGTTATATGAAACAAATGTCTTGGAGATGTGGCAGAGTTCCGTAGTGGAACAGTTGTACACAATACAACCAAAACTTATATATAAATCGCCCCCACCAACAGCCGAGGCCTGTGGGTCCACTTGACCACGTGGCGAAATCTCAATGGAATCACAACTCTTGAATTGCAAGACTCAATCGGCGGAGTTTTGTTATGGGCTCCGATTGAAGTCCCGGACCCGATTGTATTATATACCACAGTTGAATGGCCGATCGCATACGAGTTCCCAATCGCAATCGGAAGCTCTTAAGTGTTGGGCCCGATCGCACCTTTGAGATTGGCGGACCTGATGGCGTTATACGATGGAGTTAATAAGTCCATCGCGTCCGGGATCTGGATCGCAATCGGAACTTTTCTATTGCATGCCCCGATCGCACCAACTGAATTTCCGGACCCGATGAGGTTTATGAAGTGGAGTTTAATGGTCCATCGCATCCGGATCTTAATCGCAATCGGAACTTTCTGATTGATCGCACCCTTTTTGTTATGTGCTCCGATTGGAGTGGCGGACCCGATCTATATTATAGGATGGAGCTTATATGACTCATCGCATCCGATAGTCAATCGCAATCGGAGCTTTTCAGTTTGTTGTTTGTATTGTGGGTCTCGCATCATATTTTTTTTGTTTAATGTTTTGTTTTTATGCACGGCATATATAAAAGCCAAAAGGCCCAAGAGCCTGTGTAGTTGTTGTATTATGTTATTTTGGTTGTTTCGCACAGCAGCGCGAAAGACAAGAACACAGCAGTGTTGTTTTTAATGAGACAGAGTGTTGCTATTTGAAGAACAGAGAGTTATTTTTGTGCACTGCGTCTGTAGCAGTCTCCATTGTTGTTATCCCTCTGTTAAGAGGAAGACTTGTATCAGTTTTTTTTTGAAATAGAAGTTGTTTTAAAAGTCTGAAAACTCTGTCTCCTGTCAAATTTGTTTAAATTTCTCTGTGTTGTAGAGGGGAGATTATTCTCTCCATTACTGTTTGTTTGGAATTCTCAAAATTCCAACATGGTATCGGAGCTAGTTTAGGATCTTTAAAGGTTTCAAAGAAGCTTAAGAAGAAGAAGACTTGTTGAAGCATTTTCTCCAGCAGAGTGAAAGCTCAACAGAGGTCAAAAGATTAGGTATTTCTCAAAGATAACAGAGCTGTTGTTTTTGTTTTAAAAGAGTTTGTTCTTTCAAGAGAAGGAAAGACAGTTTGTTTAAGTGTATAGTTCAGTTTAAGAGCAATGGCTGGACCAAGCATAGGAATGAACATTGGAAATGTTCAGCTTCCACAATTTAATGGAAAGAACTATGATTATTGGGCCATTACCATAAGAGCCCTGTTTATTTCACAAGACTTATGGGAGTTTGTAGAAGATGGTTTTACTGAACCAACTGATGAGCAGGCCTTTAATGCCTTAACTCAAGCAGAGAAGGACTTATTGAAGAGCAATAGGAAGAAAGATGCTAAAGCTCTCTTCTTATTGTATCAAGCTGTAAATGAGAGTGTGTTTCCAAGGATAGCAGTAGCTAAGAAATCCAAGGAGGCATGGGAAACTCTGAAAGTAGCCTATCAAGGTATGGAGAAAGTTAAGACAGCAAAGCTTCAGTTGCTGAGAAGAGATTTTGAAACTCTTTGCATGAAAGAGTCAGATAATGTAGACACATTTTTTACACACGTGGTTGGGATTGTAAATCAGATAAGATCCCACGGAGAAACTCTTGAAGAGAGAAGGATAGTGGAGAAACTTTTGAGATGCTTACCCTCAAAGTTTGATGTTATTGTTACCACTATAGAAGAGGCCAAAGATCTCTCAAGCTTCACGGTTGATGAACTTCATGCCTCATTGATAACTCATGAACATAGATTGAGCAGAGATGAACACTCATCTCTTGAGCACGCCTTCAAGACCTAGATGCCTTCAGGAAGAGGAATAGGTCAAGGAAAATGAAGAGGAAGAGGCAGAAGCCAGAACAGAGGTGGAAGGAACAGCCCTTCACATTCACATGGAAGGAGCAACAGTCAAAATCAGAGCCATGGCCAAGGCAACAACCAACAAAGTGGACATCAGCAAGGTGGACATCAACACCAACATGCTCATGGACAAAGGTATGACAAATCCAATGTCCAATGTCATTATTGCAAGAAATATGGGCACTATGCCAATGAATGTAGAAAGAAGCAAAATGACATGAAAAATAAGCAGAATGCTAATGTAGCAAAAGAAGAAAAGAACCCAAGTAATGTGCTGTTAGCTTGTAATGTAGCACAAGATAGAGAAGATGATGTTTGGTTCTTAGATTCTGGATGTATTAATCATATGACTGGAAACAGAGCAATGTTTTCCAATCTAGATGAAGAAATAAAATCTGAAGTGACCACAAGGACTGATACTAAGATCTCTATCAAAGGAAAGGGCAGAGTAAGTATTCGAGCCAGAAATGGTGAGCAGAAATTTGTCCCTGATGTGTACTATGTTCCAGGTTTGAAGTGTAATATTTTGAGCGTTGGGCAGCTCATAAACAAAGGTTACAATGTAGTTTTTAAAGATGATGTGTGCACAATAAAGGATATACCTCCAAGCAAGAAAATCATTGCTAAAATACAAATGACCAGCAATAGAATGTTTCCTCTCAAGCTCAACACTGACTTGAAGGGAAAAGGAAAAAACATTGCAGCCATAACACAAGAATCCTTTCAGAAGGAAGCAAAGGATGAAAATTGGTTATGGCCCCTGAGATTTGGACATCTCAATTTCGGAGGATTAAATTTGCTACACAGAAAAGGAATGGTAAAAGGTTTACCATTGATTGAGAAACCTGACAGCCTATGTGAAGGCTGCATCTTGAGAAAGCAACACAGAGAAAATTTTCCTTCAGGGAAAAGCATAAGGGTGAAAGCACCTTTGGAGATAATCCACTCAGATTTGTGTGGGCCGATGCAGACAGCATCAATTTCGGGCAGCAATTACATGCTGACTTTCATAGATGATTTCACAAGAAAAGTGTGGGTTTATTTCTTAAAATATAAGAGTGAAGTCTTTGAGAAATTTTGTCATTTTAAAGCTCTTGTAGAAAAACAGAGCGGACTGCACATTAAAGTCCTCAGAACTGATAGAGGAGGAGAATACATATCAAAGGAGTTTCTGCTTTTTTGCAGAGAGAACGGCATACACAAGCAATTTACCACCAGGTACACGCCGTAATAGAATGGAGTCGCTGAACGGAAGAATCGAACCATAATGGAGATGGTGAGAAGTATGCTGAAGGCGAAACACTTGCCGAATGAGTATTGGGCAGAAGCAGCAAACTGTGCTGTGTATATTTTAAATAGATGCCCTACAAAAGCTGTAATGAACAAGGTTCCAGGAGAAGCGTGGAGTGGCAGAAAATAGGGAGTCACCCACATGAGAGTTTTTGGGTGTGTTGCATATGTACACACTCCTGACAAATTGAGAAAGAAGTTAGATAGTAAGGGGGAGAAGTGAATTTTCCTTGGATATTGTGAAGATTCCAAAGAATACAGATTGTATAACACATCCACAAAGAATTTTTTAATTAGCAGAAATGTGCAATTTATCGAAGAGGAAGCGTGGGATGGAAGTATTGAGAAGACAGTCAATGTCAAAAACTGTTTATCTCATGATGAAGATGAGGGAGATGTGGTTGAAATCAACAACACATCTGTTGCACAACCTCCAGCAGTGCAAGGCCAACAAGGGACGCCTCAAGCAGCACCTAGAACACCCTTGAGAAGAAGCGGCAGTGGTTCACCGAGCACACCACATGGAGCAGAAATGAGTGCTTCATCAAGCACGTCTACACCAAGTGAAAGTGGAACAAGGTTCAGAAGCATTAGAGAAATCTATGAGCAAGGAGCAGCAGATGAAGGTATGAATTCCTTATTTGCGTTGTATTGTCAAGTTGATGATCCTATTCATTTTGAAGATGCAATTAAAGATAGAAAATGGATAGAAGCTATGGACGAAGAAATTAAAGCCATAGAGAAGAACAAAACATGGGAGTTAGTTGATCTCCCAGAAGGAAAAGAAGTTATTGGAGTTAAATGGGTCTATAAGACCAAAAGCAATGCTGAAGGAAAAATAGAAAGACACAAGGCCAGACTTGTTGTCAAAGGATACAAGCAGAAGCATGGGATTGATTATGAAGAAAATTTTGCACCAGTTGCAAGAATGGAGACAGTAAGAGCAGTGCTGTCCATAGCAGCACAAAACAAATGGAAAGTATATCAGATGGATGTAAAATCTGCATTTTTAAATGGAGTTTTAATGGAAGAGATATATGTGGAACGGCCTCTTGGATATGAGAAGAAAGGCCAAGAGCATAAGGTCTGTAAATTGAAGAAAGCTCTTTATGGGTTGAAGCAAGCTCCAAGAGCATGGTACAGTAGGATAGACTCCTATCTACTAGAGAATGGATTTGAAAAGTGTGAGGGAGAACCCACCCTCTACATCAAAGAAAAGGATGGTAAGTTGTTAATTTTTGTTTTATATGTTGATGATTTAATTTTTACAGGTAATGATGATTATCTTGTTGAAAATTTTAAAACAGTCATGAAAGATGAATTTGAAATGACTGATATGGGTTTATTAAGATACTTCTTGGGAATAGAAGTAGAGCAAGGTGAGAAAGGGATTTTTATATCTCAAGCAAAGTATGTGAATCAAGTTCTAGAAATATTTAACATGCAGGAGTGCAAAGCTACAATTACTCCCACAGTAATGGGATTGAAGCTGAGTAAGGATGACAGTAGCAAGGATGTTGATCCAAGTTTGTAGCAAGGATGTTGATCCAAGTTTGTATAAAAGCATAGTTGGCAGCCTGATGTACTTGACTGCAACTAGGCCGGATATTATGCATGCTGTTAGTTTAATTTCCAGATTTATGGAGAAGCCAAAAGAAGCACATTGGCAAGCAGCAAAGAGAATTCTGAGGTATGTGAAAGGAACAAAAAGATTTGGTATTTTATATACTACTTCAGAAAATTCAGAATTAGTTGGATACACTGACAGTGATTGGGCTGGAAGTGTAGATGATCGGAAGAGCACTTCCGGTTATGTTTTTCATATGGTTTCAGGAGCCATTTCATGGGCTTCTAAGAAACAGCCGATTGTAGCATTATCTACAGCAGAAGTAGAATATGTGGCAGCTACAGCAGCAGCGTGTCAAGCAGTTTGGATGAGAAGGATGTTGAGAAGTTTTTGCCAAGAACAGGTAAAGGGCACTGTGATTTATTGTGACAATAGCTCAGCTATTGCATTGTCAAAGAATTCTGTGTTTCATAAAAGAACGAAGCACATAGATACAAAGTTTCATTATATCAGAGAATTGGTGAACAATGGTGAAGTTGTTTTACAACATTGTAAAACAGAGGAGCAATATGCAGATATTTTAACTAAACCATTGGGACAGAAGACCTTTGAATTTTTAAGAAAATGTTTGGGTATGATGGATAACCCAGCAGCTGACTTTAAGGGGGAGTGTTGAAAATATTAAAGTCACCTGTCGTGCCTTTGGGCAGGAAGAAACAAGTACAAAGGGAGCAGCAGTAGAGATTGAGTGTGCAGCACTCTGTATTGAAGAGGAATGGAGAAATCCGTAAGGAAGATTTAAATTTGTGATGGGCCACAGCCACAGATTGCAGATGAAATTAATTTTGATATGGGTGAAGTCATTTTTGCATAGGAATGAAGATCCTCGTAGATCTGTTCTATGGAGGAGCGGAGTAAATTAAAGACAGTCAATTCGGGCTTTAAAGCCCTCAACAACCAAGTTTTCCTTTTTGAAGCAGTGTCTTGTTGATATGGAGTTCTGCGATGCGATCGCAATCGCAAATCGCAACATGTTATATGAAACAAATGTCTTGTAGATGTGGCAGAGTTCCATAGTGGAACAGTTGTACACAATACAACCAAAACTTATATATAAATCGCCCCCACCAACAGCCGAGGCCTGTGGGTCCACTTGACCACGTGGCGAAATCTCAATGGAATCGCAAGTATTGAATCGCAAGACTCAATCGGCGGAGTTTTGTTATGGGCTCTGATTGAAGTCCCGGACCCGATTGTATTATATACCACAGTTGAATGGGCAATCGCATCCGAGTTCCCAATCGCAATCGGAAGCTCTTAAGTGTTGGGCCTGATCGCACCTTTGAAATTGGTGGACCCGATGGCGCTATACGATGGAGTTAATAAGTCCATCGCGTCCAGGATCTGGATCGCAATCGAAACTTTTCTATTGCATGCCCCGATCGCACCAACTGAATTTCCGGACCCGATGAGGTTTATGAAGTGGAGTTTAATGGTCCATCGCATCCGGATCTTAATCGCAATCAGAACTTTCCGATTGATCACACCCTTTTTGTTATGTGCTCCGATTGGAGTGGCAGACCCGATCTATATTATAGGATGGAGCTTATATGACTCATCGCATCCGATAGTCAATCGCAATTGGAGCTTTTCAGTTTGTTGTTTGTATTGTGGGTCTCGCATCATATTTTTTTTGTTTAATGTTTTGTTTTTATGCACGGCATATATAAAATCCAAAAGGCCTGAGAGCCTGTGTAGTTGTTGTATTATGTTATTTTGGTTGTTTCGCACAGTAGCGCGAAAGACAAGAACACAGCAGTGTTGTTTTTAATGAAACAGAGTGTTGCTGTTTGAAGAATAGAGAGTTATTTTTGTGCACTGCGTCTGTAGCAGTGACCATTGTTGTTATCCCTCTATTAAGAGGAAGACTTGTATCAGTTATTTTTTGAAATAGAAGGTGTTTTAAAAGTCTGAAAACTCTGTCTCCTGTCAAATTTGTTTAAATTTCTCTGTGTTGTAGAGGGGAGATTATTCTCTCCATTACTGTTTGTTTGGAATTCTCAAAATTCCAACAAATGTCTTGATAAGGAAGAAACTTCGCCTCCAACATATTGAGCTGAGCTGGAAGGAATCAGTTTCAAAACCATTCGTTTTGTCCTGGGGAGTTTGGTTTGAACCGCTTCACCTTTCTCAATATTTTCGTTGATACTGCTTAGGCGAGTAGAAGATGGCATTTCTGGCTTCCCTCTTGTTTCGTCTTGATT
The DNA here is from genome assembly GCA_034641835.2 of Pinus albicaulis. Taxonomy (NCBI): domain Eukaryota; kingdom Viridiplantae; phylum Streptophyta; class Pinopsida; order Pinales; family Pinaceae; genus Pinus; species Pinus albicaulis. The sequence continues at coordinate 20,753,429 of CM076582.1, read as the reverse complement.
GCTGTAGCTAAACATTTCCAGATCCAATGGATGAGATCGCAATCTCTTCATTTCCGAGCTCGATCCAGCATTTCCGAGCCCATAACACAAAAAGCCCTTCTCCATGGATCTCTGCAGCGCAATTAAGCTGAGGAAATTGGATATCAAGGTGAAAAAATTCACAAATATGAGGATCTCTGCATGCCATGTCTCGCAGAAGCGTGAAATTAAAGGATGCCCAAAACCAACAAGCATGTGAGCAAAGGTGAATTGACACAGCGATCCACCAATAGTTTATGGTAAGAGAAGCAACACAAATGAACAGAGGAGTTGGTTTTGCACAAAATTTGGTGACTTTTGGTGTTGCAGTGCGTTTCGGCCTTTCTTATATGACGCATTATTATGTGTTTCGTTTTTTTTTTTTTTAATTGTTTTATTGTTAAAATTTTTATGTTCTGTGTTCTGTATTTTTGTATTTTTTATTTGTGTTTTTGTTTTATTTAAAGTTTTATTGTTTTGTTTTTAATGTTTTTTTTTTTTTAATTTGTTTTTAATGTTTTGATTTTTTTATGGTTTATATTTCATTTTTTGTATTTATTTATTAATATTTTGTTTTATTGTGAAATTTTTTTATTTAAATGAGTTGGTTTTTTTTTTTTTTTTTTTTTTTTTTAAATCTAAAAAAATGAAATTGAACCTATCTCTAAAAAAAGGGCTAATTTTCAAATATATATATATATATGTGGGAATTTTTTTATTTTTATTTTTTTTAAATTAAAATTTTAAAAAACTAAACTTTATTTAAATTTTTAAGATGATCTTTTGCTCATTCACAAAATTATTTATTTTCATATTGCAGATCAATTTTCCAACGAGAGTATTTTTATTTGAAATAAATCGATAGATTTTCTGATCTTTCTGATCGCACGAAGCGCAGGAAGAGAGCACACTAATCTCTTGATTTGTTTTTATTTATGCAAGTTAGCGTGGATGGATAATAAACACAATCAAGATTTGCAACAAAACCTCGCATTGTCTATACTCTTTCTGCAATGTCATGGGGGCGTTTAGACTCTCGGAAGACAAAGCTTTCCGATAATCAAGCTCCTGGCTTACCCGTAATACAAAAACAAGATATAGAAATGTGATGATGAAGCAACTCCTACTGTGCCACTGAATTTATTCATTTGCTCATGATGATTTATTTTTTATTTTTGAAAATAAGACTAAAAAATTCTAACGATAATGAATTCTAACGACTTCTATCGATAACGAGCTCGTTTATTTTCCTAATTTATTCTATCTAACTTGTTTGAAAGATTCTTTTATCTCCTAGGTAAAAAAATGCTTCCAGTGAAGTCGTCTACGGACTAAAAATTCAAAAATGCTCACATCAAGATTTAAAATTTTTACGTTATGTTTTACAAGTATGTGAGTAACCTGTCTTAGAGTTGGCTCAAGGTTATTGTCCTTGCTCTCCAAGAAATACCTATTTTCAAATTCCTCATCCGTAGATGGATTAGTGAGAAATGGGGGGTTTAAAATCAAAACTGAATTTAAATTAACTATGTGCGAAAATAAAAAATAAAAATGCTCCAAACTTTGAACTTCCTTTATGAACCTATTGTCACCAAGTTCCACAAATTAGTCCATAAAAACAAATGCATAAAATAATTACTAAATCCTTCTAGAAGCACTTCCCCAGCAATGGCGCCAAAATGTTTGGTTCTAATTAACGATGTCAATCAAAGTTCAATTTAATGTCAACCAGGGAAGGTAAACTTAGAAGTGCCACCTATAGGTCTAGAAAGATTCCTAATTTGTCTGAGATCTATGGTTCTCTTACAAGAACATATTCATCAAGATCTCTTCCAACAACTAAACAAACCTAGATCTAACATTCGTCAAGATCCTAAGGTTCTCTTACAATAACACCTAAATTTTAGGATCTCCTCCAATATTAGAACATCTAAACAAACCTAGATCTAACATTCGTCAAGATCCTAAGGTTCTCTTACAAGAACACCTGAATTTTAGGATCTCCTCCAATATTAGAACATCTAAACAAAAAATTAAAAGATGAAATGAAATAAAAACATAAATTAAATTATACCTACAATAAGCATGCAAGTGAGACCATGGGGGCCCTCCATAACTCCACAAGCACACCTCTTCAAAGGAGACTCAAATATAGAAGCAACAAAATCAAAGTATGATTCTTTATTTCAAAATATTCATCATGATGTACAAACCAATTCTAAGATTACAAATGGAGGAGATTGTACTCATATTTATACAATGAGATGAGATAACAAACTTATAATGATGATCTACTAATCTCTCATTAGTTCCATACATCTCTCAACCATCTAGACACATAACCCCCTTTTGTCCTTGATCTTCTCCATGAGATCATGATCTTCTCCATAAGGCTTATCTTGTAAAATTCGAAATTGATCATTCAAGGCCACATAAAGGTGTCTTGGAAGCTTCCTTGGAACCTACACATGTCACAAAAACAATACACTTTCCATATATGAAGTAAAATATATTATTTTCTAATATTTAATCAAAAAATTCTCTTAAAAATGCTTGAAAATGAATAATATTTGGAAGATATAAATGAGACCCATTAATGATGAACAATAGGGAAAATGAAGTGACATGGTAGTGAATAATGAGTGATATAATGGAAGCATAGGTGAAAAATGTATGGTAATGAGTGATATTTGTATGACATTTTGAAGCCCAACAGTGCTTTATTCTCCTTATGAAAGGATGCTGACTGTTGAGAATTTAAAGGGCCGGTGATTAATTTAAATTATCTTCTTGATAATTACTGGTGAGATTACTTGAGTTACTTATGTCTTCTCTTCTTATCTTAGTTAGTATTTCATCAAGTCAATTACCAAAAATACAAGAGACACAAAGCTAGGGTCTTCGATCCAGGGCAAAACCTCTCCCTCTTGGAGATGAAAACCCGTAAGGAATTCTTCTTATAGATCTTCAAATGACAATTACCATGACCAAGACTCAGACCCTTGACCTATGAATGTCTCTAAGACCATGTTACTATTTATTTATATTCCTCCAACATTGATCATTCATTTCTGCACCAACTTGCATTGATCTGCATCAACATTAGAGAATTTGATCTCTAATTATATCTTCCTTGATTCTTTGTTTATAAAAGCACTCCTTCTTCCTTGATATTTACTTGAGATATATATTACTTTCTTTTTTAGTATTGAAGATAGGAAGATAAATCATTTACCTTCCTTCTATTTTCTCAGTTTCTTGACTTCACACACACACACACACACACACATATATATATCAGAGTATATGATATCACTGTTGCCTTGACTACGCATATATATCAAACCTTACCACACTGTGATATCCGCACTTCTTTTGTATTTTATCCTATCTGGAAATCTGCACTCAGTCACAGATTGACTACGCTGGTTATTCGAGATTTATCCCAAGACTTCTTTAGGTTTATCTTCACATTCAGACTTCACATTCCTTTTAGGATTGTTCCACAATCTGCATTCCTTTTAGATTTGTTCCATAATCCCATATTTTTACCGAAAATTACTTTAGGCTTTGACCGTAGCTTTGATCTACTAATCTGCACCTTTTTCACTTTAGAGTTGTCCATTGAACTTACTACAAATGAGCCACAAATAGGAGTATATATAGAGGCTCCTTCTTTGTTATTAGGCTGACCATCCAGCTATCATCTGGGCTGACTTTAACACAACATATAGGCTGACATGAAGAGTATTTATATTCCAGAGTTAATGAAGATTTTCATGAGGGTTGTTTTGAGCCATTCTTCCACAAGGTCTTGGAGCACATTATTCATACTAGACACTTCATATACATGACTCTTAATTACACTTATAACTAGAAGAAAAATCCTAATAGACATTAAGAAGAATTCTATTGACATATAATAAAAGACTTGCTCATGAAACCCATGAAGCAAGCATAAAAAATACATTTTATTATTTTTGTCTTCTTCTTTACATATATACATAATTACATAGTCAATATGAAAATTGATCCTAGTTACACTTTTCAACACTCCCTCTTAACTAGGGAGGTATTCATACAGGTATATGGTCACTTCCAAACTAAAGAATCTCATAAGAAGAATCGGATTGGTAAGCGAATCCGTATAGCATCATATCAACCATCATTGTCCTAGTGCAAGGCCTTGACTAATAGCCCCATCTATCAACGAGACAATAGGCTACAATGATGGTGAGACACATGAATTTTAGACACCATAGTAATTGTCTCTCCAAGGTACATACTCAACCCAGGTGTTCCCAAAGTATGACCTTCTTGGACTATTCTTCTCTTGGGTAGCTAGCCCTTAAAGAATATTGGTCCCCGACTACTCTTATCTTGAATGCCCTATCACATTCTCGAAGAGTATCGAATGCCACATAATTACCCAATCCTCCATTCTGTCTTCCCAAGTGAAAACCAGAATGATGTGTCATCCATTCTATCCACATGTCCTACACTAAGACTTACGATTGTTAGTCGTGGTCTAGTGCATAACACATGTATTAGATAATCATATATGTCACTCCCTCTTAGCTTAAGAAGGATATTCTTCAAGTTTCTTCAAAGCAAGAAACTTATCACTAGGCTCCCACTCAACCAGGGACCTGCAGCAACAATGGTGAGACACCCTGCTGCTCATGAAGAATTCCTCCCCTCGATGTCATGGATTTTGATATTGAGTAATATTTAACCCTTGGCTTCATAGGAATAGATCATCCATCACTTTCATCCACGATTCATGTCAGCTATCAGAAAGTGATTCATCAGACTTCATTATCTAGTCCAATTTTATGTCATGCTGCTTTCCTTCGAACCATCTCTAAGGATCTTACATCCTTTCACATGATTGGAAGCCCTGCACAAATTCATCCAGATAAAAATATATGTATGAACTTTTAAAAGAAAAAGTTACCTCAGTGATGATATTTCACCATGACATATTCCTGTAGGCATTGACATCCTCTATTCAGATTGACACATCTCTTAATGATATGTTTTGTCAAGGGTCTTCTTCTTTACCAGACTTATATCAGAGTCTACATATCCTCCAAAGAAATATTCTAGTCGCGTCTTCTTGGCTTCCAGATGATAACTACCTCTTGACATGGTTTCACTTCATGATCTCTTCCTTGATGCACATATTCATTCCCAGGAACTTCGAATTTATGGTTGCTTGTTCATATACAACCACCTCATACTTCATATGAGGATATATATTATGTTGATTTCAGATGTCTATGCACCGTGAGAGATCACACTTCTAAAGTTCATTACTTGCAACCATATGACATGACTACACAACATCTAGTGTCAGCATATAAATATATATACCTCATACCCTTTTCCTTTGAGTCATCCTATAGCAATTTTACTAGAATGAGGAACTTCATTCCATTGACCTGACATCAATATGTCATCACATCTTAATCCCATAATTCTGTAGCATAGAATTATTTGATGAAACCTTTATGCTTTCTTTCTAACCAGTGAATTCATAGAGAATTACATTAGAAAATGTCAGCACATGTTTCCATGATGACACTTGATCTTGATGACTGCCTTCCATCAATATTGTTATCAATGAGGTTTTCCAGGAGTTGTCTCACCAAGAGCTCCTACGATGCTTATATCATGATGCTATTAATATACATTGCTTCCTATCATACTATTTTACAACCAACAAAAATCACATAAAGAGGAAGATGATCTTAATCATAATAAAGATCTCTCGCTTCTTCTTTCTTAGATTTCTTTGCATCAGGTTCTTCACTTATATTTGTGACATGGGCTTCTTCCTTTTTCCTCTTGTCCTTTCCATATTTAGGACAATCTCTTTTATAATTCCCAAGTTCATTACATCCAAAGCATCGTACTTTGTCCATATTTCTTCTTTTATTCTGAGGACAAAATTTTATGAATCTTCCTTTCTTCCTGGATATGATTGCAAAGGTTTGATTCCATTCACTTGATCTTGTATCAGCTTTGGCTTTCAATCTTGTGTCCTCTATTCTACATACAGACCATAAATCATGGAATGGATTTGCTTCTTTCTTCCTGTATAAACTTGAAGTGAAGTTTTCCCATTCTTCTGGTAGAGCATTCAACACCACTGTAGTCATCTCAGTATCATACATTACTTCTCCCAATTCCTGAATTTGGTCTCTTATTTCAGAAATCCTCATAAAGTATGAAGTGATTCCTTCTTCTCTTAAAAATTTCATTTTGTATAGTTCTTGTCTCAGAGAGATTGCTTCTCCTGCAATACTCACAGAGGATAGATCCACCGGTTTCTCATATATTTCTTTTGCATACTTTAGTTTTGATACATAGGGAATGAGTGAGTCCTTAATGGATTCTATGAGAATCCTCTGGGCTCTAATTTCTCCCTTCATGTACTTGGAATGAGCTAGAGCATCTTCTTTTGAGGGTTAAATTGCAGATCCTTCGACGTAGTCCATAACTTTATCCTCAATTAGATTCAAATTTGTCCTCTTCTTTGATGCACTAAAGTTTGACAACCCAACTAATTTGTTGCTCTCTTTACAATAAGTCATCTTGATAGATTTAAGTAAGGTCATGGATACTTACTTCAGTAGAGTGACTTGCAGCTTCCTTGATGATGAAGGATATCTTCAAAAGATGATGTTTCTTCCAACAATGTCTTTAATTTAAAGCAAAGATTATTTTCTTGAATGAGTTGATCCTTTGAATGAGATAGCTTGAGAATATTCCTTGTAAATGGATTTGACCTTTCAATGCAAACTTTGATCTTCTCTTCATGGAGTGTCCTCTTGTCAAGTAGCCCTTGTGTTCAGCACCTTAGCTCTGATTCCATGTTGAGAATTTAGAGGGTTGGTGATTAATTCAAATTCTCTTCTTGATAATTACTTGTGAGCTTACTTGAGTTACTTATGTCTTATATCCTTATCTTAGTTAGTCTTTCATCAAGTCAATAACTAAAAATAAATAAGACACAAAGTTAGGGTCTTTGAGCCACGGAAAAACCTCTCCCTCTTGGAGAGGAAAACCCATAAGGAATTCTTCTTATAGATCTTCAAATGAAAAGTACCATGACCAAGACTCAGACCCTTGATCTATGAATGTCTCCAAGACCTTGTTACTACTTTTGTATCTTCCTCGAACACTGATCATTCATTTCTGCACCAACTTGCACTGATTTGCATCAACATTAGAGAATTCAATCTCTAATTCTATCTTCCTTGATTATTCGTTTATAAAACCACTCCTTCCTTGATATTTCCTTGAGATATATATTACTTTCTTTTTGAGTACTGAAGATAACAAGGTAAATATCATATTTACCTTCCTTCTATTTTCTCACTTTCTTGACTTATATATATATGTGTGTGTGTGTGTGTGTGTGTGTGTGTACATGTACATGTACATGTACATGTACATATACATATACATATACATATACATATATATCAAAGTATATGATATCACTATTGCCTTGACTACGCATATATATCATACTGTTACACAGTAATTTGTCACCATCCCTGCAATCCCCCGTCCTGCACATTGGAGGGCCTTTCCCGTGACCTGTGAGTAGTGACATAACCTGAAATCACTTTCTTGGCATCCCCCTTGATAAGGACAATAATTCCTTTGAAGAAAGTTTCCTTGGAAAAACCCTAAAAACTGATTTTTTGGCCTTGGCATGACTAGCTAGTTCAACCCTCGCGCCAATGGGGAAAATCCACCAAAGAGGGCACGCCAACTGGCGCTCTATCCTAGTGTATTGCTCGCGCCAAGCTTAATAAGGATTGTTTTTAAAAAATAAATGGCGGAAGTTTGATTCCAACAAACTGCTGAATGAGTCTCTAAAATGAGTTGGGAGGTTTGGCTCCGGATCTCCATGTAGAGGAGGTAGTTTTCCACCTATCATGGAAGCTTCCTTGAGGATAGGGCCAATCCCATGATTGTAGGGATCCCAACTCCCCTTCCACCATCTATATAAGCTTGCCATTTTCCTTTAACAAGCTAGCCTTAGTAGTCTTGATAGCACTAGAAGCAAGAGTTGAACTTATAGCAAGGAGACTATCGCTAGATAGCCTTTGAGAGCCAAGATGAAGAGAGAGATCTTTGTCCCATTCCCGACGAGCTTCATTGAGACATGCTCCGTCGTCAGCCTCGCCGAAGGAAGATCCAGCGTCAGAGCTTTGTGTTGTATCTTTACTTCGTTATTTTAATGATAAGCGACTTTGATTATGGTTTCATTCATGTGTCTTTGTTTTGATGCAATGAATTATATCCTCTCTGACTGATGTATGGTTACAAGATTTAGATTCTATGTTGTGTATCGTTGTGTTTCTTCGTATGAGTGCAAGTGTTCAGACGTGTTAAGCGGAAGGATTGTGATCTAGCAAAGCGGAGGATGGGAAGTGTCATCCTTTCTTCGACGACCATTGCGTAGGACCTGAGGTAGGCAACTCGTTATGTTTTGTCATTTTTGTAACTAGAGACCTGCGTCATTGTGTGATTGATTGTTGCTAGACCAAATCTGGGCTAGTAGGGATTGCCTTTGTCCACAGAGGGGATTTACCTCTCCAACAAACTGGTGACTCCACTGCGGATATTGATTGGAGTTTGTCTTGTCTCTTTCGGTTGCTTTTGGCTTTTGTCTACTTGATTTGCTCTTCTAGTTTGTCTCCTTTTGGTGTAAAACCTCTGATTCAGCCTCCACCATACCTGAGCTACTCTTTGTTTGCTTTTTTTTATTTCTGTCCATATTAAACTTGATTGGAGTGTTTTTTAGCCTGACAGTCGCACCAACTGGCGCTTTTTACTGGTTAGGCGCCCGTGCCAGCCCTATTTGGTGCTAGGGTTTGCTTGTTTTTGAGCCCTCTGAGTTTGGTTTTTTGGTTTTGGTGTTGTTTTTCTGACTGTTTGAATGCCTTGAAGTCCTTGTTGACTGTTTTTGACCTCTGTCCTCTGGTTTTTTGCCCTCTACCATTAGTTTTACATTCTAGCCCTAGGGCATCTAGGTGCTATTGTGTGTTGAGCCTCCTGTGGGAGCTTTTGGTTTTTGCTCGTTCAGTCAAATTCATTTTTGCTTCCTTGCATTCATTTGTTTTGTTTTATCGTATCATTGCGTTATTTGAGTGATTTCTCTCTTTCTCATTCAAGTTTCTCTTTGTCTCATTTCGAGCCTAGATCACACGGTTCGTATGAGTTTTTGTTGGGATTCCTCTTTGATTTGAAGGATTTCTCCGTCAGTTTGAGGTTTGATTGTGTGTTGAGTGAACTTGCTTGCTTTTACTCTTTCGTTATCATTTCTCAAATTGGTCTCGTATTAGTTTTCATTTCGTTTGGTGCATTTCACTCTAAAACATTGAAAATACAAAAAAAAACAATTCTTTTTGCTGTTGATTAGTTAGTGAAAGCTGAAAACTTTTCTGCGTTATAAATGTTATATAACTCTAAAGGAAAATATTTTAGTTTCATTAGCGTGCATTAGAGATAGGATTGGTTGTTTTGTGATCATTTTGTTATTGTTTGAAAAGCTCTCAACCTTCCTGTAGTTAGCTATTCATCGAACAAAGTGATTTGTAGTGGCATGTAGTGTGCATTTAGAGGATTTTGAGACATAACATTTAGTAGGGCCTGAAATTGAAACATAATCGAAGATCAACTCTAAAATTTATTCAATTTACCTTAAGGCAGCATTGAAACATTAACGAAATATCTAGAGGTCTAGGCTAGTGACTTGTTCCGACGTTGTTAAACCTAGTAGCTATCATTTGCTTTTTGGCTTTAGAGAGCGCTAGTATGGACTTGTGCTCCCCGTATCGTCGCGTATATAAAGGGATACCCCACTAGGTTTCTATCCTTTATCCATAGGAAGCCGAGTCTGTCGCCTTATACCCGTGATACACCGGACACATCATTTGGGGAGATTACCTGCACGTACGTTAAGTCCTTGGTTGATTTCTCTTTCATTTTTTTTACCAAGGTGTATATGGCAGTTCACGGATATCTGGTACACCCTTTTGCCTATATTTCCAGAGTAGTCATTTCGATATTTTCTGACTCATTAAATTTGAAAGGATCATCAAGTGCTTGTCCTTTCATGCTTGTTTCCAAATTGAAAGAGATAGAGTCATCTTTTCCTCGTTTCTAGACTCTTAAAATATGAAACGGTGAAATTTCCAAGTTTTAATGTGGTAAAATTAATCACCTACGATCACACACCTTTTTAGAGATTTTTTGTTGGCCATTTGATTGTTTGCCTTGGTCTTTGCCCGTGTGATTTTGTTTTGATCTCTTCCTCTTTTCTTTATTGTCACAGTGGCGGAACCCTAAGTTTCATCTACTGGTAGTCCTTACACAAGAGATTCATCAGAGGTCTCTCAGTCCTCTGCTAAACATCAACAGCCTATTGTATCCGAGTTTCCCGATGGGGGACCGGTTCTATTTGAGCTTCCCTTTGGTGGACCAGTTGAATTCAATTGGCCCTTATCCAATGCTTGGTTTGGATTTGGAGTAGGGGAACACTTCCCTCCTCTTACATCGGGTTCACCTTTCTTAATTGTTGTTATACCTCCTATTCCTTGCCGTCTATTGGAAGATCTAGTGGTAGGGTCAGATATGGACTCACCCAGTCCTTCTCCTAGTGAGGAAATTCCTACATCTGGTGAAGATTACCAGCTATTCCCAGAAAACAACCCCGAGTCTTCCATTATGTCTTCACCTAGTCCTTCTCTTCCAGTGGGATATAGGTCTTTCAGTCAAATTGCAACCGCTATGGCTTCTATGAGAATATCGACTCCATCCACGAGACCGGTTATTCCTTCATTAGGGATGTCACCATTCACACCTCTCACATCATCTCCATAGGTCACATCAGTACCTGTTAGGCCTACCGTCTGCATAGCTGCATCTACACCCACTGTCACTACTCAGTCCATCAGGACCTCGTCACTTCCTGAAGACATTTACATAGTGTCTGCTATTCCAGAGAATATATCTCCCGAGGAGTATCAGTTGTCCTTACAGCCATCAAACTCCGAGGTTGGTCACTCCTCCCAAGATCCCAACCATCCTTATTTTTCCCATTATGGACCAGATGGTACCCCTATCTATGTTTTTCCGTATCAGTATGACAAGCAGGGTAACCCTCTAAGTTTTCCTGCTCCAGAGGCTTATCAGTACATTAATGGTTTTCTATCTGCCCAGGCTGGGCAACCTTCTAACCCACAAGGACAACCCTTCCAGGGCCAACCTTCGAGCCAGCCTGGTTATCTATATGACCCACAACGACAACCCTTACAAGGCCAACCTTCGGGCCAGCAGGGGTTGTTGTATGGCCCGCAAGGGCAGTCCTACAACCCTCAAGGTCAACCTTTACAGCCTCACTCTGTAGTCCAACTAGGGCAACCTCAAGGACACACAAGCCAACCAGGGTATCAACCTGGACCGTTGTATGGTCCTGGGGAGAAAATCCACCCTTCTCAACCTATGGTGAAACCTCAGCAACCTCAGTTTCCCATCGGTATGAATGTTGCATAGTTAGGGCCATCTTATGGTCCTGTTATGGGTCAACCCGGTTATCAGGCACAACCTGGCCACATATCGCCATCAGGCCAACCAGCTCAGTCGGGCCAACCTGGTGTCCTTCACCAGCCAGGTCAACCTGTTCAACTAGGACAACCTGTTCACCCGGGTCAACTTGTTCAACCAGGGCAGCCCGCTCAGCCAGGTCAACCTGTTCAACCAAGACAACCTACACATCCAGTCAACCCTACTCAACAGTCGATTTATTCTATGTCGTAGCTGAATCCACCTGTGCACCCAACTTATCAGGCTCAGAAAGGTCCCACTTACCAACAGCCCGCTCGACCCCAAGGCGGTTATTACCTTTAAGGTCAGTCTCGACCGGTTTAAAACCCACCCCAAGGTTCTGGTTATTACCTTCAATAACCAGGCTATACCTATACTCAATAGTCAAATCCATACACTACTCAAACAGGGCCTACATATAATCAGGGTTAGTACCCTGGTTATCAACCCCCTTACACTGGTTATCAGCACCCATATCAACCCAATTATATGGCTTACATACCCTGTGGTCAAAATCTTCCAGGACAGAACCAATGGGGGCAGAATTATGCTTAACCAGGATGGAGTACAGGTACAGGTACTTATCGAGGGCCTGGTATGCCTTTCAATCCTCAGTTGCCTTTCCTTGCTACATTGGAATTACCGAATATATCTAAATTGACCAATGATCCGATTCTCCATAATCCATATTGGCCTCCGGTCCCAACCAAGGTGCCAGGTGACTGTCCTAAATTAGAGGGTAAAGCTAGAGAAGACCCCCAAGCCCATGTCATGACCTACCATCTATGGTGTTCTTCGAACTCTTGGGTAGATGACTCGATTCGTCTGTGTCTTTTCCAGCACACTCTTACCGGTGCTGCTGCTAAGTGGTATATAGAACTACCCTTCGGTATCTTTCAAGGCTTTAATACGTTAGCTATGGATTTTTTGACACATTTCCAGTTACCAGTTCATTACGAAGCCGAGACGCATCTCCTAACTTCTCTCAAGTAGGATAGAGCCACTCACATATCCGAGCATATTCATGAGTGGAAACATCGTCGTCGACTGATCAAGTTTGATATTCCTGATCAGCTTCTAACTCATTGGTTCACTACCTCCTTTGTTAACAAGATCGCTCAAGATAGTGCTATGGGGGCATGTGTGACCTAAGAACAAGCCATCACTCGTGCCCAGTACCTCGATCTGGTGTACTCTCAGTCTGGCACATTGTATGATATCTTGATTGATGCTCCACGGCCAGGGACATCTAAAGCACTAGCTACCCCATCGATGGACGGTGTTATTGGTTTCGTTTCTCAGACTTCTCAAAAGTCCTCAAATGGGAAGAAGAAGTCAAATTCTTCCAATAATTCTGCTCTTCCCGCCCCTCCAGATTCTGGTAAGACCGCGGAGGTCAATGCTGTTCAGGCCAATCCTATGGAAAAGACCTCCAAAGGGAAGAACAAGGGCAAAGGCAAATCCAAATCCGATGCCCCAAAACCCGAATCCTTTAAACTCGGTGCTGATGATGGTTCCCAATGGAAACCGAAGTATCCTTGCTTGATTTGCGAAGGAGACCATTATACCAAAGATTGACCCCGACGATCTGAGGTTAGTCAACTTCTAAAAGGCTCAAAAGGGACTCTGGCAGTTCTCAAAGAACCATTTCCATCCCAACAGACCCATATGGTCGAGCATCCTCCACCATCTGCACCATTTGGGTCCCAAGTTTTTATGATGAATGGTGATGCACCTGTCTCGATTGCCACTCGTTTGAAGGATTATGCTAGATCACGTCAAGCAGCTGGGAAGGAATTCATTGATGGCCCGCCTCCCCCACCTGTCTCTGGTCCTTTAGAAATTGAGAAGCCCAGCGCTGAACCCATTGTAAGGCCGCCTTCCAAAAGTGTTCTTCGAAAATCTTCCTATAATCCAAACGGTCGTGCCGCTTAGCACTACAGCATTGTTGAGGATTTGACATAGGCGCCTTCCACAATGTCTGCGCTGGAAGTGCTTCAAAGTTTCCCATCCCAACGGAAAGATCTGTTGTCCACAATCGGTGGAATTGATCCTGCCGATTCTAGTCTTCTCACCTTCGACCTGGAAAATTTTGTCCCCCAACTTCCACATCAAATTTCTCTTGTTATACAAGTCAGTATCAACGGCCTCAACATCCATAGAGATGTCATGGACGAAGGTGCTTCCACCTGTGTTATGTCATCTGCCTGCTAGAAGGCCATTGGCTCTCCAGCTCTTACCTCATTACCCAATGCCCTAGAGGCATTTTATGGTAGGGAATCAAAACCCTTGGGTGTTCTCGAGAGTTTACCGATCACATTACAGGGTAAGACAGTCAACGTAGAAGTAGAAGTGGTTGATGCCAAGCTCAACTACAATCTTCTTCTTGGTCACAGCTGGACCCACGCCATGTTATGCATTCCATCCACCCTCTTTTGGCTTCTGAATTTTCCTCATGAGGGCAAGATCATCACTGTCGATTAGTTGTCTTTCTTCACCTCATCCTCCAAGAACAACGTACCTTACGTGGATCAAATCCCCAATCCCCCTGACAGTGTAGGACTCGGTCTTTTCAAGGACCCCGTCCTCATGGGTATTTTTCCCGCGCCACCACCGCACACTGTTCAAGTTAACATGATCTCTAGGTCAGATGATGCTTAGATCATCCCTTCGCCTAAACAGGTGACCTCTTTTAGGGACTCGATGCCTTTGACTCCAGTTGAGATCATTTATTGTGAGATTTTCACTGCATCAGATCCCCCTCCTTCTAAACATGCTCCTTTGAGCATGACTCTAGATGTATATTCTCAATCCCCTTAGCTCGGCGATGCAGATTCGCCCGATCCTTTAAGAGAAGCCTTCCCCTCTGATGAAACTATCGTTGAAACGATGTCTCTTGAAGATCTACCATGGACCGATGGACATCATTGTTCCTTGTTCATGCCCGGCCTGGGGGCAATGTCTAATTGTCTAGAGCGCTTCACATCTCAGGTTCCCACTCCGCCTCTTCAAACACCGATATTAACTCATGAGGTTCTTTCAAAGGGAAATCTGAGTAACATCATGCAAACCATTCCTATCGACATCTCCATAAAACCAAGGGTAGTCGAGAACATTCATGTGGGAGTTACTTCTTCTCCCGAAGAGATTCAAGTATACACGAACCTTTTTCGCGAATTCCGAGATGTTTTCGCATGGTCCTATGAGGAGATGCCTGGGACTGATCCCAGTATAGTCGTGCATGAGATTCCCACTTATTCAGGTGCGAAACCCATGCGTCAGCGTCTGCGCCCGTTGCATCCCTGAAAAGCCATAGTTATAAAGGAAGAAGTTGAAAAACTTCTTAATGCGAGCTTCATATATCCAATCCCCCTCACATAATGGGTTTCTAATATTGTCCCTGTAGATAAGAAGCATGGCACTATACAGGTCTGTGTTGACTACCGAGACATAAATCGGGCCCGTCCTAAGGACAACTATCCCACTCCCTTTATAGATCAGATCATCGATGACTGCGTGGGGAGTGAGATCTATTCCCTTATGGACGGCTTCTTGGGTTACAACCAAATTAATATTTTACCCGCTGATCAACATAAGACCACCTTTATCTATCTATGGGGCACTTTCTCTTACAAGAAGCTACCGGTCGGCTTGAAAAATGCAGGGGCCACCTTCCAGTGTGCTATTTCCTATGCTTTCCATAACATACGTCATATTGTTCAGCCGTATCTGGACAATTTGTCGGCCCATTCAGCTCGGCGTGAGGACCATCCCAAACACCTCCGCCAGTTCTTCCTCCATTGCAGACATTATAATATTAGGCTCAACCCTCACATGTGTGTCTTCTACATAGATTCTGGTCATCTTTTGGGATTTATCATCTCCAAAGATGGAATTCACCTTGACCCCCTCAAGGTCGATGCCATCGTTAACCTCCCATCCCCATCCTTGTTGCATCAACTTCAGAGTTTACAGGGGAAAGCCAACTTCTTACGACGCTTTATTCCTAACTATGCAGAAGTGGCCAAGGGGTTTACGTGACTTTTGAAACATGACGTTCCCTTCCATTGGGACAAGATTTCCCAGCAATCCTTTAATAAACTTAAAACATTGCTCGTCAATGCTCTGTTGATACGTCCTCCCAACTATCATCGCGATTTTACCCTTTAGTTGGCCACTACCTTTAGCGCGACAGCTATGGTTCTAGTACAGGATGACGACGACGGAAATGAAAATGTAGTTTAATATTTGTCTCAGAATCTTCTCGACACTGTGTTGAAGAGGTTAATCCCCTCTGTGGATAGAGGCGATCCCTACTAGCCCAGACCAGGTCAGCAACAATCGAACACGCTACAATGCAAGTTCCTAATTGCAAATAAACCGACTTACGATGAAGGCTTACCTGGAATCCAACACTGTCGTTTGTAGAAGAGGTAGTGCTCCCATTCCTTTGCTCCGGCAGATCACAATCCTCACGATCCCCGTGATCGGACACCTGCACATGCAAGAAACAAAACAAATGGAAGCATAAAATCCAGTATATACAACTATCTGTCAGTCGAAGAAGACATAACTCATGATCATAATCAAGAACAAGAGTGGAACCATAACCAATAGTCACTTATATTAATTCATCAAAGGAAGAATACAACCATTGCTCTGATGCTAAATTCTCCTTCGGTGGGTCGTTAGCAGAACATGTCTCGATAAAGCCTGTCAGGGATGGGACAAGCCTCTCTCTTCAAATACTTGAAAATAGTCTCCTTGCTTGGATTTGGCCTTAAGGGAATCAAGAAGGCTCTTGCAACATAAGGATGTGAAGGCTCTTGGGAACTTGGATATTAGCTTGCAAAGGAGAATGGAAAGCTTTTATAGATGGAGGAAGGGGAGTTGGGATCCCTATAATCATGGGATTGGCCCTATCATCAAGGAAGCTTCCATGAGAGGTGGCAAACCACTTCCTCTACATGGAGATCCGTAGCCAAACCTCCCAACTCAAGATAGATACTAGTTTATGAATTGGTTAGGATGAATCTTCCGCCATTTATTTTTAAAAAACACTACTTAAAATGGCTGGCGCGAGTGCGACTCTGAGACAGAGCGCCAATTGGAGTGCCCTCTTTGAAGGATTTCCCCCATTGGCGCGGGTACTGAACTGGTTGCCCGCGCCAATGCAAAAAGGGGTGTTTTTAGGGTTTTTCTCAAGGAGATGTCTTCAGGGCAATGAAAGCTCATGTTCAGAGGGATGTCATGCAAGTGTTTTTAGGCCATATCACTGCTCACAGGTCACGGAATGAACCCTCCAATGTGCGGGACGAGGATTGCAGGGACGGTGACAAATACTGTGTAACAGATGCCCCCTAAAGCATGAGGCCCGAGAGAGAGAGAGGGGTGAAATGCTTTACGAGAACGTGTCCAACTGAAAACACTGCCGTCGGAAAACCTGCGTAGAGAAGTACAACTGATATCTCAAATACATGATATATGTGGTATGGGCGCAGCCATCCGTAATAGAGTATATAATAATCTAGATCCAAGGCATGGACGCAACCATCCAATGAGGATCGATAATAGACTCAGGTATGGTCACAGCCATCCAATCAGTGAGTCATGTAACTAATCATAATAATCCACAAAATCGTAGCCTAGATTCGAACAGAAAAAGTCCAGGGTCTTGTGCTCCATCTCGACCCGAAAAAAGTACAAGTTCAAGCATGCGAATAAGTGAGCTGAAGTCGAACATGCAGGAACATCGTCTGATTACCAGCCAATGATGAAAGTTGTTAACAGACGTGAGAGGTACCACCAATAATGAAAATGGTCCTCAAGGTACTATAGGTACAATCTATGGCATGTGAATCAATGAGCTGGCGTCGAACACCCGTAGAATCACTCGATCGGAGGCCAATGATGAAAACCTCTCATCGAATGCGAAGAATCTTCCATTGAGGCATGCAGGCTCCAAGGTACCAGAAGGGAATCTCTAGATCAGCTTCCTGGATAATGAGCTGAAGTCGACAGGAAGTGACCTTAATCGAAGGTGGGCCATAGTGTTTCCCACATCATCGACACGAGACAGAGGAACATAATGTCTTTTTGAATCAGGATCAGATGAGAATCAGAGGAAGGTTGAAACTTGCAGAGGTCAACTTCTCTTGAACATATCGGCGGCACGACAGTGGATTTGGCAATATTTGACATAAAAAGATCAGAGGTCATGATGACGAGGCAAAGAGCAGATGAGAGGTCAAAAGGGATCACCCAAACCCATGGAGGCAAGTGAAAAACGAGATGAGATGTCCCCAACCCGACACGAATGCAGACAAGTGCCATGTTCAAGAGCGACATACTTCCGACACGACAACGATGTTGGTTCCATTTTCCCCACCATTTCGGTGAGTACCTTTTTATTTTTACACAAGCTTGAAGAGGATACCATATGCTTGTCATATAAGTTTGTTCTAGTACATTTAACGAGCCCTAGGAAGGAGAGACTCGAATAGTGTCATTACGACTGAATCCGATGTCATCAGGGTTTAACGAGCCTGACAAAGGAAGAACTCGGATGAGAAAACCAAGGCTCATATGGAAAAAATAGGCTGATAAAATGGAAATCATAAGAGGTAAAATGGGGAGGGTTTCATTTTTACACAAGCTTGAAACAAAGATAAACTATGCTTGAATCCGGTTTCATTTTTACAAAAGCTTGAAACGGAAACAAACCATGCTTGAAAAAGTTAAGCATGCCCCCAGCATGGTGACTCAATTCAAGGTACATGCCCCCCAAGCTTCAATCCATATGAAGGATAGATGGAGTGAAGGTTCAAGTTACGAGATCAAGAGAAAGACTCGACTGGGATTTTACGAGATCTCATCAGAGACTCGAATTGAATGGGAACATGTTTCATTATTTTAACGAGGTTGACACATTAAAAGAACTATCCTCAAATGACCTTGTTTCATTTTTTAAGAAGCTTGACACAAGAAAAACAAACTCTATTCCGAAGACCAGCTTGTTTCATTTTTTAAGGAGCTTGACACAAGAAAACGAACTTTGCTCCAACGAGCTTATTTAATTTTTTTTTTTAAGGAGCTTGACACAAGAAAACGAACTCTGCTCCAATAGACCTTGTTTCATTTTTTAAGGAGCTTGACACAAGAAAACAAACTCTGCTCCAACGAGCTTATTTAATTTTTTAAGGAGCTTGGCACAAGGAAAAGAACTATGCTCCGGATGACCTCATCATAATGAATAAGAAGTGTTTCAGGGAAAATCACCCTAGAGGTTTTTTGGGTCAAAACCTCCACAGATCAAGGCATGCTATTCAGAAGGACTCACACACAACCATACTTGAATGCAAAAAACTAGATAACAATGATAGCAGAACTCACCCGTAGTCCTACGTTCGATGTAGATCCCGCGGGGTCCGAACCCCCAGCAACCCTTCTTCCTCCTTCAACTTGGAAAGCAAGAAAGAAAGTGCACGGAAACCTAGTTGTAGAACATATAATTCTCCTAAACATTAGTGTAATCCATGTGAAATATGATATAAATGATAATAAATGCTTAATAATCAATCTTTCCACATATACAAATAGATACTAACACAGAAGTTCAAGAACAAGATGGTTCTTCATTATTGTGAATAGCATGTACAGAAGTAAAGAGTGGAGAGATCACCTGAATCCTTCCACGATCTTCGAGTAGACCGTCGTCCGGATTCATCCCGCCCTTGCCTCGCTAAGAAACTTTCAGGACTTGTGCACTCGAGATGCCATATAAATGGATGAACATCTCCAGGAAAAAAGGGTTTCCTGTATAAATCTAGGAAAGTGCAGGAGGCACGGGGAATCAGACTTGAATTAGGGATTCCAACAGAGTATAATGTCTATAAAATTTCTCTCCCCCTTAGGCCATGCACATGAGGGGATTTTATACTCCCTCAAAGTAGTTTCAGTCAGTTGGAAACAGTTGGCCACGTGCTGGGGTGGTTGAACTACTGTAGTAACCATCAACCCAGCCCGAAAATAGAGATTTTTTATATATTTTTTAATGGTTTTAATGGCATACGCGGAAAATTACATATGGACTCGCGTATACACACGGAAAAGTCTGGGCATACCCGCGTATGGGAATTTTAACACTGTTTTTTAGTGAATTTGTTCAAGTCTGTAGGAATGGGTGCCCAAAGCCATAAAGTCAATCATGAATCACCTAAGGGTGAAAAATGATGCTATAACAAGAAGTCATAGCTTCCAATAGTTCTACATCTGATGGAAGGAAAACATCTTGGAAGTCAGGACCCAATGCCCCCAGTACACTATGCACGACGGCACCGTCACTGAGTACAAGCACGGGGTAGGTAGCCACATAGTTGACCTGCGGTGGGGTAGATACAACAGGTGGATAAAAACCAGGAAGGGATGATGGTGGGCCAATTTCCACATCAAGACCAAAGAATGAAAGTTGATCAATGGTCATGATCTGTCCTTCATGCGGAAAACAGACCACATGAAAAAGGGAGGAGACAAGCGCTCCCATGGCATAGGTGTAATCGCGCCCCAAAATCAGATTGAAATCCAAGGGGCCTGGAACAACCATCACGTCCATATGGACGATTTTACCTCCCAAAGTAACAGGCAACCTTGGAAGGATCCCTAACAGTTGACTCGTTCTTCTGTTAAATGTCAACAGATTCTGTGTAACAGGCGCAAGCGGCGGCGAACCAAAATCTTGCCAGGTAGTTGAGGATAGAATACTAACAGAGGCGCCTTTGTTTATAATGGTGCTGGGTACAACCACACCAAAGGCTTGTACCATTATCTCAAAAGGCACATAAGATGGAAGGCGGTATCCTGCAAATTGATTCCAATCAAAGGAAGCAACCAAAATACTCGGAGGGGCTACCATCGAACTGAGATGGTCTTCCCCTAGTGTTACGGAAGAAGAAGGAGAATCCTCCATGACCTCCATCTCGAAGGTGGGAGGGGTATCCTCCGAGACCTCCATCATGGGAGGTGGAGGAGCAGCTTCTTGAGGTGTAGGGATAGGAGAATCTTTCTCCAAGTCCGAAGAATCTGAAGAAACCAGAAGAACATGGGGGGTGTGAGATCCACTCTCAACAGAAAAGACTTGGTGCACCGCAGACGGGGCCAGCTCAACCAATCCCATGACCAATGGTTGGTCAGGGACAGATTCCTGAATTTGAATTTCCGAGGGAGTGGGATCGACCAAGGATGACTCTTGACCAATCGTAGGATTAGCTGGTGGAGGACTCAGAGAAAGATGTTTATAACCAACCGAGAGGCATGGTGTAGAAACAGCTGAGTTGTCCAAAACTCGCTTGGCTTCATCCATATATGGACAAAGGTGAATGGCATGGTGCCCTTCACACAACTTACAGGGGTTGGTAATCTTACCCTACTTCTTGGGAGCCTTACCAGCACTAGCTGAAGATGTGCCCCCAACCTGACTCCCGGAAGCCAAAGGCAACGGTGGGCGACTGTCGGACCATGCTTCAATCACCTTGGGAATGCCAGGGCAGTCTCAAAGAAGATGGTCTCCCATGCACAATATGTAAGGGAACTTGACTTTCCGTGGAGGGTTGGGAGGTTTATCAAGAGGAGGTGTGTCAGAAACAGTAGCGAGAGCTTTAGCCTCTCTTTTATCAGACTTCTTCTTCTTTGTCTTCTTCTTCTTCTTCTTAGCCACCTGGTTACTCGAATCCAGACTTTCACCAGGCAAAGAAGAAGAGGAGGACGCAAAAACAGGTGAAGAAGGGGAGAGGTCCACCTTGGAATCAACATGATGTTGTTCAGGTGGAGGAACTGATTGAACAGTAGCTGAGACATTCGGGGCCACAGAGGTTGAAAACAACCAAACAGGCAACCCAACAGTTAACCCAGGAAGGGACAACGTTGCCATGTAAGGAGCTAGAACATTCACAAAAGGAGGAAAATGACCAGGATGCCCCTCGGAGGGGATTCCTTGGCTGGTGAACTCTGGAAAAGTTGCCATCAACAATTCAAAACCGCACACGGGCTAAAAACCAAGGCACACAATCAAACGACCAACAAGCAAACTCTAACAGGGCATGTGATCGTGGGTGATTTATTTTACCACATTAAAACTTAGAAACTTCACCGTTTCATGTTTTAAGAGTCAAGAAACGGATGAAAGGTCACTCTATCTCTTTCAGTTTTGAAGCAAGCGTGAAAGGACAAGCGCTTGGTGATCCTTTCAAATTTAAAGAGTCAGAAAAGATCAAATGACTACTCAGGAATTCTAGGCAAAGGGTGTACCAAATAACCGTGAACTGCAATATACACCTTGGTTTCAAAATGAAAAAGAAATCAACCAAGGACTTTCCGTACATGCAGGAAATCTCCCCGAATGTTGTGTCCGGTGTATCACGGGTATAGGGCGGCAGACTCGGCTTCCTATGGATAAAGGATAGAAACCTAGTGGGGTCTCCCTTTATATAAGCGACGGTATGGAGAGCACAAGTCCGTACTAGTGCTGTCTAAAGCCAAGAGGCGAACGACAGCTACTAGTTTTAAAGATGCCGGAACACGTCTCTAGCCTAGACCTCTAAATGTTGCGTTAATGTTTCAATGTTGCCTTAATGTAAATTGAGTAAATTTTAATGTTTATCTTCAATTAGGTTTCAGTTTTCAGGCCCTAGCGAGTGTAATCTGACAATCTCCTATATGCAGCTATATGAGAAAAGAAAAATTTTCAATTTGATGAATGCTATCTAGTTAAGGGAAGAGTTCCAAACAATGATGCAACAAACAACAATACTGAAAATGAAAATTTTCCAAACTAGATGACTTTCACTATCCAAAAGTAATTTCAAACATTCAACGATGCAAATAATGTAATGTAATCTATGCAAAATCCTCCCTTTTTTTTTTCGAAAACTATGCAATCGTAATCTATGCACAATTTCCTTTTCCTTTTCAAATGATAAGAATGCACTCAATGCATTTTTCAATGAAATGAGAATCTACTTAATGCACGCTTTTAGTAAAAGAGAATGCAATCAAAGCGATTTCTAGTTTTCAATCATTAAACAATGTAATCTAAGTTCAATGATGGATCTCAAAAAGCACTTTTCAATGCAATGTGATCTAATGCATGAAAAGAAAACTATGAGACGAAAACTAAAAAAACACAAATATTCTTAACGAAGGATGAAAGCAAAAGGGATGGAAACAAACACTAAGAATGCAATCGTTGTTTCAAAAAACTTTGTAACGAAATTCCTCAAAAGTTGACAAGACATATGAGGTCAAACACAAAGAGGACTTCCAAAGCATGAGATCAAAACAAGGCATTCATTCTCTTTTACATCAACTAATCATAGCAAGAAGACATTCCAAACAATGAGCAATGTAATCTATGCTCATACAGAGGAAAGAACGGAAGGGAAAGACACACTGGTGAAGGATTTAGGGAAAAAATCTCAATTTTCATACACCCTGAAATTGGCACGACTTGATCACTGACAACTAGCGCCAACTGGCGCGACTTGCTCACTGACAAATAGCGCCAATGGAAAATTGGCACGGGTTGCTAACTGACAACAAGCGCCAATGCCTGAAAATGAAAAAACAAAGAATTTCTCCCAACCAAGACCAGACTCACCACTTCAAGCAGAATCTCCAAGACTCAAATGAACCATGTAATCTAGGCTCAAAGCGAGACAAAGCGGAATTCGAATGAAGAAGAAGCCAATCACTCAAATAACGCAATAAAATGATAGACAACCACCAAACGAATGCAGAGAAGCAATCACAAGGTTGACTAAACAGATAGAAACCAAAAACTCCCAAGGGAGGCTTGAAACACAATAGCACCTAGATGCCCTAGGGCTAGAATGTAAAATCGATGGAAACGGGAAAACAACCAAAGGATGAAGGTCACAGTCAATCAAACAGGGCTCCAGAACACTCAAGCAGTCGAAAAAACAAGACCAAACACCGAGATCAAGCTCAGAAAGCTCAAAAAAAAGTAAACCCTAGTACCTCACAGGATTGGCGCGACTGTGAGGCTGAAACTAGTGCTAGAATGGAATTGGCACGAGTAATACACTAGCAACATGCGCCAATGGGCACGACTGTCAAGCTGAAAAGCGCGCCAGCCGAGTTTACTAAGGAAAAATGAAAAAAGAGCAATCCAAGAAGCAGACCAGTGATGGCAAAGTCCAGCAAAAGGCTAAACACACTGAAAGAGCTATCCAAAATAGCCGATCAAGAAAATAAAGTCAAGGATGGACCGAAAAGACAAGACAGTACTCCAACAGTTCAGTTCATAAACTAGACCGGAGATTGATTGAAGCAACTTTGATCTACTTCGCTAATGCAGAGCAAGAGCATTTCGAAGGCTATCTGGCTAACTTCAGGCTCCATCTGTAGCTTACAAAGCAGAACAACAACAAGCTAGACGATCCCCAGTGGAGTCACCAATTTGTTGTGGAGGCAAATCCCCTCTGCGGACAGAGGCGATCCCTACTAGCCCAGACCGGGTCTAGCAACAATCAAACACGCTATAGTGCAGGTTCCTAATTGCAAATAAACTAACTTGCGATGAAGGCTTACCTGGAATCCAACGCTGTCATTTGTAGAAGAGGTAGTGCTCCTGTTCCTTTGCTCCGGCAGATCAAAATCCTCACGATCCTCGTGATCGGACACCTGCACATGCAAGAAACAAAACAAATGCAAGCATAAAATCCAGTATATACAACTATATGTCAGTCGAAGAAGACATAACTCATGATCATAATCAAGAACAAGAGTGGAACCATAACCAATAGTCGCTTATATTAATTCATCAAAGGAAGAATACAACCATTGCTCTGACGCTGAATTCTCCTTCGGTGGGTCATTAGCAGAACATGAATCGATAAAGCCTATCAGGGATGGGACAAGCCTCTCTCTTCAGATACTTTACAATAGTCTCCTTGCTTGGATTTGGCCTTAAGGGAATCAAGAAGGCTCTTGGGAACTTGGAGATTAGCTTGCAAAGGAGAATGGCAAGCTTTTATAGATGGAGGAATGGGAGTTGGGATCCCTATAATCATGGGATTGGCCCTATCATCAAGGAAGCTTCCATGAGAGGTGGAAAACCACTTCCTCTACATGGAGATCCGTAGCCAAACCTCCCAAGTCAAGATAGATACCATTTTATGAATTGGTTAGGACGAATCTTCCGCCATTTATTTTTAAAAAACACTCCTTAAAATGGCTGGCGCGAGTGCAACTCTGAGACAGAGCGCCAATTGGCACGCCCTCTTTGAAGGATTTCCCCCATTGGCGCGGGTACTAAACTGGCTGCCCGCGCCAATGCAAAAAGGGGTGTTTTTAGGGTTTTTCTCAAGGAGATGTCTTCAGGGCAATGAAAGCTCATGTTCAGAGGGATGTCATGCAAGTGTTTTTAGGCCATATCACTGCTCACAGGTCACGTAATGAACCCTCCAATGTGCGGGACAGGGATTGCAGGGACGGTGACAAATTACTGTGTAACACACTGAAACACGCTATGCCCATGTCGAGAAGTTGGCGCTTGCTGTGGTCTAGGCTATTTAGTGTTTCCGCCATTACATCCTGTTGCGTACGGTAACCATGATTTATGACTACAACCCCATGACATACATCTTGTCTCGACAATTGCTTGGGGGCAAGTACTCCAAATGGATTTTCATCCTTCAGGATTTCGATTTGGAGTTCAACACAGCTAAATCAATGAAATCGTTATTTTTTACTGATCTTATTTGCTCTATCTCGACAGACTCCGTTCCATCCCAAAATGAGGATCACATCCTGGATGAAACGCTCTTTCTTATCAGCACTCATGATCCATGGTACGGTGACATAATTGTGTACCTTGAGACATCCACTTTCCGGTCTGAGTTGATGAAGGATGCTCGACGTCACATTCGGCATCAATCTCAACCATATAGCATTGTCGGAGATACCTTATATTGTGTCGGAGTTGATTCTGTGCTCCGCCGATGTTTGACCTTGGATGAAGCTAAGAAAGTCCTGAATGACTGTCACAGTAGCACCTGTGGCAGTCATATGTCCGGATATGCTACCGCCCAGAAGATTCTTCATGCGGGTTACTTCTGGCCATCTATATTCAAAGACTGTATTGTCGCAGTTCGAAAATGTCATGCGTGTCAGGTCTTTCAGCGCAAGATGTGTGCGCCACCCCTATCCTTACATCCTGTCATTACCGTAGGCCCTTTTGCTAAATGGGGCATAGATTTTATGACATGTAACCCTCACTCGGCCAAGGGGCATGCTTATATAATCGTTGTCGTGGACTACTTCACTAAGTGGGTTGAGGTAATGCCTACAATAGCTGCCGACAGTAAGACAGCTGCTCAATTCATTTTCAACCATGTAATTATGCGTTTCAGAGTTCCTTAAGCCATCGTCACTGATCATGGCACTCATTTTCGGGATTACATGATGGCAGAGCTGACATCAAAGTTGGGCTTGCATCATGACAGCTCGACACCATATTACCCTCAGGCGAATGGCCAGGTTGAGGCCATGAACAAGGTATTGGTCACGATGCTTCAACGAACGATTGGTATCCACAAATCCAACTGGCATCTCCAATTTTTCTCAGCTCTCTGGGCCTATCGAACATAAATAAAGAGCGCAACCGGATTCACACCTTTCCAGTTGGTGTATGATCTCGAGGCGACTCTCCTAGTTGAGTGTGAGATCCCTTAGCTGAAGTTAGCTGTGGAATTACTTCTTGACACTTCCCCGGAGGAAGAACATCTCCTGTATCTGGAACGATTGGACGAAACCCTCCACTTATCTGCTTTAGTCATTAAGGCACAAAAAAAGTGGGTTAAAGCCCATTTTGATCAATCGATTTCTCCACGTTCTTTCATCGAAGGGGACCTCGTCCTCTTATACGACCAAGCACATGATAAACTTGGAGAGGGAAAATTCCAGCCCATGTGACATGGGCCCTATATCATCAAGCGAGTATTAAAAAATGGGGCCTATGAGCTAATCAACTATGAAGGTATTCCTCTGGCGCAGCCTAGAAATGGGTTGTACCTCAAGAAGTACTGTGCTTGAATTATTCTGGTGTGGTGTGTGTACATAAGTGAGTGATTTCATTTTTCTGCATGTGTGGTGTGGTGTGCTTTGTAAGCATATTTCTTCTGATTGGGTCTTCCAGATTGTGCAGATGTCTATTGCTCCTTTTGTTGGTTTCATGGATGGTGCCTCCCGCAGTACCAGAAATCTATCCTCGGTAGCCTGGGTAATCTACAATCCTATTGGTGAGTTAATCAATTTACAAGGTGTTTGTCTAGGGCCTACTACAAATAATTTCGCGGAATATAGTGTCGTTTTAGAATTATTAAACGAGGTTGTTAACCTCGGTATTCATGCATTACTTGTGTATCTGGACTCACAGCTTGTAGTGTTACAACTCAATGGTCATTATTCAGTTATAAACCTGTCCATTTTATGACTGTATCTATGTATTCGTTTATTGGAAAGGAATTTTGATTACATTACATATAAGAATATACCCAGACACATGAATGCGTTAACAGATGCAATAGCGAACATGGTTTTAGATAGGCATTTACGCAACTTGTAAAAAAACATCATCATATGTAAAAAGATCCATACAGAAATGGATATATATATATATATAGATATGTCGAAATGTTTTCAGTTTGTGTGCATCACATAAAATTCAAAAAATATACATGTCTATTTTAATAATAGCCGAAGACAACATGTCTCTCAAAAATATGCAAAAGAAAAGCCTAGATGACTAATTAGCGTGGTGCTCATGGTAGCATGTTACTGCCCGCACCAATCACCTCAATAAATGATGAAGGTGACTAGGCACCCCCACGGTGTGCCTCTGATAAGCCAATGGGATATCTGCTAGGTGAGCATAATCTGGGATCTCGTGGGCAATTCCCTCCAAGTTCTGAACTAGCTCACTCCCCTCACCACCCTCGCCTTCAGGGTCATAGGCGAGTGGGGTCCTCCGTGCGATCGGCGACATCCCGGTGGGCCTCTCTGGGCCAACATCTGCATACACATAGGATTTTTTGTTAGAACATGCATGTATAACCAAAAAAATCATAAATACACAAAATCAAAAATAGTCTTACCCAACTCCTCATCCCAGTCATCTCCCTCCAGGAGTGGAAGATCTGGGTCTCCCGTGAAGTCAGTACCAGCATAGGGCCAGTCCTCTAAGACGATCAACTGTCACCGAAGCCATACGAAGAACTCAGGCCTCCATGACATTTGCTAGCCCCCTCTTGATCTGGGCATTAGTGCCGCCCATTGAGCCATCCATGGCTCTCTCAATGGTGGATCAGTGACTATCGCCCCCTAGCCCTGGAAGACTGGTATTCGTTCGAGGATGAACAATACCAAGATAGATCCGTACCCAAACTGCTTCAGTTTGGCCTTCTTACACTTTGTCAACTGTCGTTTGATGGTCATTGTTATGGCAGTGGCCCAATCGAATAGTGTTAGGTTCATGCATTCTGATGCTAAGAGGAGCTATGTTTTAGTGGCCTCATGCAGCGCCTGCGACCTTGCAGCCCACGTAATGGTATGGAGCACCACTCTGAGTGCTAGATCGGGGACCGTGTGGATGTCAACCTTCCCACTGCCTAATCCTGTTCGTGCCCCTAGGCACACTCTTTCCACCACTATTGCCATTTTCTCACCAGATGGCCTAGTACCTGTCAAGATTGGAACTGGAGCTCTGCGAGATAATCCAATTATAAAGTAAACATCAGATACTTCGAGCTCCAACACTTGGTCTCGAAGCCTAAACTTCTCTTCGTTCTTGTCCCAGATACTGATCAAGTAATGCAATAATTCAGGTTGTGCCCTGAGACATGGTGTCATGAAGAACCTTTTTAAGCCGCAATTTCGGAGAGCGTTCATACATGCCTCGTTCTCCATGGCCATTTCATCTTCTTTGCTATGCTCCCTTTCTTTCCATTCGATCACCATTGTGACTGTGTATCTGCACCAAAATGGTCATAAACACTTCATTGGACCCCTTGAACACTAAAAAATCTGATTGATTGGTTCATATTTTGTAAAATTTGAGTGGAAATTTAGGTTGCGCCATTGGCGCGACACCTTTGCAAAAAGGAGCCCATTGGCATGGGTCCATGCCCGATATCTGCGCCAATTGGGTGAGCCCTAAAATAGAAAATATCCCCTCAGGGATCCAAAATCACAGTAGAATTCTATAAAAAATGGATTAAAACATCACTAAGGGAAGTGCCTCTTACCTGATAAAAAAAAACTAAAATGATGCACTGGATCGTCCACGATCGTCACCGCAAGTTCGCACAGGAAAAACTCACTGTTGCTCTCCACAAGAGGTAAAAAGTAAAAGTAAATATGTTTTTACTATTTTTGGCATATTTATAACTTTTCAAGATCAAATTAGGTTTTGAAGCTTCTTTTCCATTATTTTATTTTGTTGAAAAATGGGTTTTACGCTTGCTTTCTTGGGCAGCAACAAGTTTTCGCAAGACTAGGACGACGATACGGGTTTTATTTTATTCTTTTTCGGACTTGGTAAAAACATGAAAAAGTCACTTCTGGAGTCATCTTTTAGCTCATTTCTGACTCTCTAAATATGAAAATATTGTCGAGTTGCTTGTTGTTTTGATCTCATTAAATTGGCTGCGAAACGACATCTACCCAGTATACGTTTACCCTTTTTTCAGGCTGGGATAGATTACTTACGAAAAATGAATACCCTAGCCTATCGTGACTAGGAGGTTTTTACCTTTTCGGATATGAGGAACTATCTACGAAAAGGGACTATTGGAGTTTACTTTTCCGTTGTCTTTTCAAACTCTCTAAACATGAAAATACACCGATTTCTTCCTTTGTTAGACTCATTAAAATCTGATGACATTGAATCCTGTCACAATGATCATACTCGAGTTCCTCCTTCCTAGGGCTTGTTAAATGTACTAGGATGGATTTGTCCGAAGGACAAACTTATATCACGAGCATATGTTATCCCCTTCAAGCTTGTTTTCAAAAATTATTGGGGTACTCGCCAGAAATGGTGGGGAAAAATGAAACCAGTATCATCGTCATGTCAGTAGTATGTCGCTCTTGAACATGGCACTTGTCTGCATTCATGTCAGGTTGGGGACATCTCATCTCATTTCTTGCTTGCCTCCATGGGTTTGGGTAATCCCTTTTGACCTCTCATCTGCTCTTTTCCTCGTCATCATGACCTGAGAACCTTTGATATCAAATACTGCCAAGTCTAGTACCATGCCGCCGATATGTTCAAGAGAAGTTGACCTCTGCAGTTTTCAACCCTCCTTTGATTCTCTACTGATCCTGATTCACAAACATTATGTTCCTCTGTCTCGTGTTGATGATGTGGGAAACACTATGGCCCAACTTCGATCAAGGTCACTTCCTGTCGACTCCAGCTCATTATCCAGGAAGCTGATCTAAAGACTCCCTTCAGGTACCTTGGAGCTTGCATGCCTCAATGGCAGGTTCTTCTCATTCGACACAAGGTTTTCATCATTGGCCTTCGATCGAGTGATTCTGTGGGTGTTCGACGCCAGCTCACTGGTCACATTCCGTGGATTGTACCTCTAGTACCTTGAGGGCCAATGTCATTATTGGTGGTTCCTCTCGCGTTTGTTAATTGCTTTCATCATTGGATGATAATCAGACGATGTTCTTGCATGTTTGACTTCAACTCACTTATTCACATGCTTGAACTTGTACTTGATTCAGGTCGAGATGGAGTACAAGACCCTGGGTTTTGTTTGATGGAACCTAGGCTGCAATTTTGTGGATAATCATGATTGGTTACATGACTCATTAACTAGATGGTTGCGACCATACCTGAGTCTACTTGTTGATCCTTCTTTTCTAGATGGCTGCGTCCATGCCTTGGATCCTGATTATTGTATTCTCTATTATGGATGGTTGCGCCCATACCACATATCATGTATTTGAGATCGTCAGTTGTATTTGTATGCAGGTTTTCTGACGGCAGTGTTTTTAGTTGGACACGTTCTCATAAATAATTTCACCCCTCTCTCTTTCTCGAGCCTCATGCTTTAGGGGGCATCTGTTACATAGTAATTTGTCACCATCCCTGCAATCCCCCGTCCCGCACATTGGAGGGCCTTTCTTGTGACCTGTGAGTAGTGACATAACCTGAAATCACTTTCATGGCATCCCCCTTGATAAGGACAATCATTCCTCTGAAGAAATTTTCCTTGGAAAAACCCTAAAAACTGATCTTTTGGCCTTGGCGTGACTAGTCAGTTTAGCCCTCGCACTAATGGGGAAAATCCACCAAAGAGGGCACGCCAACTGGTGCTCTGTCCCAGTGTATTGCTCACGCCAAGCTTAATAAGATTTTTTTTTTTTAAATAAATGGCGGATACTTGATTCCAACAAACTCCTGAACGAGTCTCTAAAATGATTTGGGAGGTTTGGCTCCGGATCTCGATGTAGAGGAGGTGTTTTTCCACCTATCATGGAAGCTTCCTTGAGGATAGGGCCAATCCCATTATTGTAGGGATCCCAAATCCCCTTCCACCATCTATATAAGCTTGCCATTTTCCTTTAGCAAGCTAGCCTTAGTAGTCCTGATAGCACTAGAAGCAAGAGCTGAACTTATAGCAAGGAGACTATTGTCAGACAGCTTTTAAGATCCAAGCTGAAGAGAGAGAGCTTTGTCCCATTCCCGACGAGCTTCACTGAGACGTGCTCCGCTGTCAGCCCCGCCGAAGGAAGATCCAGCGTCAGAGCTTTGGGTTGTATCTTTACTTCGTTATTTTAATGATAAGCGAATTTGATTATGGTTTCATTCATGTGTCTTTGTTTTGATGCAATGAATTACATCCTCTCTGACTGATGTATGGTTACAAGATTTAGATTCTATGCTGTGTATCGTTGTGTTTATTCGTATGAGTGCAGGTGTTCGGATGTGTTAAGCGGAAGGATCATGATCTGCCAAAGCGGAGGACGGGAAGCGTCATCCTTTATTCGACGACCATTGCGTAGGACCTGAGGTAGGCAACTCATTATGTTTTGTCGTTTTTGTAACTAGAGACCTGCATCATTGTGTGACTGATTGTTGCTAGACCCGATCTGGGCTAGTAGGGATCGCCTCTGTCCACAAAGGGGATTTACCTCTCCAACACATACCTTACCACGTTATGATATCCGCACTTCTTTTGTATTTGATCCTATCTGGAAATCCACACTTAGTCACAGATTGACTACGTTGGTTATTCTAAATTCATCCCAAGACTTCTTTATGTTTATCTTCATGTTCAGAATTTTCATTCCTTCCAGACTTGTCTGACAATCCACATTCATTTCAAACTTGTTCCATAATCCCAAATTTTGATCGAAAATTACTTCAGGCTTTGACTGCAGCTTCAATCTACTAATACGCACCTTTTTCACTTCAGAGTTGTCAATTGAACTTACTACAAATGAGCCGCAAATAGGAGTATATATAGAGGCTCTGTCTTTGTTATTAGGCTGACCATCCAGCTATCATCTAGGTCGATTTTAACACAAAATATAGGCTGACATGAAGAGTATTTATATTCCAATGTTAATGAAGATTGTCATCAGGGTTGTTATGAGCCATTCTTCGACAAGGTCTTGGAGCACATTCTTCAAAATAGACACTTCATATACATTACTCTTAATTACACTTATAACCAGAAGAAAAATCCTAATAGACATCAAGAAGTAGTATATTGACCTATAATAAAAGTATTTCTCATGAAAAAAATGAAGCAATCATAAAAAATACATTTTATTATCTTTTTCTTCTTCTTTACATAATTATATACTTACATAGTCAATATGAAGACCGATCCTAGTTACACTTTTCAACACTGACAATCCTGTGGAGTGATGATATGGAACTTCTTGCATGAAAATATTGTTGGTGGCGTACCTTGGAAAAATAGGTGGTGACTTCTAACTGCCAAATATCCTAAGGAAGGTTCCATCCGGTGAGGCAAACCAATCTGCAATCTCCGATACTTCCTCCATTTCTCCACGTGACATGCAAGGTGGTTATTCCTCAAAGATAAACTTGTATAGTGGAATAAGGAAGTGGTAAGTTAGCTTCTCCATTACTCCTCGATGGTTGCAATCTGATAGTATTCTGTAGTGGGTGTGCACAATAGGGTCTCACTGTGGCCAAGTCTAGTTCATTCATGGGAATGCATTATGTGCACAAATTGCTTCCATTAGATATGTAGACATATAGAATCTCTCTTACCCACCCTTGGGAGGATTAAGGGAATTCGCTACATGGATTTTTAGCTATCAAGCCAACAAATATGATGATTTGAACGACATCCCCTAGTTCACGACCTGGTTCATAATATTTCCCACCCTTTAGGAAAGGTCTCCATGCTCTGCTAACTGTAGATTCTACAAGCTAGGATAACCAAGAGATGGTAGGCCCTCCTGAGAGACTTTGTCTTGTATGTGTTGGTGGGTGTTTGTTGAAACTTCGATGGCTCTTTCACCCAGGCTT
This sequence comes from Pinus albicaulis, assembly GCA_034641835.2. Classification (NCBI taxonomy): domain Eukaryota; kingdom Viridiplantae; phylum Streptophyta; class Pinopsida; order Pinales; family Pinaceae; genus Pinus; species Pinus albicaulis. Next base: position 20,720,185 of record CM076582.1, on the reverse strand, counting down.
TAAAAATATCTTCCATGCTTAGATAGCTCTTGGTGGCATTGAAGTATGAATCCATGGGTGCTTCTGGCTTGGGAAAATGGTACATAACACAATAATATTATTTCTAGAAATTTGGAAAGATTATGTCTATTGGTACTATTCAAAGTCATAGTTTCCACATTAATATGCGAAACAATCAAGTTGATGGCATATGCACATGGGAAGGCTAGATATCTGCATGAAACCCTGTGTATACCCAACCACTAAACACTGGCATATACCTTTCAGTCCTCTAGGTATTCCTTGAAGCTCTTTGCTGAAAAAGATTCATTAACTTTATGCCATGTAAGACCTGACTCATTCTCCACAAATAGTCAAGTGTATGAATACAATGGTAAGTTAACTCATGTGCTCTCAACTGATTTCCCGGTACTACTTTCTATGGTATATTTTGAAGAATATTTCTTGGTTTCCATGGTAATAGTGACTATTAAAGATAAATGCTTAACAACCATGGTACATGTGGAAGGAAAATGGAACTCACGAAAAGAAAACGTTAGCTTTTGAAAATCTACCTACAAAGCAAGATCAGGCAACAAACACACAGATTGATGAGCGAGATTGCACAATTTTGATGATCAAGTGAGGGATACTAGATATGGGAACTATGCATTGCGCAGTCCCAACAATCAAGGGTGCACAGTTCAACCTCGGCAGTGACTGGGAGACTGTGCCTTGCGTAGTCCTAGTGGCTAAGGTGGCACACATAGCCTTGGAAATTCATAATGTATAGTTAGGATATTCTGTACTACTCATTGTACAATCTCAAAGGCTAAGCTCTAGACTTGAGCTTGAGACTTGTGCAATGCCCAACCGAGCACGATGAAAACTAACCAAGTGAAGTGCAGATCTTCCCAGTGAAGGTGTTGGAAACAAGCATATCTAAGTAATAATTTGAGATTTAGTGAATATCTGACTAATTAAAAATATATAATTTTGAATCTAGTGTAGAAACTCAACAAATAGAAGGAAAATCAAATATATGAGGAAATTCATTGAAACAACGACCAAATATGTGCAAACACAAGAAAAATAATGCGACACTTTTGAAAGACGAACGAAAAACCGAAACAACACTTCTACAAGCTATTATAATTTTAAAATCCAACAACCATGAATAGAAACCAATAAAACAACAATCAAAAAATCGAAATGACAAAAAACAACAAAAAAAAGAAGCAAAGGAAGACAAAAGAAAAACTCACCCAGAAAAGTGACACAAACTCCACTGAAGGTTCCTTGATCTCCTTGGGAATGTTAGAGCTCCAAGATCGAATGTAAAAATGAGCTATTGAGGCATAAATTAAATATATTTGAGTGAATTAGGGTTTATGACATGCATGCCTAAAATCAAGGAAAAAGAGACACTTGGCAGAAATTTCTAAAAATAGAAATTGTGCCACCTTCGGGAAAATAATAATGAATCTATATTTTCTAGAGATTATTTTACACTTTTTCACTTTATTTTTTATATTTTTCTCTTTTTATTTTTCAATAAAATTTCCATGCACACTACCAAATAAGATTTCACAATTATGGGGAACTGGGAAAGTTCCTAGCTCAATGCATTCCATAGTTTCTAAGCTCAAGGGATGGATTGAACAGTTTATGAGCTTATTTTTGGGCTACCATCCATTACTTCATAGTTCTCAGGCTCAAGGGTGAGCTTCCAATATGGATTCCATAATTTCCACCATCAAGGCTCGCTTGCCTTCATTTATTGCGCACTTTCTAGAGGCAAGCCTAGAACTGCTATAAGGCCAAGTCATAAGGTTAGCTTTTGATTCAAAATATCAGATAAGTACGAAAAAAATCAAACACAAGAATAGATTAAAATAATAAGTCTTGATCAAATCATGAATACTTGATGACAGTACAAGATAAGCTCCCATGGAAAGAAAGGAAGGTTCCAAAATCAAAGCATAGGAAAAATTTTGGAGGGTGGTTGTAGTCGATACAACACTTGGAAACACATTGGTAGAACTCAAAATCTATGTATGAGTCTCGTCTCATGAAAAAAAGGTCTAACTCTTCAGGAAATATTATTCATTTCATTGATTTACCATAGCTTCTTTACTTAGCTTGAGTTAAAGATATAGTCCCTACCATTCTCTTCATTGACAACACACTAAACTAATCCAAGTAAAATTGAGTTGTTTTGGTTGGGGATGAGGAGTATATAGATGCAAAATTTGAAGAAATTGTCAAATTTTTAGTTTTCATCTCTGGTGTTGGTCCATTTCCAGTAGGCTTGGACTGTACCACGACGGAGTTGTTGAAAAGTGTAACTAGGTTTGGTCTTCATAATAACTAAGTAATTATGAATTTATGTAATGAGGAAGACAAAGATAATAAAATGTAATTTTCAATGCTTGCTTCATGGGTTTCATGAGCAAGGAGTTTTTATTATAGGTCAAATACTTCTTCTTGATTTTTTAATGGATTTGTAATATTGTCGTAAATATATATAATTTAGAGTCATGTATATGAAGTTTTGTTACACTTGCAAAGGACAATTATTGATGTAAATGTATGCCTCAAGACCTTGTCAAATATACTCCACAAGATGGCTTAAAGATGATGTATATTCTCCTTGTTAAAGTCAGCCTCAAACAGAGAATGCACACTCAAGTCAGCTCAAGTGAAGACACATTTGTTCACATGTCATGTCAACTTATTATTGGTGGAAATAACTATATAAAGGAACCTCAGTCACCAAAAAATAGAATAACTTCGGATAAAATCTGTGATGGAATGAAAAGTTAAGGTCTGTAATTTAGTGCGAGAAAAAGAGGACGCCTCGGCGTGGAACAAAACTATGTTTGGGTCAAGGAAAAGGAAGATAGGGGCCAAACCTACCTCGTATACCTTAGGTAATCCGAAGGCTACCTCTATAATAAACAAGTCTAAAATCAAGGTGTGGGTAAAAGTGATTGTTTAGAGAAGAAGAGAATATCGTAAGGAGTGTAATTAAGAAGCAATGCAAGCCTCAGTCTTAGGCTAACATATTCCAGATGTCCTTGAAGGAGACTGAAGTATACACAACGCTAAGGAGGGATACTCCAGCAAGTGCAAGAGATCAATTTTGGGTGTCATAAGGTGCAAATAGAAGGACAATGAAGAACTTCTTAGAGGTTTAAATTTAAATGATAGAAGCGCATTACTGGGGCTGCTAGAATAGGGACCGAGTCTCCCTAGTGTTGGTGCAGCATGGTGTAGAAAAATAAGAACAACATAAGGAGCCAAGAAAGAGGAGTGACCAGGTCTTGGAGGCATATTGATGTCAAGGGTCTATGTCATGGTCATGGTACTTGTCAATTGAAGGTCGATAAGAAGAATTACTTTTGGGTTTTCCTCTCCAATAGGGAGAGGTTTTGGCCCTGGCTTGAAGATACTAAACTTTGTGTCTCTTGTGTTTTGATAATTGACTTGATGAAAGATATAATAAGCTAACTAAGATAATATCTAAGTGAAGGAAGCAAAATAATTAAACACAAGCGGTATCAAGTAAGATAATTGAATTAAACTCTGCCCTACTAAATTCTCAACATGGCATCAGAGCTAAGGTGCTAGAAAGGGCATAGAGACACTCAAGGATTAGATTTCATGGAAGGCATCAAAGCAAGATGAAGGATTGAAGAATCAAAATCAAAGAAGTATACAACAATAAAGGTTTTGGATACTCATCTACAAAGCAAGAAATTCTTTAAAAGTTGAAAATTATATGAAAGAAGGCAGTAATGGATTTAGACCCCTAGTCACACAGCAGTTCAGATATTTGTATTAATGAAAAACATTGGACGAAGGTATAAAAAGAAAGGATTTCATTAGAAGAAAGTTAAGTTTTCCACAGTGAAAGAAATCCTTATTATAATAGTGAAATCAAATCTCCTAATTAGTCAGTATTCCACAGTGAAAGAAATAAGACAGTTTGGTGATAAGACGGTATTATAGTACCATCTTAAATGTGCCAACATTTCATTTCCATCTCAAGTTATTTCCATAAAAAGCTTCAAGGAAAGTTACCTATCATCCTTGATCATTCAAGGAAGCAGAAAAACATCCTCATCAATCACCATCAAAACAGAAGCCAGATCTAAAGACATTGAAATTATAAAAGGAGAAATCTCCTTCATTGAAGGACTTTTCATTTGGAAGAAAATCATTAAAAGGGAGCTTCAACCATCATCAAAGTAATCAGGTTGAATATTTCATCCCTTTTCAAGTAAGTATATTTTATTTTATAATCAAATTTGATAAAATGACTTCGTGTTTGGGTCATCGAAATTCCTTACATGAGAAAAAATGATAGATATAGTCCTCGAAAGGGAATTCATTGATATCATTGGAAAATTCTCTGAAGGTTAAGTATTGTTTGAATACATGAGAAGGGATCAAACGACTCAAAATATTCTTATGAAATTAGTCAAAGGTCTTCTCATCTCTATGTAGCAAGATTGGAGATATCAAAGAGATACGCGATAAAATATTCTCTAAGGATGCAGTAAATAGAATCTCAATTATGAGATCTGAAAGAAATGATACAAGTTAATAATCACTATTCTAATTGGTGAGCAAGGTAACAAGTGTCCATGGGACAAGAAAGTTACCTCATTCAACAACTTATGGTTTATATGAAAGATAGAAAAGGACAAGTTATGGGCAAAAGTATTAAAGTTTAAAGAAATCTAATAACACTGGAAAGGATGGAGGAAGGTGGAGAAAGGAATTTCAAGGAAAGAGGGAGTAAAATTTATTTACTATGGTTAAGATAATATCCCTAACAATAGGTATTTTCATATAGGATATGACTACAATAAATAGATGTGGTGTGACATCATGAAATAATTAAGAAGCAAGAGCTTGTGACATCACCATGGGGAATCATGGAGGACAAGAAGAACAAATATCATGGAAATCAAATATGAAATATATAGCTCTTGGGAACCTCATCGAAGAAGTCATCCAAGATGAGGCTCATCATACATTGAAAAGAAACATTTTCCAAAATAAGGATACTCAAGATCCTCAAGATTCTCAAATAGAATCATCATCAAAGGATTCACTAATCTAGAGAGGAAGAAAGTGTTTCATCATGAACTCCAACTTGTGAAGTTCATGGAATTATGGTATGATTACATAAGATATGAAGCAGATCAAGGGATTGAAGAAATTTCAATCAAGGAAGTTGTTGAAAGAATACTAGATCACCTAAAGGTAAAAGAGGTATGTATGCTTATATTTAATATTATAATTTCATGTTGTATGGTTGCAGGCAACATTGATCACTACTTCTATCTTGAAAAGCATGATCAAAGGAAAGGGATCTCCTCCTCTAAAAGGATTCCAAAAGGTATGGATCACACTAAATGGAATCAACGTAATATATTCTCATATGAAGTATGAGATGATTGGAAATTATTAATGAAATCTGATTGGAAGCTCCTGGGAATAAAATTGTGTGGAAGGAAGAGATCATGAGAAGAGAAACTATGATAAAAGGTAGTCAACATCCAAGGAAGAATATTTGACTAGAAAATCTCCTGGGAAGATATGTAGACTCTGATAAAGTCCAGAAAATATGAATACCCTTGGCTATACATATATTTTGGAGATGTGTCAACATATACAAAGGATTTCGATGCCTACAAGAAGGATGTCATGGTGAAATATCATCACTAAGGTAATTTTTTATTTAAGTATTCATATTTATAATTGAATAACATCTGATGAGCTTATGCAGAGATTACAAATGGAAGTAGATGACTGCCACAGGTTTATAACCATATGGAAGGATGACAAATCCTTAGAAGATATATGGTTCAAAAGAAAGCAGCATAACATGAAGCGAGATCAGATGAGAGGACTGATGGGTCACTTTCTGATAGAAGGCATGAATCATGGATGAAGTGATGGATGACATGTGCCCTATGAAGAGATCCAAAAATTGAAGGCTCCTCAATTCATGACATCAATGAAAGGAGTCCTTCATGAGCAGTTGGATGTTTCCATCTTTGTTGCTATAGGTCCCTAATTAAGAGGTTGCATGGTAATAAGTTTCTTACTTGGAAGAAACTCCTAAGCCAAAAAGAAAGCTTAGGTACATTCTTATTCCTCTATGGAATATGTCCTCCCTAGTTAAGAGGGAGAAATAGACACATCATTCTAGAAGAATGAATGTGGGATTAGTTAATTATCTGGCATCCAATACTCTGTTGGGATGTATTAAGGAATTTATGGAAAGAGTAGTCATGAAAGGATGGATATTATTTGAGGATTAGCTATCCCAATAAGAATAGTCCTTATAGGTCATACTCGGTGAAAACCTAGGTGGAGTATGTGCCTTGGAGACAATGATGATGGTGTCTATAATCATTGGTCTTACCAGCATTGTAGTTCATGGTCTCGTGGAGAGATGGAGCTGTTATTCAAGTCCTTGCACTATGACAATGCTGGATAATATGATTCTATAACAGATGGATTACCAATAAAAAATTATTCTTATGAGATTCTTCAGACTAAAAGAGACCATGTACCATTATGAATACCTCCCTAGTTAAGAGGGAGTGTTGAAAAGTGTAACTAGGTTCAGTCTTTGTAATGACTAAGTAATTATGAATTTATGTAATGAAGAATACAAATATAATAAAATGTATTTTGTAATGATTTATTCATGGGTTTCATGAGAAAGGAGTTTTTATTATAGGTATAAGACTTCTTCTTGATGTCTTTAGGGATTTTCATCTTGTCATAAATATATATAATTTAGATTCATGTATATGAAGTGTTGTTACACTTGCAAAGGAAAATTATTGATGTAAATGTATGCTTCAATACCTTTTCAAATATACTCCATAAGATGGCTTAAATATGATGTATATTCTCCTTGTTGAAGTCAGCCTCAAACAAAGAATGCACACTCAAGTTGACTCAAGTGAAGATGCATCTATTCATAGGTCATGTCGTCTTATTATTGGTAGCAAAAACTATATAAAGGAACCTAGGTCACCACAAAAATTGAAGCAGTTCAGATAAGCTTTGGGATGGAATTCAAAGTTAAGGGCTTTAATTTAGTGCGAGAAAAAAAATGACACCTCAGCATGGGACAACATGACTGTGTTTGGGTCAATAAAAAGGAATATAGGTGCCACACCTACCTTGTATACCTCAGGTAAGCGGAAGGCTACCTCTGTAATATTTTTTTTTGCAATCAACGTGTGGGTAAAAGTGACTATACATTGAAGAAGAGAATATCGTAAGGAGTGCAAGTAAGAAGCAATGCAAGACTCAGTCTTAGGCTAACATATTCCATATGTCCCTGAAGGAGACTAACGTATACACAATGTTAAGGAGGGATATTCCAGAAAGTGCAAGAGCTCGGTTTTGGGTGTCATAAGGTGTAGGTTGAAGGCCGAGGAAGAAATTATTGGAGGTAAAAAGGTAAAGGATAGAAGAAAAATATGGGGGCTGCTAGAATAAGGACTGAGTCTCCCTAGTATTGGTGCAGGATGGTGCATAAAATGAGGAAAAACATAAGGATCCAAGAAAGAGTAGTGACAAGGTCTTGGAGGCATACTAGTGTCAAGGTTTTGTCTCATGGTCGTGGTACTCGTCAATTGAAGGCCGATAAGAAGAATTACTTTCGGGTTTTCCTTTCCAATAGGGAGAGGTTTTGGCCCTAGCTTGAAGAGCCTAAACCTTGTGTCTCTTATGTTTTGATAATTGACTTGATGAAATATATAATAAGCTAACTAAGATAAGATCTAAGTGAAGGAAACAAAATAAGTAAACACAAGTAGTTATCAACTATGAGAATTGAATTAAAATTTTCCCTAATAAATTATCAATAGGAGTCACTTCAAGAAAAAAATTATTGCTCCGCTGCTAGTGAGCCTTGACATTATCCCAAAGAACTTGCTTTCCTCACCTCCCTGCGCAGGAAGCCTTTCTCTTATTTCACCCTTTATTTTATTTTTTTCATTTTTTCATTTTTTTTGTTCATAGAAATATGCATAGGCATAAGAGGGATCTCGACTTATTGAGAGTGTTAGTGTCCAATTTTCAGTGATAAAAAATACTTTTTTGAGGTTTACTTAGTAGTGGTCCTAGGTAAAAATTTTATATTTCCAAGTCAGTTTTCAAATAAAATTTTGTTCATTGGCCATGTCTAGGTCTTAAAAGCTACTCCCTCCACTCTATTCATTGTCCTTATCATTTCATAGGTCATGTCCTCCATTTTCATATAGAGTCTTAGGTCAGTCGCCATACTTTCCACTATGTCAGTGTCTAGGTGTCTTTTGTTTCGCCACCATAAATGTCTGAATTCTGTCATAAAGAAGGCAAAAAAAGAGTCATTTTAATCATAGAAGTAATCTTCAAAGGGAGTTAGCATAGGTAGGAAAATAAAGCAAGACAAATTGTCTTCTCTCAAATCTTGTTACATTGTCAAATTGCTCAAAAAAGCAAAGTTTTTCTCAAAAGGACCATAATTTCACTAAAAGACAAAAAGGGTGTTTTATAATGTTATAAAGGGAAAAGTGACTTCCTCAAACTCATTTTATCCGCTCTTGTTCGTTAGAGCTCCTATATCACCTTTAAAACACTCTACAATTTCCAAATGTAGAATAAAACCAAAGAAATTTGCAGGAAAATTCATTCTTCTACGCTTTTGGAAGGCATCGCGATATTTCTGAGTGCTGGTGCGATGTTTCTGGGCACTAGTGCTATGTTTCTTGCACTGTACGTTTCTGAAAAGGGCACTACGATTTTGGGTTTTATCATCCAAGTCAACCATTCAAGCTTCAAAATAAGTGTGCAAAGCTTTTGAGACCTCCAAAATTAGTAAGTGGACACTCTTAATGCCCTTTTCAAGTCAATGCATCAATGTACAAGTGATTTATCCCCTTAGGGTTTTTCTCCACTACGTTTTTAGGGCCTCCCATTCTTGATTGGTTTCAATTATTAAAAACCCTTGTCCCACCATCTAAAACCTTCACATATCTTCCATATACCCTACCCTAACACTTCCTATCACTCACAGCCCTCTTTACAATTGTTTCCATCAAAACCCTAATTTCCCACTACATTTCCACAAGAAAACTAGGAAATTCCTATGTTTTCACATTTTGGTTAATCTCCTCATACCTATTTCAAGAAATTTCACTTGTAGCCTAAAGCTAACACATCACCCTACCTCAATTTTTTGAGAAATTTTCCTCAGCTTCCTTATACCTCATCACAACACCTAAATTCACCCTATCCTTATCCCCTTTTTTCCCAAAATTCAGTGTCCCTACCCACTCCATCTAGCTAGGGTTTTATCTCGTTCATAAGCATTATGGAGGGTGAAAATAAGGTTCACAAGGGAGGCCACCATTCCAGGTTTGAGCCATCCACTTTTCAAGAACTCAATGCTTCCCCTTATGCCAAGATTTGTTTTGAAAACAATGGATGTTTGAGGTTTTGTGAGAGAATCATGGAGGTAGGTTGTCATGCTCAAATGACTAGCCTTTTTGCCACTAATTTCAGTAGAGACAAAGCCATCATATTAGGCATTGAATTCACTCTATTAGCAGATTCCATCACTTTAGCAACAAGTATTCCAAATGAAGGAGAATTTTGGTTCAAAGGCATGGAATTGGACCTTGAGAACTACCCAATGTTCCTAAAACCTCATTGCAGAGATGAACCTGAGCAAGTTTTCCCTTTCAAACATTTACTTGATAAGTATGCCCCATTAATGAAACTAATCATGAAATATTTTACATGCAAAGGGAGATTCTCAATATTGTACCAATACCATGTCAGGTTACTAATGCACTTAACAGCCACCAAATCACTCAATTTTCCCAACTATTTATTCAGGATTTTGGTCAAAATAGCGAAGAAGTACAAAGAAAAGGTAAAAATCATCATCCTAGTTTATTCCACCATATTTTGTTCAAGCTGTTTTTTTTGCACCAAATCTCAGCAAACAATATGACATGGGAAAATTTCATGGAGAAAATAGCATCAGCACCTACTACTAGTCCACCTGTTGTTCATAGCACATCATCAGCATCAGCACAACCAAAGGAGGCTGGCTCTTCAAGCAAGCAAGAAGAGGTTTCAAAATCACCTAGGGTTGAGATCACTCAAACCTATGAGAAGGGTAAGAGGATGGTTTTTTCTCCTAAGACCATCAAAGGTGTACTTGCACCTGATGCTACACCTCTGCAAAGACAAATAGTAGAGCAACCACCTAGTCATGATAGTGAGACATTATTGCAACAACATGATGAAAAAGCACCCCTAGAGGTTGAAATGGTAAATCATGTCAAGGATAAGTTAACTGAGGAAATTATAAAGGAAAAATATGAAGACATAGCAGATTTGAGGGAGGTTTTCTCAATGGAAAATTTTTATATCACCTTCCTACAACAAGAGAATCTACAGTTAAAAGTGAAACAACTCCTCTAAGACAAGCCAAAGGTGCATATTGAGGTAGAAAAAGGTAAAGATAAAGAAATGGCAAATGATGATCATTTTGAGGATACAAAAGTTGAGACAAAAGCAAGGAGACCAAGGACAAGAGGTCACAAGAGGGCGCTTCAAAAATAAAAAGAATCAGCTCTACATTAGGTTGGAAATTTTTTGATGAATTAATTGTTGTTGAAATAAATCAAGATAGAGAGTATTGGCTTGAAAGGGTGAATGGAAATCTTTAGAATATTCTAAAGAAAGCCAAAAATAACAATTACCTCCAAAGGTATATGGAAAATCATTATTGCAGCAGAAACAAAATCTACCAAATGAGGCTGAAGCAAATGAAGAATAATCTCAAGGAAGCCCAAATGAAGCTTAAGGAGAAGGATAAATTAGACCTACTTGTTGAGGCATCCTTGGTTGTTTATCTTATCATCCACATGTGTCATAAAACAAATTTTGAGAGATTTTGAGAATTTTGAGAATTTTTGGTGATTTTTGGGAAATTTGAGAAAATTGGCTTTCACAAAAGTGTCACACAACGGCGTGGCAATTTATCTCAGGGAAATAAAATGAAGAATGGTTTATGTGGTTGGATTCCTTTTCACTTGAAAATTCCATATCAGGTCCTATTTTTTCATGACACCCCTTGATTGTGGAGAAAAATCCAAAAAACTACCTCTTTTTCATGTTTCTGCCAGTGTTTTTGACCAAACACGACGCTTTTGGAGTAAGGTTGGGAGAATCAAGTTTTGGAGGTATTCCCATGGGTGTTTTCTTAATATTTAAGGTGAATTGGTAAGTAGACACATAGGTATACCTAGCCCAACCTTCATACTTGCAAATGGATGCTTTAAAGTGGGTCAAATTCATCTTTGAACAGGTGTGACGCTTCTACTGAAGAGGCGCAACACTTCTGCTAATGGCGCTAACGTTTCTGCCTTGGATTCCTTTCAAACAACTATCAAGCCAAGAAGACTTCATAATTCGAAGCTAATATATCCCATGAAGTTTCATTTGAGCATTTGAGTTCCTTTTTTCCTCTTTTGATGAGGAAACATGTAATTTAATGAAGGAGACACACACTCCTAGCCTTTAGCTGAATTTTAGGGAATAGTTTCTAACTTCCCTAGATTCTAGGAAGTGACTCATCTGATATAATTATGATTATTTTTGGATTGGATTTATCCCCTATGAGGTTTAGTCACTCTTATTTTGTTATATGTAGTCCAAATCAAGCCATTTGGAGGGTTGGATAGTTGTTATTTGCAGTGGAGCTATTGTACAAGCTTTTGATTTTAATGAAATCAAAGGCAATATTGCAGACATAGTGTTGAGACTCTAGTGGTATCCCTTTTAGCATTTGTTTTTCCTATGTAATATTATTAAGTTGAATTTTATGTTATCCTTCTTCCACATATATTCTTCTTTATGTTAATCTAATCAGTTTATAGACAGAAATCATGATTTCCATGCTCTCTTTTTATAAGCTTTACATGAACATGTCTCTGCTCTTCTGATGAATGAATTCAGTTTAATGTTCATTCTGACTCTCTCTCTATTCACCCTATACACAATGACAAATTAAGCATGTTCCTAAGCTTACCTACCTAGCCTCATCCTTTCCTCTGCAGCTAAACCTTTGAAATCTAACCTAAACCCTAGATCTAGTTCCCTAGCTGTCATTCCTATCTAGCAAAAATTCAAACAAAAAAAAAAACATAATATAATGAGCATCATAACTAGCCTAATATCATTATATCTAGTCATCTCTTTGACTGCTAAAGTGGCATTGAGAGATCCATCTCTAGTTTTGGTAGGGCTAGCTACCTGACCTAAAGGTTGGTTTGTGGTTACCTTCCTTCAGTTCCATTTTCAGCCTTGGGAAACAGGGGGAAGTGATAATAGAGAGTAGAAGTGGTTGTAACTTCATAGAAGGATATTTATATATACCTACAACATACTTGTTAAGGTTTTCCTCCCCTCCTTACTCTACTTGACTTAGTTGATAAGGATTAACTAAAAATAATAAAATTGATTAGAGTAGGTGGTACTAGTTAAATATTCAAGCATCATGATTCCACTGTGGTTTTCTCCGAAAAGAACGTATTTTCCATTAGAGTATCATCGACTAAAAACTGGAATAAAGAAATAAAAAAGTGTTGATAGTAGCACAAGTTCCTCTTGGACTTCACCATTCTTGCTTTGAAAACCAACCACGATCTCATGTTGAAGCTATCCTAAGACTAAAAAGAAACCAAACACAAGAAAGGAGTGGAGCGGGAAGTAATTCAAACCAAATAAAATAAGAGAAAAAACAAACAACTAATTAAATAAAAAAACTACTCCTACTCCTATCCTAATAAGGGAATAGGCTAGACCTACGTAAAATGAAACTTCCTGTGTAGCCATCGGCTTATTGGCAGGCCTATGTAAGAAAGGGAATTCATATCAATAAATATATTCAAACATAGCAACAGAAAAAATATAATGAAATACAAAGAAAAAATTTCAAATTTTGAAAGTGCACATGGAAAAGTATGAAAGAAACACATGTGGAGGGCATTTTGCGGATGCATCATGGTGTTCAGACACACTACAGATCAAAGACATGTAAGAAAAAACTTTCAAACTCTAGAAATGGGTGAACATAAAGAAGAAGAAAACTTGTGTTTTGCAATCATTAGGAGAATTTTGAGGTCTGAAATGTGCCTGCTAAGGAAATTATAAAATAATAGTGGAAATACTAAAATAAGATTTGATTACAACATCAAATTTTAGAGGGAAAAAGCAAAAAACTACTTTTTTCAATTCGTATTTTCAACTAATCTCCCAAAGTTTTTACTCAAATTTCGAGTGGGAGTACTCGTTGGATGAAAATTTTAATTCCTCATCCAAGGAGTACCCATGTTGCATACTTTCGATGGATTGTGCTACACGAAAAATAATAAATACATTAAAAATGTGATTGCAATCACATTTTTTCATGTATTTCTCATTTTTCGTGTAGCAGAGTCCATCAAAAGTCTACAACATGGGTACTCCTTGGATGAGGAATTAAATGTTTCATCCAATGAGTACTTCGGCTCTAAATTTAAGTAAAAACTTTGGGAGATACGTTGAAAATATGAGTTGAAAAAGTAGTTTTATTATTTTATTATTTTTTAATATTTTTACCATTTTACTTAAAAAATGGTGAATTATCCCCCATGGTTGACATCATCATCTTGAATCCTATTGGTTCTTATAAAGTTTATTTTTGTTGTACATTTTTCTTAGGAGGCCTAATTTAGACCTCAAAATTCCCCTAATGAGTGCTTGCTAGGTATGATTCCTCTAGTGACCGAGTGACAGGATCATGCAAAATAGATGGAGGATGTGAAAATTGTAAGACAAATTGATTTCAATGTGTGTGGTAGAGTGATGAGCAACCTTGAATTAAATAACATCATTTTGATTAGAGGTGGAACTGACCTCAAGACTACGAGAACATGACATAACCATCAACTCGACCCAAAGTGCCTCGACAGCCTACGGAAGTTCCAACTCATCAGAAGAAGAATCATCAAATACCAATGGCTTAGAAAGATTAAAAAAATGGAAAAATCAGAGTCGTGATCAAATGAATCAATGAAAATATCATGACAACCATGATCAAAAAGTTCAAGATAAAAAACATAGGCATCCTCATGATCTAACGAATCGTAAAGAGGGGAATATTGAAAATAAGAAATTTCACCCTCTATATTTTCAGTATAATGAGATGATATTTTTGGAGATTAAGAAGAGAATATTTTTCCTCTCCACATTCAGATGAAAAAATGGCATTCCACGCATTCTGAGAGTGGTCGAAAGTATTAATATTGCAAGATTCAACTTGAATGAAAGAATCGTGGAAAATTTTAGGGTAGTGAGGGAGAGGTGTGGAAGGAGAAGAGTCATCCTTCATCACAGATTATTATTCTAATATGGTCTCCCGCACATAGATATCATAAATGATATCGCAAGTTGACTACTCAATACCAACTCCATCCAGAACTTGATCCTCATGAACATCAAAAGAAATATTCGAAATAGGTGAACACAATAACTCGCAATCCAGAGGACCAAAGGAACCAAAGGCCCTGGAGGACGAGGAGATAACACTTCATCGCAAACATCAGATTCATAGTCGAAACCTGTGCTTAAATTATGAGTATGTGGGGTGGGAGAAGATGGTGGTAAATCAATGGATTAATTCTCGAGCTCTCCCACCTCAAACTACGGAAATGGTGTTGTTTGACGAGAAGGAGACAAAGGGTCGCTTGGAACATCAACTTCGTATGTCGCATATTTATAAGCTCTAATATCGAGGTATGTTGGGAGACTTTTGAAAGATTCAATTTTGTGTGGATTATTCGAAATGTGAATAATAAATTCAAATTTCTCTAGCAAAAAAGGCCAATCAACCTCATCTTCAGGAAATTCAAAGAAAACAAGGATAGAATGATCACGAAAATCATCAAGATATTCATCAGGTGCTTTTTGCAATCACATTATTTTCTTGAACATAGATTTATGATCATACCTATCAAAGGCATAGAAAATTTATGTGGAAAGATATTCGAAAGAGTGTATAGAGGTGACAGGAAATGTGTAATACCATTCCCTTACGCACCCTTTGAACATAAAAATCAAAAGCCTACAGGAAGCATCCTCACAGTGGATGTTGTGTTTAGTGAAAAAATGAAGAAAACGAGTGGTGTGTTCAAGGAAGCTTGTTCCACTCTCACCATCAAATTTCAAATTTGACAAGTCATTGAGAATATCCACCGACACTTTCAGTTTTTCATATCGCAAAAAACATGTCAAGGCTAATATATGGGAGGGAACCATAAATGAGTGCAGAAATTCAAATAGAATTCATGGGCTCAGCTTGTCATTTTACCCTCCAAGCACCATAAATATTGATGGTGCTAGACCCACCAACATTAAGGGGATCTCCCCGATATGAAGTCCAAATTAGACCTCACACTGATCGGTGTGGGAGTGCCATCCGATACTACGAGCCAGTTGTCAATGTAGTAGGTGTTAATGGTATTCCTTAGCTCCAAATACGCATAGAGTGATGTATGGTGACTTTGGTGAGAGAAAGTGTGTCCCCCTACGGAAATTAAAGTGTGATGCATGAAGGTTCCAACACACAACATGAAAATAAGTGATCACCTTAGAAGCCTATAATAGTATGCAACTTGAAAGGAACACATGAACATAAATGACATCAAAATATAATATGTGAAATAGTTGACAAGTTAATAGTGCTGAAATAATATAACAACATACATTCAACAAGATTCATACCAATGCAAACAAAATAATTCATATTCATAAGCATAAGTTAAATAACATACATTGAAAATACAACAAGAATATTCATACTATATTCACAACATATGCATGAAAACATGTCGTCTCTGAGTTTTTATTAAAAGTGAGAGTTCTAATCATATATACACCATTTATGAACCACTAGCCCCAATAGTGGAACGTGAAGTCAACATCACTTGTTCCTCCAAAGAAGTATACTCCCTGCTTGCTGCGGAGAATCCAAGGCTCTCACAAAACACCCAATATCCTTCTAAACCTTGGCCTAGCCAAATGCTTGGCTCCCAAAATCCCTTTACATGAGTTGTGAGTATATATTCATAACAAAAGGGGGTGACTCCTCACATTTCCCTTCGTGAAGGCTTGGAATCCCCTCATGACTCTTCAACTTCTTTACAAATGGCTATTCAGTTACGTTACATCATGACTCTTCACATTCAACAATGGACACTTGGAATTTCACTTACAGATTATTTAAAAAATAATATTACTATTTACACTCATACCCGTATAAGAAAAAATAGGGTAGAGGCAACTTGACAACCTAACAAGACAAAACACTATGATGCTTGAGTTTGGGGAAATTCCACTTGATGTATTTCAGTCACGTATCGGTGCCAAGATTTGTGCTTTGCGATTACATCCCCAAATTGTGCGACGATGTCTAGCTAGAAGTAGACTCTAGCCTCCATCGAATCCAGGTACAATGATTTTGAGCCAGTTTTAAATTCCTTCTAGAGTAGGAGCAACATTGTTCTAACTTAGACATGGCCACTGATTTAGTTTTGCATGTTCTATCTGTTCAACTCCAAATATTTCTTGGTGGCAATCTATTTAAGATGCTCCAAGTATTCTTCGATCTCATTCTTGACTTGGTTCCTGGGTTTGGCTTCGGTGAGCCAACCAACTGATGGGATCGTGTGTGTGTTCACCAAGAAATCTAGACTGTTGTATAGCCACACATACGAGGCTTGAATGATACCAATGAACAAGGCGAGCTTCTTGTTGTTCTGGATCAACATTCAAACTCTTGCTTTCTCCAACTGTACATGTTACTTCATTTTTCCTTCCCAATTCAAGTGATGCCCCTTTGTATCACTTCGACCATTCAAGCATGACAATGATGGAAACCTGTACATTCTTGAAAGTTTTGAAAAATTCTTTGCATTGCTGCTGCAACCCATGCAAGTGGACAACTACCTTATTGTTATGCAACCAACTCACAAAATATAAGAAAGGATATATCAATGACTTAAAAATTATCCTCTTCGAGGGGGAAACCTCCTTTAAATTACATAAATGAACAATTATTGAATGATACAAATGATAAAACCTCCTTTATATATATATGGGCCTAAGGGGTCACAATATAATCATAGCCTACATATCAATAATAATGTAAAGGCACAATAATAAAAATAGTGGGATTCTATGGGACAGAACAATAACAACATGGGGGATACATGGGCACAACAATAAAAATAGGGGATACACTAACAATAACAATAAGGGGAATATACTAACATTATAGGGACCTAATATGCCCCTCTCCTTCAAAAAAGTGTTGTCCTCAATGCTTGAGTAGTTTCATATGCTTCTGCATAAAATTATCATCCTCCCATGTGGAATCTTCAACGAGTAAGTCCTTCTACTTAACGAGATACTCTGAAATTAATCGATTATGTAGTTGTCAGGTTCTAGTTTTCATGATTGATTTAGGATCAAATATGATTTTTCCTTCTTCTTCAAGTTCTGGAAACACTGTTTGAAATGGGAGCTTGTCACTAATAACCTTCTTTAAGCATGAAACATGGAAAACTGGGTGTACTTAGGAAGATGCAGGAAGCTTTAATTTGTATGCCATAGTACCAATCCTTTACATCACCTTATAAGGACCATATTACTAGGTTGATAATTTATTATCCTTCTTAGCTTGCTTGAGGGACATTTGTTTGTATGGTTGTATCCGTAAAGATACCTAGTCACCTACATCAAAACCTCTTTCAATGTGATGTTGATTTGTCTGTTGTTTCATTCGATTCTGCACTAGGGTGAGGTTATCCTTTAAGAGTTGTAGAACTTGTTGTTGATGCTCAATGTGATATTCCATTACTTGAACCTTATAATTTTCTCTTAAATATGATGTGATGGATGGTGGATGATATCCATAAAGTGCCATAAATGGGGTCATTTTTGTTGCAGTTGTTACACCATTTTTTGGTCATCTCACCTATTATCATGAGATGGACCCAAATACACCATGTAAGACCAATTTTACCCTAAGTAAAACTGCTTCCACTGTGTGAAATAACTTAGTAAAACACCTTTATTAAGTTGTTTATGGTCTAAACGGGAAACCCCAAAAGGAAATAATAAACAAATCTATATTTGTTTATATTTCCTCAAGGAATAATTAGTTAAACATCAATTTAATTATTATTCTTGGTCATATTTAACCCAAAACAAGGAAATCAATTAAATAAATCCTTATTTATTTGATTATTTCCTAGGAATAAGTTATTTAATCCTTGTTTAAATAATATTCCTAGTTAAATTTGACTAAATCATTTATAAATAATTAAATAAATCATTATTTATTTAATTATATTTCCACCATTTCCTTAAAATAATAAATAAATCATTTATTTATTTATTATTTATAAATAAAGGATTTGACCCAATTCAAAATCCTTTTCCCTCCAACAAATATAATAAAATATTCCTAAAAGGTGGTTCTAGAATTTGGTTAATAATATTTTATTCATACACCAAGTTCTAGACTACCCTAATATTTTGTTATAAATAGAAGGGTTTTCCCATTAATTTGTCACCTTTTTTTGCCTTTTAGATCACTCTGGATCTATACTCTTGGTCTGACTTTGAGCCATTATCATTGTCACATTCTCCATTATTTGCTTTGTGAGCTCCCTTTGAGTTCTATGTTTGTCTGGGTTTTCTACACCAAAAAGAGAGAGAAATGCTAGATCTGAAGTGCTGAGGACTTTCAAGAACCCATCCCATTGAGGAGAATTGGAAACACCTTTCTTGTTTTCCTCTCAGGTGCCCTTAATATAAAAATTCTTTCAAAAATATTGTTCTTGTCTTGTCTATTGGATGCATGGAGCAAAACTTTATTTTCACTGCTTAATGTCTTTTTATGCGTAGATATGGATTTGTGCAGCATTTGTCTTGATCAACTAACTGCAGATTCGAAGATATTGGCAGCCATATTTGATGTTAGGGCTATTTTTTATGCGTAGCTAAAGTGGTCTTTTTTCGTACACTTCGACAAAAGATTCATACTAACGATTGGCGACTCCACACGGGTTTTCCTTTGCGACCGTTGTCGTTTTATATATTCTTGCATATCCAGCTATTTCAAACCCTAGGGTTTCTCGTCAGTTTTTTTTTTCCTATTTTTATGGTGTTTTCACCTCTAAAACCCTCAAACATTAAAATTTTTAACTTCTGTGTGTTTCTGGCCCTATTGCGCAGGTGACAGACATCAGCCGCAGCTGAGACGACAAATTTTTCTGAAATCTACCGCCGAGAGACCCAGATCTGCAGGTCACACTTATCAGCCCAAAACCTACGCCTTGGACTGAAGGACGCACTTTTCTACCCAAAAACTGCGACCTGGACTGAAAATAGGTCAGAACCTATGACCTGCACTTTTTTCTGCAATTTTCCAGCAATTTTTCTGGGTTTCTCTGAAGCTTCTGTCAGGGTTTTCCAGCCTCTGTCTCCGCCCGTTTAGACCTATTTATGATCTTTTTTAATCAACTAAGTGGGAATCTATCCCCTTAGGGCTTTAGTACCCTCCACTTTTTGTGGAAGAGTTTTAGTTGTTTTAGACATCTGAATTTTCAGAGTTTCAGCCTTTTTCTTTTCAGATCTGATACCTCATTTTTAGATCCCTTTTAGATCGACTCTTCTCCCTTTCAAATCACCTCATATAGTTTTGTTTGGGTTTTCCTCTAGGGTCACCTCCTTGTCCCTTCTACCTCTAGCTAATTTCCTCCTTTGTTGTAGCAACCTTGCCTCTGCCTCTTTGCTATTTTCTGCACCTCTTTTCAGAAGATTTCTCCTTTAGATCCCTGTCCCTCCCGACCTTAGATCTATTGGCCTCCTTTTAGTGTATTTTGAATAGATTTTTTCCCTCTTTTAGACTAGTTTTGAGAGACCTGCCTTCTTGGGTTAGATCGATGCATTGTTAGTGGTTAATTTTCTGTTATTATTTACTGTTCTCTGCAGATTTATTTTCAGCTACGCAACACACTTTTTCTTTTACTCTCAAAATGTCTGGGTTTAAAAAATTAAAATTAACACACACCACACACCGACCCTAAGTGAAGAAGAGCCTGGTTAACACCACCAGGAAAATACTTTAAAATCAATTGATACTGCACCTCTCTGTCCTTGTTTTGACATTGTCATCACTTGATTCTGCACCTCCCTACCTTTGTCAATTATTCTTCTTCCCTTTGTGCTATCATCATTGTGCCCCCAAGGTGTATATCCTGGAGACTTCTTGGCCTTCACCCTCAGTTTCCGGTTGGTCGACTTGCTCCTTCCCACCATCGTCGAGTTAGTCCTCCCCCGAGTCCGCACTCCGACTCATCTTCTGATTCCTTGGGTTCTCCCCTTACTTCTGGTTCTCCCCCTGTTACCTTCACCATGTCTGGTCTAGGGCCTAATGCTAGTGGCAACCCCAGCCCTAATGCTGGGATTGTTACTAGCGGAACCACCACGGGAACTACCTCGACTGTCCCTTTTCTCCCCTATATGGCAGGTCTCAGTCTCCCCGATTTCAATCAATTGATCAATGATCCTATCCACCACGATGTTAGTTGGCCTGCTATGAATCCAAGCTCCCCTCCGACATTCCCAAGTTTGAAGGCCTTGCTACTAAAGATCCCTCCAACCATATCCAATCTTTCCACATGTGGTGTTCATCCAATTCCATTACTGATGATTCCATCCATATTAGATTGTTCCAACGCACACTTACAGGCAAAGCTTCTAAGTGGTATGTTGACCAGACCACCTCTTCCCATACCACCTTTACGACCATTGCCCAAGCCTTCTTATCTTATTTCTAGCTCCCTTTCCGATACAACACTGGTACCAAACTCTTGACGTCCTTCCGTTAATCATCTATGACCCACCTTTCCGCTCATGTCCAGGAATGGCGGAGACGAAGGAGCTTATGTTGAGCTCCTACTTTTGAAGATCGGGTCTACATGGACTGGTTCCTTGGATCTCTCTTACCTGCCATCGGAAAAGATGTCGCATCCCAGTTCCCTCAAACTGAAGAAGCCACCCTCCAAATAGCCTTGAAATATGACCTCATCTATGCCCAATCTGGTTATGTTTATACCATCCTTCCTGACCTACCCAGACCTGGTGGCGCTAACGCCCCGAGGGCATCTCACTTTGCCGACATTATCATTGGAGCTCTTTTTCATTCATATGCTCAACCTCCTATGGGCTATGGTTTCCCTCCAGGAGGGGCCAGCACCTCTAGCACTTTTCCCCCTCCAGGTAGCATGTATCCAAGATACGGCATACCTCCTCCTTTTGCCCAACCTCCTGCTTACCTCAATGTTTCCCATCCTAACCATTATCCTTATCTACAGCCTGGTGTCCCAGCTCCTCCAACATTTGGACCTCCACCTTCCTTTCCTTCTCAACCCCAGCAACAGCAACTACTACCCCCTTCAAGGCAAGTATTTGCACAGCAGGGCACGACTAATCCTCCTTCTTCTCAAAGAAAGAGGAAAGGCAATCAAAATCAATCTGCCCCTGGTAATCATGGATCCAATCCTTCTGATATTGATTCTAACACTGCTAACCAACAACAGGGCTCTCAGCCCAAGCCGGACAGGCCTCTTCACACAAATAAGCCTTGTTTGTGTTGCGATTTTTACGGTCATTACACTCATGATTGTCCCCTATTACCAAAAATGCGGCAGATGTGGGAGTCTTAGGCTACATTGTGAGGACAGCATGCCTCCCCTACTATTCCCTCCAATGCGACTACTTCTCAACTGACTGTGTTTGCCGATCCTTTCCCTCAACAAGGATTCGTGGCTACCCAACCACCTCACGCACCGGTAGCCACTCAACCTTCCCCTTCTAGTTCCTCCGATTACCAGATCCTCATGTTGAACTCTGACCAACCTCTCACCGTCGACCTTAACCTTCAAACTCGGTCTCGTCAGTACCCCACACCTCCCGCTCTGTTTGTCCCCGAGTCACCATCTTCAAGTCCTACAGAGCCTCTTTCGACACCCAATGGTCCCTTACAAATCCCTCAGCCCAAAGCTGAGGTTCATACCAAGGTTCCTAAGGGCCTATTACGTCAAAATGCTGCTCTTGGTCATGTTGCTCATTCGTATAGCATAGTAGATGATTTGGCACAGTCTCCTGCTGCCATTTCAACACTGGAAATCTTCCAGTCATGTCCTTCCCAAAAGAAGACTCTACTATCTGCCATGGGTGCTGTAGATCCTGCTGATGACAAATTGATTTTTTTCGATGCCCGTCAGTCAGACCATCCTCCCCTTCCTGCTTCCATTGCTTTCCAAATCCCAGTCAAAATCTATAACGCCAACATGGCTCTATGTATTATTGATGAGGGGGCATCTACCTGTGTGATGTCTGCTTCGGTTTGGAAACAAATCAGATCTCCTGAGATGGCCCTTTCCATCATCACCCTTCGTGCATGGGACGGTCATGCCTCCCAGCGCATTGGCCTATTCTGTAATTGTCCTATCACTCTTGCAGGAAAGATTGTTTGCGTCGACATTGAAGTCATCGACACCCCTCTTGATTATAACATTATTTTGGGTCGTAGCTACACCTATGCCATGGCTGCTGTCTCATCCGTGGTCCACCGCAAGATTTTTTTCCCTCACAATGGAAAGATAGTCACCAATGACCAGTTGACATATCATGAGCCAAAAACTCAAACCTCCCATGAGTCGACCATCTCTTCTATAGCTAATAAGCAAACCATCGATTCTTTGACCGGTGTCTCTCCCGGCGTCTACAAAGACTCCTCCTTGCTTAGAACCTTCCTTGGTCTTCCCCCTCATCCTGTCTCTGATCCCAACTTAACGAACGTTTGCATGATGCAATCGTCTCGGGCTGACCTTAAGCGGCCCGCTTCGGCTAGTCAGTAACCTCAACCTCAACCTCGCCCACCGCAACCTGCTCATAGCCCTTCGCCTCAACCAGCCGGACCTCTTTCTTCTGGCCCTTCTCCTACATCTGGTACCCCCGGGCCCCTCTATCCTCCTGGGTTAGTTCCACCAGGTCTCAACCATCTTGGAGCCGTCGCTCCTGGCCATTACCCCGCTAGTCAGATACCTTTCCTTGCTCCCCCTCCCAGAGTTTATTCAGTCCCCATCATGGCCACCCTCTCCCTCCCCAATTTGACCTTGGACCTACCTGTCTGGTACCTTGACCCTCCAGCCGCTACCCCACCAAGTCACCCCAAAACATACCTTCCTTTGACACCGGTTCAACCGGTTCGCCTAGCTTCTTCCGCCACTACAGTGCCACCAGCACCTCAACAGGACCCTTCTCCTGTTGTGACAACAATGGAAAATAAATGCAAAGCTCGCAAGGGGGCATCCAAAGACAAGGCCACCTTGACTGACCCTACCCCTCCTCCACCCGCCAGGCCTTGTGCCTTGTGTGATGTCGTCGGTCATGCCACCCATAATATTCCTGAATTGCCCCATATTAAACCCATGGTTAAAGTCGTGTTCCCTGAACCCTCTATTTCTTCCTGATTCGCAGCCAAGAACCCAAAGACTCTTCGCACCAACAAACCCTATGCTCTGTGTGGTGTCCATGGTCATTATTCCCACCATTGTCCTCACCTGACGCATTACCGAACCTCTTTAAAGGTCATTCGCGAGTATGAGGTTGAAAAAAATCAATCAGCCTCTCCCATCCTCGCGCAATATGCGTCAGGTTAGCTCGAGGATCCCCCTACTACCATTGACATTCACCTCCCTGATGTTGAGATGAAGGAACCTACCGCCCCTATCCTCTACCTATCATCATCCGTGTGAACCTCGGGGTACATTCCCTCTGAATCCCCTCCTTCTGTTTTGCTTGATCTCCCTCCAGTGACATTCTTGGGCTCCACATCATTTAACCATCTTTTTGCCTGTTCTTCTGTCATCCACCATGACGATTCCTATGTGAGCCTCTCCTCCCATGCTGATGATTTAGGTAGCTTTGCAACATCATGTGGTTTCCTTGACCTTTTCTTTCCCACCAATAACCGGGATGATACCATCCATATCTATGATGTTATCCGCATCATGAGCACCAGCTATCCCTCCCGTAGCCCTCATACATCGCCCTCTAGTCGGTTTATGAGTCCTAGCCATCCTATCCAGACTACTCCCTCCCGTAGTTGTCATTTGATGTCTACTCTGCACTCACACTACCATCATTGTTCTTCCCCCTCCCATTTATTGTCTTCTGAAACTCTTCCACAGGACCTCCCGCCCACACCTTATATCAATTATGCCAATGGTGCAAGTCGCTATTCTCAGAATCTATCCTCGGCAGCTTGGGCCATATTTACCCCCTTGCATACCGTCGTTCTCTCCAATGGGATCTGCATTGGTGCTACCACCAATAATCAGGCAAAATATGATGCAGTGTGTGGTCTTTTAGCCGATGCCCTCTCTCATCGCATCCTCCATCTGCATGTCCATTTAGATTCCCTGCTTCTTGTCATGCAACTCAATGGTGTTTATCATGTGCATAATCCTATCCTTTTTAGACGATATTTACGAGTGAAACTTTTGATACGTGAATTTAGAGTCATTACTTTCATTCATGTACCTAGAGAACAAAATCACTACGTAGATAGCATTGCAAACCATGTCCTAGATTGGCATTTATCACACACATTTCCCACAAGACAATAACATTAAAAATCATCAAAATGATGTATATCCATAATATGTGTCGTACAACATGTTTTTAGAGTCCATCTACTCTAATACATATGACATGCCCATAGCATGTTACAAAAAACAAAACTCAAAACTGGGGGGCACCACTTGCCCCTAAACACACACTACGGGGCACCACCTGCCCTACATTTGATCACTCTCTAGAGGATCTCGAGAAAATGGCTCTGCTCCCGCAGCTCGTAGATCATGCACAGTCTGATCGGCCATCTCCATGCGCCGCATGACACCTCGCCATTCTAAGAGTAGCCCAATACATAGCTCTATGTACTGGTTGTCTAAGTCTTGCCAACCCCGCTCCGAAACACCAGTCAGCAGCCCCTCACATCTATGACGGATGTCCTCCAGGAGAGAGGTCATATCCTCATTCTGTGTCATTCTCGATCCACTAGCACTTGTAGTTCGTGATACTGCAGGTCGTCCCATATATCCGGCCGGTTTTACCAGAGCTATATCTGCATACCAAAAGTATAAGGATCAGTACCATATATACTATTCACAAACTTTAACATGCACATAAAATATTAGTCACTTGTCACTTACCATCGGGCCCCCATACTCGACCAGGCGGAAGTGGCAAGTCCGGATCTCCATAATAACTCATCCCACTATAGGGATAGTCGTCTATGTACAATGGCATCTAATCCCAATGGGCAAAGAACTCCGGTCGGAACACCTGTCTGACCGCCCCTCCTCCTCCTCTACATAGTAGTCGCCCCCACCGGCACATCTTGGGTTCTCTCGGACCCCCAGCCGGTAGCTGTACACAAGGTCACAAGGTCGAGATCTTCTCAAAAAATAAAGAGCACAATACAGTCCCATACGCACAATAATGGTTCACTTACCGCTTGCAAAGCGATATCTATCGTTTCAACAACACCAACATCATCTGGACCCACCCATAGTAGGTCCCACTCAACACACTTTCTACAATCATCATCTGCCCTCCAGTGATGTGATGGAGCGCCTGGCTGCCCAGGATCCGCAACACTGCTACCGCCACTGCACGGGTCTCTAACCTCTCTATATCCCTAATCGGTATCCGAGTCCCTTTGACTCAGAGGCCTGGTCGACAATGTCGCTCTACAAACTCCATGATGTTATGCCCCCGCGGTAACACTAGCTGTGTATTTCCCACCATCCCTAATGGTGGGAGACCAGTCAGGAAATACAGATCCTGGATTGTCAACTCGATCCTATGCCCCTGCACTAGAAAGTCCTCATGATCTGGATCCCAATAACTGACAATCCGAGCCAACAAGGGCTCCCCAGCTCTCATCAGAGGGTTCTCCACAAATTTTAGAACCCCAAACCTGGCCAATGCATGACAGACACCCTGATCCGCTTGGATTTTCAATCGTAATGTACCGAGGTCTCTCTCTCTCTCCACTTGATCTTTATATCTGCCATATCTGCACAAAAACATAATCTTTGTTAGTATACAGATAGGAAAAACGGCATTCAATTACACAAAACCTGACTCTCGGCCCACAACAGCACTGAAATCACCTCCATCTAACAGGTCGCACTTTTTGGCTAAATCCTGGGATAGGTCACACTTTTCAGGCCAAAACCTACTTCCCAGGTCACATTTTTTGGCCCAAATAGTGCGAACTGGCCGTGAAGATGAGGGAGGGGTTGTTCCTGAGCTTTGGGACCCTAATCTGAACTTTCAATCCATCAAAAAGAAAGATTAGGATTAGGCCTCTTACCTGCAACTGACGGATCTCGATTCCAATGGTTGGGTTGTCCACTATGATTGCCGGAAGATTTAGGGCCTTCTCTCCTCTCCACATTCACCATAGCTAGACAAGCAAATGAATGCATTTGGAGGTAAAATGCCTTATTAGAAGAGAAACCCCTGATTTTTCTTTCACCCACTGCGACCAAACCGTAGCCCCGTTTGACAAACCGTCTACACCATTGGAAAGCTCTCACCGAGCACTCAAATGGGTATTTGTTAGTTTTTTGTGATTTGATACTTCACCAGGACACATTTTTTCCACGAAGGTTCTATTCCCCTCTCCTCCAAATCGAATTTCCTCACTTACAACACTTGTACTTGGGGCACCACGTTGCCTCCTTACTTGTCCTTGTTCATGTTGATTTTCGTCATGAGATACCCCCTTGTACTCATGTGTTTATGGTCCCCCATTTGGACCTTAACTGTGTGGTAGCATCCTTGAGTCACCCTTGTTTAGAGCATCTGAGTTGAGTTATCATCACATTCATGGAGTCTATCCCAATTCCCTTTGTATCCCGTCATAGTCCTCCATCCTTCGTTGCTTGGTTCCTCTCTCGTGTCGCAAATTATGGCCTTCAGCCCCACTATCCCCTATCCCTCATGATATCGTATCAGTCGCTGCCAAGTCATCCATGCCCTTTATGCTCTAACAAGGGAAGTCATCCATTCGCTACTCAGTATCCCCCACTCCATCATCATCATTACTGTCCGTCTGTCAGTCGCTCTACTATTTTCTCTCGTGCCTTAGTTGAGGATCCCTTATTGCCTCACCTATGGCAGACCTCCTTCTGTCGACATCAGCTCATTCATTCCAGAAGACAGGTCTAGAGGGCAGTGTACCATGGTTCCAGCTTCCACACTTGTTCGGTGCCTCCGATCAGGCAAAAGGGGATTTCTCATTACCCTTTGACTTGATTGCTTCTCAGCTCCAGCGCCTTTTAGCATGACCGAGATCCATATACTTGATGGTCTAGTGATGCAGCAGCAGCTATTGGTGATTCCCGAGTGTGTGTGAGATGTCTCAACCCTCATGAGGGGGTGACCCTGCAGATAGCCCCCCACATGCCCGGATGACCTCTTCATTCCAGCCTTTGATGCAACTCCATATATTTGATGATGTCGGCCTTAGCCGCTTGTAGCACCTCTTTAATTTTCATGTATCAGTCAGATTTTGTGAGCCCTCCCTCATTTATAGGGGGCATTTGGGTTGTATTTGTATCTCATGTACTCAGATATTATTGTATAAGTCCTGGTTGTTATCCCAGGCACAGCATGTATGTGGGATTCATCATTCTATCTTTTATCTGGCTCATGTTTATGCTAGCATGTACTTGATAGTTCGGTTCCTTGTTTACTAGACACACTAATATTTTGTACTTTGTCTCGACGAGCATAGGCATGCCTCCCCCGCCGCCTTTAGCACAGGTACCATCTCATAAAAAAGAGACTTGTTGCACCTATAAGTCTCATCTCCTCAGGGTCTAGTCCTTTAGCACACTAGACTACCTTATATTTCTCTCTCTGACTTCGCTCTTGATGTATGGTGATTGAGTTCTTACAATGTACTTCGGTCATACGATTTGCTCCTAACACTCACACGCTGGGGGGCAATCTATTACACCTTTTTTTGGTCATCTCACCTATTATCATGAGATGGACCCAAGTACACCATGTAAGACCAATTTTACCCTAAGTAAAATTTCTTTCACTGTGTGAAATAACTTAGTAAAACACCTTTATTAAGTTGTTTATGGTCTAAACAGGAAACCCCAAAAAGAAATAATAAACAAACCTATATTTGTTTATATTTCCTCAAGGAATAATGAGTTAAACATCAATTTAATTATTATTCCTGGTCATATTTAACCCAAAACAAGGAAATTAATTAAATAAATCCTTATTTATTTGATTATTTCCTAGGAATAAGTTATTTAATCCTCATTTAAATAATATTCCTAGTTAAATTTGACTAAATCATTTATATATAATTAAATAATCATTATTTATTTAATTATATTTCCACCATTTCCTTAAAATAATAAATAAATCATTTTTTATTTATTATTTATAAATAAAAGATTTGACCCAAGTCAAAATCCTTTTCCCTCCAACAAATATAATAAAATATTCCTAAAAGGTGGTTCTAGAATTTGGTTAATAATATTTTATTCATACACCAAGTTCTAGACTACCCTAATATTTTGTTATAAATAGAAGGGTTTTCCCATTCATTTGTCACCTTTTTTTGCCTATTAGACCACTCTGGATCAATACTCTTGGTCTGACTTTGAGCCATTATCATTGTCACATTCTCCATTATTTTCTTTGTGAGCTCCCTTTGAGTTCTATGTTTGTCTGGGTTTTCTACACTAACAAGAGAGAGAAATGCTAGATCTGAAGCACTGAGGACTTTCAAGAACCCGTCCCATTGAGGAGAATTGGAAACCCCTTTCTTGTTTTCCTCTCAGGTGCCCTTGATATAAAAATTCTTTCAAAAATATTGTTCTTGTCTTGTCTATTGGATGCATGGAGCAAAACTTTATTTTCACTGCTTAATGTCTTTTTATGTGTAGATCTGGATTTGTGCAGCATTTGTCTTGATCAACTAACTGCAGATTCAAAGATATTGGTAGCATGTTAAGGCTATTTGTTATGCGTAGCTAAAGTGGTCTTTTTTCGTACACTTCAACAAAAGATTCATACTAGCAGCAGTGTGGAAGAAATTTTTATGCCACCATTTAGCTATAGGTAACCACTTTACCATTGTGTTTTTTTATCAAATACAAAGCAAAAAAGATATCCTTCCTAAAAATTGTTCACTATCTAAGTTTTCCCATCAGATTAAGGATGATAAGATGAGCTATGAGCTAATTGGGTACTGATACAAGAAAATAATTCCGTCCAAAAATTTCCATTGAAAATGGGATCTCTGTCACTTACAATAATCTTTGGGTTTCCATGTAACTTTTGAATCGTTTCCATAAATGAAATATTAATTGTACTAGCTTTAAAAGGATGAAATAATTCACAGAAGTGTGCATACTTGTTAAGTCTATCAACTACCACCATGATGACACTCTTTCCTTTAGACTTGGATAAACCTTTGATAAAATCCATTGAGACCTCCTCCCAACACTGACTTCGAATGGCTAAATATTGTAACATACCTGAGGTATTAATTGTCTCATCTTTATTTTTTTGGAAAACCAAATATTCTGCCACAAAATTTTGAATATCAGATTTATGGCTATCCCAAAAAAATCCTTCTTTGCCCTATGGTAAGTTTTTGAAAATATTGAGTGTCCTCCTACAGGGGGAGGTGTGAAAATCCAAAAGAATATTTTTCTTGAGTTGGGAATTCTTACAAATATGTAAGTGATATCTGTACCATAATGAATTATTTTTCCAACTAAATGTATCAGATGTATTGTGATCTTACTACAACTTTTGAATGAGTGTCCACACTTCTTCATCATTCTTCCATTCATCCCTTGCTTTGGTTATCCAATCACGTTGGATAATAGAAATGGCACAAAGCAATGCTTCCACATCCTCATCCTTTATTGAGAGTGAATTTGCAACAATATTTTTCTTCCCTTTTTTGTAGATGATTTAAAAGTCATAACCCAATGTCTTTGTGACCCATTTCTGCTGCTCCTATGAAGATAATCTTTGTTCCAAAAATAATTTAAGACTATCATGATTTTTTTTTTATCTTGAAGTGTCTTCCCATTTGGTAAGGTCTCCATTACTTTAGTGCATGTAGTATTGCCAACATTTCCTTCTCATAAATAGGTTTGTGTAAATACTTTCCTTTGATTGGATGACTGTCAAAAGAAATGGGTCTTCCTTCTTACATTAAAAAAACACCAATTCCATTTCTTGAGGAATCCACAATAAAGTTTTTTGTGAAGTCTGGCATAACTAAGGCCGGTGCTTGGCACATTTCCTCTTTAATATGTTCAAAGGCCTCAATTTCTTCTCGAGTCTAAGAAAATGTACCTTTCTTCAGTAATGTTGTTATAGGTTTTGTTATTCTCCCATAATTCTTATCAAAATTGCGACAATACCCTGTCAACCCGAGAAATCCTCAAATATGCTTTATGGTTGTGGGGATTTTCCATTCCTTAATGGCTTTAATTTTGTGAGAATCTACCTTAACACCCTTATGAGATGGTCCAATTATTCAACCTCCTGTACTCCAAAGAAACATTCGGAGGTTTCTATATATAATTTTTTCTCCTCCAATAGTTTGAGCACTCTGTCAACATATTGAACATGATCCTTCCAAGATTTTCTATATATTAGTATATCATCAATAATTACTAACAAAAAAATTCTAAGGAAGGGTTTGAAAATGGAATTCATCAAACCTTGAAATGTGGAAGGTGCATTAATAAGGCCAAAATGCATGACCAAAAATTCAAAATGACCCTCATGAGTTTTGAATGTTGTTTTCAGAATGTTTTCAGTATTAAGTCTAATTTGATGATATCCTGAATGAAGATCCAGATTGGTGAAGTAAATTGTTCCATGTAATTCATCCAACAATTCATCAATGACAGGAATGGGAAATTTATCTTTAAAAGTGATCTTGTTGAGCTCCCTATAATTCAAACACATATGCCATGATCCATCCTTCTTATGCACCAATACTATTGGAGCAAAGAAAGAACTTTGACTAGGTTGAATTATACCTGCCTCTATCATTTATGCAAGAATACGTTCAATTTCACTCTTTTGGGCATATGGATATATGTAAGGTCTGATGTTTGGAGGAACACTTCCTGGAATCAAATGAATAACATGATTATGATCGCGAATAGGTGGGAGGCCTTTGGGACTCTTAATAACCTTAGAATGATTGTCCTAGACTTTTTGGAGATCTGGAGAAATATATGATTTCAATGTTTGAACCTCTAGTGAGCATAATTATGCAATGATGCCCTGTTTTTCTTTCTTTGAAAGCTTTGTCATTCCATTAGAGCTAATTATCTTTCTAGGTTTCCCTGTGATACCCCTAAATTTAAATTCCTTTCCTTCCCAAAAAAAATTCAAGAAAAGTTATTTAAAATTAAAATATATCATCCCCAAAGATTGTAACCATTGGACATGTTAGACTCCTATACCAATAGGTGTCATATTTCGTGATTGACTTGATGGGCTATGTAATATGTTCATACATTTTCTTGTTGCAAAGGTTTTCCATATTATCAAAAAATAAAAATAAAAAAATTTAAAAATGTAAAGAGGGTATACCCTAAAAGAAAAATCAAAGGGTAAAAAGAATAAAAATGGCCAAAAAAGTAAAAGAAAATGAACCCCACCAAAAATAAAGGCCAAGGAAAGTGTGCAAGGCTAAATTCCACTACTTTTTGCTCTTATGTAATAAAAAATTGTGTGTAACTTGTATCCTATGCCACAATTTATGAATAGTCAAACAGTTTAAACTTGGCTAGTTCATCTTTCAATTTTATGTTTTACAGATAGAGAATAAAATCTGACCAAACTGTTTAATCTTGGAAGATTAGTAGATAGGTAGAGTAAATAAAAGGATCTCAACAGTTTAATCTGAGCCCTTGGATGTAATAAGGTTAGAATTAGATAGATTTCCATATGTAAAAGAAAAAGTGTGATAAGGGTTTGCCAGTCTAAGTGCACCCTAATAAAGAAGAAAAAATGGTAGGGTAAAGTAGGTAGGGTAGGTAGATGTTGTTGCAGAATTACATGTGATGGATAATGGCTCTAAATGTGTTAAATCTTTATTTTCATCACAAATGCAAAGGCAGACACTACACTGAAGGAATTTAAAGCAAAGCAAAGTCAAAATTATTAACTTCCCCTCTCACTTTTCCCCAAAAATTCACTAATTTCCCTAAGTACTAAGGTATTTAAAGATTAGAGGGGCTCAAGGCATTTCCTTGACTTTTGGAGGGACCGGACCCTTGGCCCAATAATTGGAAAAACATAAGTACTTAAAATCATTCATCATGACATTCATTCACCTCTAAAAAAAATCTTTTCCTAAGTAAAATCCCATTTTACTTAGGAAAATCATGCAATATTTCACAAAAAATCCCATTCATAAAAGCATAAGTTAAAAACATTAATCTAATTTTTACACTTAGCGCTTCTTTCATTTTCCATATTAATTTCTAATTTATTATTTAAATCCTTATAAATTCGCTGTTCCCGTATTATTTTAATAAAATTTCCCAATATAATATCCTTCCCCGTTGGTTGAAAAATAACCATATAAATTTGGTTAATTGGTTGAAATTACCGATTAATAAATAAAACCCGACCCTCCGTCGTACAAAGGGATTAATTAACCCTCCTGGTTAATTAATAACCTGTCCCGCCAATAGAATTCCCCCTGATGTGATTAATTAACACTTAATTACATTGGGCTCGCCCTGTTATCTCCCCGACATCTCGTCATCCCGAAGACCGTTCGATCGACTGATCCAAGATCTACAGCTATTATCAATATCGCTAGCCATCCACGTCCGAATGATAACGCGGATGGCCAAGCGGTTTTCTGAACAGTGCCATGCCACGCGTCGTCCATCGTATGGAATCGCTGCCCCTCCGCTCAAAACCGCTCTTCTCCAAAAGCGGTGCGATAGAAACCGCTTATCGCCTTCCTCCTGTGACACATCCATCATACTTAGAAACCGCTTATCGCCTTCCTCCTATGACACATCCATCATACTTAGAAACCGCTTATCGCCTTCCTCCTGTGACACATCCATCATACTTAGAAACCGCTTATCGCCTTCCTCCTATGACACATCCATCATACTTAGAAACCGCTTATCGCCTTCCTCCTGTGACACATCCATCATACTTGCTGACGTCATCCATTAAACAAATAAAAACCCGCCAACCTTTGACTTTGTGAATAAAACAAACAAACCTGCGTCATTTTCACTACCAGTGTCCCGTGCACTGAAATTTGAAGTTAATTGTCGAAACTCGCCAACGGCCACCTTGCTGAAGAAAATTGTAGTCAAGTAATCCAGAGTTCGTCCACAATAGCTAGCACCCATTTAACCACTGTTCCTCTCCCAAAAAACAGGTATTTACCCCAATATCCTACTGAACTCTGAAAGAATCCTGGTTTTTGTTTTACTTCCACTGAAACAGGGTTCAAGATTGACCGTTAGTTCATTCCTCAAATCCCAAAACTGCAATTGCATTCCCAAATCTGTGATTGTGCCCATTTTTTATCTAAACCCGAAATTCTCATTTCTGAATCCAAAAGAACCAGAAATGGAGATTCCCGTAGCTCTGAATGTCGAACCCCTAAATGCCCCTCACAGAGACTTAGACTACCTGCCTTTAGCAGACAGAGATTTCCAAATTAAAGACCTAGTTCTCAGTGAAAATCCTCTTCGAATTTTTTACCACTGCAGAGATAATTACTTGAGAGGTTTTGAAATTTTTGGACTATGGGAATCCAATTTTCCCATGTACCTTCTCCCCTCAGTCCACATTTTTCCTGAGATAATCCATTTCTGCCATGCAAATTATGATCCTAATCAACGAGCAGTTTTGTCCCCGAGTCAAACCATCATTTTCCCTATAACTGCTCAGTCTATAAATGAAATGTTACAATTTCAACCTGGTCAAGCCCTCACTCCCCTGTCCATGGGATAATTACTTGAGAAATCTGCCAATTATCTAAGAGGAGTTGAATTGCCTTTGCCAAACCTTCATGTTACCAGAGAATCAGCCCAAAGGCCCTCCCCCTTATGGTTATACCTTTTTCACTAACGTGGGCAGGCTTATTTTCAATATGATATCCTCTATCATGGGTTTCAATACTAGTGAATATGTTGATCAATTAACCCTAGTATTGTTGTCTATTTTTACCCCTGGACAGCCCCCTACTATCAAGTATGATTTTGCATCCTACATTGCTGATAAAATCCATGATCATTTCATGAGATTCGAGAATGAAAAAGTGTTCAAATATTCTTCTGTTATATATCATCTCATGCTTTACTACCAATCAGAGAATTTCCCTTTCCATGTCCAGAAACTTGATGCCAAAGGAACTCATAGGTCGGTAATATTTTGGTATGCCATCACTCATAATTCCTCTAATTCTCCTTACTCCTATAATGAGTTTATTGAACTATTTGTACACCCTGCAACCACCTTGTTGACAGGAGTCTCTCCTCCTAGGGTCAATAGTGAAACCAAGAAAATTCTCCATCTCTCAAAACAATATAGGGTAGGTGACTGGTACCTATACCAAAATCACACAGAAATCAGAATATATGGGTGTGAGTTATGCCCTTTCAAGTTTCCAAAATATGTCCCAATGAGGCTCTTTGCATTAGAGTATTTCAGACAGATGATCAATTCATACATAGTTCATTTTTGTAATGCAAAGAAAAAGGCTCAACTCAGAATTAAGAGCCAATTAGGTCCCTTTGTTTGTAACTCTAGGGATGTTGGAAAAGAAGCTGAGAGAATCTTAGAAGACTATCTTAAATTGCAAAAAAATTTCTATTGGGTGCCTTATGACCCAAATAGCTTTATTTGTGATAGAAGAATGAAAAACAAATTATCACCATACATTCATCAAAGAACCCCAGAAATTGAGCAATATGCCAATATGGATGAATGGATGGAAGGGACATTGATAGAACAAGATAGTGAGTAGGTCAATGTTCTAAATGTAATGAAAGAACTTGAAAAAAATCTTGACCTAGACTCTTTTGGACAGGTGCAGATACCAGTTGTTGGTCCTTCCTCTACAGGGACTTCTCAACAAAATTTACAGGAAATCAGTGCATTAGCCACAGTAGCATCTAAAGGAAAGGTGAAAGAGGCTGATATACAAGTTACAGAGACATTTATAGTGACTGAACAGCCTCAAACTTCTAAAGAACAGGGTCAAATGCAGACTCCTCCTACTCAGATCAATGAGCCAGAAATTTCAATTTTACAAACTCCTCTGAATGTAGAAAAAGGTAAGAAGAGAGATGCTGAAGCTGCTACCCCTGTTGGTGGATCTTCAGAACAGCATAATGTTAAGAGACAAAAATTAAACCCTATTCCTAAAGTAGAATTTGTTCAAGAAATCCCTGATAGTCAGGGAAGAGAAGGTAGTCAGCAAACAGGTTCAGTCAGTGGTACATCCACTAATTTTCAAAGGAAAGAACTACGAAGGAAAAAAAGTACAGAGGTATCTTCTTTCAAACCACCAGTAAAAGATGCTTGGGATATCAAAAGAACATTCATAAATATAAAGGCTAGAAATGATCCTCTGAGATTTCAATTTTACAACCAATATTTGAAGATGGCTCCTAAGAATCAAGAAAGATTGATGTCAGCTTATGACATCCAACAGGGAAAAATGTTGATGAGTCATTTCAAACCCAAGGTGCAGCAGCCTCAAACAGCTGCAGATTATATCAGAAATAATTTTGAAGTCTTAGCAAAGGATATTCATCCTTTGGATCAAATTGAATTACACAAACAAACAGGTGAAATGATTCATTCTACTCTGACGGATAAATCAATGATGACCCAGAAATTGCAGGATTCTTTGGAAAATACTAATGCACAATTGCAACTTGAAAAAGCATCCTCTCAGGCTAAGGATAACAGAATAAAAACTTTGGAGGAAATAATCATTGAATTAGGACATAATCCCAAGGATTTCAAGGGCATAGAAGCCTTGATCAAGAAAAAAGATGATGATATTGCAGCTTTGAGAAAGCAACTGAAATTACCAGCATCAAGACATCCACAGACTGCAGAGTTAATAAAGCAAAATTCTGAAGAAGAATTAATGGATTTGCTCTTGAAATTGAATGAGCAACTTAATGAAATAGAAAAAGAGCTTGAAAAGGCATTGAAAGACAAGCAGCCTAATATTCCAGCATCTACAGTAGGAACAATTACAGGCACATCAACTACAGGACAACCAACAGAATTATCACAGGCCAATACTTCAAATATGAGCACCGAAGAATTAGTAAAGTCAATGAATGAATTAAAACTTCAAGTGACAGAACTCCAGCAAACAAAGATACAACTCACCACTTTAGAACAGAAATATGATCTCTCAAAAATGGGTGTTGCAGAAAAGACAAGAGAGGTCAACAAGTTATAAAAAATGGTTAAAGCATTGGAGAAGGATCTCACATTGGAGAAACCTTTAAAGGAAATAAACGAAATTCTTTGGGACAACATCATCCAGTCAATAAATGATGTCTGGTCCTCAATTCAAATAATGTATGAACAGAATGATTTAGTTAAATTGGCTATGGAGGAAGTTCAAAGGGCAAGTGAAGAATTAGGAAACATGCCTGAAGAAGCCAATAAACTTATACATTTTTGGAATACTAAGAACAAACATCAACTTGAATAACTTGGCATTCAAGATAGGACAGGAACAATCTTGGAGATAAAAAGAGTTTTTACTAAAAGAACTCTGATGCAAAATCTAGAACGAAGATGTTCTGATATGCAAGAAGAAATCAATGCCTTTAGAGAAAGATTTCAAATTTTGTTGAATAAAGGATTGTCCAGTCCTTTAGTTTCAGAGGATAAATTAATGGACCTTGAAAGTTATGTTGAGAAATTGGACAAGTACGTTGACAATCAAGCCAGTTCCTCAACTAGTTCACAACTGCAGCATTGCCTACAGGTAAAAATCTTCATGACAGATTGGAAAATTTGTTCTATCTTGAACATGAGGTAAAGCATCTATTCCCAGTTCAGCCTATTTTCTTCAGATATACTGAGGCTGATGAAACACTGAGAAATCTTCAACTGACCAGAATACTAGAAGCTCAATGGTGGGATGAGATGTTGGAACTTTTGTGAAAATTATCCTTATGTGAAATTTTGATTATTTACAACATTAAGTCTTGATAAAAAGGATAAAAGGATAAACAGAGGTCAAAGTGTATCAGTGAAGATAAAGAGTATCAGTTAAACAGGGCAGTCAAAATAGAATTACTAGAGAAGACAGCAACAAGCCCAATCATAGGGCCTGCCTCTAGCACATTCTCAAAAGAAGAAACAACACAACATCGGTTACCTTTTCCTCTTATCTACGAGACCATTTGTCTCCATTTTTCTTGTAATATATGCATGACTCATTCTAGATTATATCTCAAATTGTTAGGATATATTTTTGATAATTTTTTGTATAAATACTCCCTTGATTAGAGTATTGGGGGGTGGATTCTTAGACATTGCTGTAACATTGATCATTTTGGAATAAAGTGCTGTTGGAGAAATTTCTTATGGCTAGCTGGATGAAGAATTGATGCAAAATACTTTTTATAGGATTCTTGTGTCAGACAACGGATCAATAAGTCATCTATCTCTTATGTTTTGAAGTTTTATACTTGTTCATTATATCATCTGTGTTTCATTATCTGAATGATTAACGAAAAAGAATAAATCAAAAAGTACTTAAGTGTAATTTGATTTTAATCGTTGTTATTCTAAATGTTTTCTTCTGAACTAGTTTAAACAGTGAATTCTTAATTGCTCGTGTTTTTCTAGTTTGTGCATTTTGATTATTTAGTAAAGAATACTTAATTTCTCTTTATTGATAATCACTCAATTTCCCTCTTTCAAATGTGTTGAAGGATTCTTAATTGCCCTTCATCCATTTTGAGTTCATTCCATTCACTTTAGATCTATAATTGTTCCCTATTTGATTACCTTGCCCTGTGAAACCATCTTTTGATAAGAAACTTAATCCAGCCCAGCCATCTTCTTGACTCCATTAGCCCAATGGCCTGAACTACTCAATCTTATCCTTTGCTATAGAATTTCATCACCCAAATTTCAATCAAAATCCCTGAACTTTCATAACTAGCCTGATATTATTCAAAACAAAGCTAAATTTTACAGAGAGAGCCCTCTCTGGGTACAGATTGGCAAGATTCTGTACCTAAAAGTTGGTTTGTGGTTACCTCGGACCCCTTTCCTCTTCCCTACAACTTCAAGGAAAATCTAAGTGATAACATAGTGGCGACCATACTGGGGATCTGAATAAATTATTTGTTACTATTGTTTGTTTTACAAACTACAGACGGAGCCTGAGAGTTAGCCAGGTAGCCTTTGAAAGTGCTCTTGCTCTGCAATTGCATAAGTAAATAAATGTTGCTTCAGTCTATCTCTGGTTTAGTTTATGAACTGAACTTTGGTTCCACACACTTGATCAGTTCCTCTAGTTCAATAAATCTTTAAGAAAATTTAAATCCAATATCTAAAACTTCTTAAAAAAATTGTCGAAGTTGTATTGTTCATTCCATTTTAAAACAAAAACCAAAAATATCACCTAGAAAACTAGCTTCAGAAAGGACTCATTACACCAAGTCTAATCCTGATCCAAATCCACCACCTGTGTTTGAAAATCCGAATTTGATCCCCAGAATTCTTAGGAGACAAGAGAGTCAAGAAAGTTCTGGTAGTTCTCGGCCTCTTTATAGATCAATATCCTGTCCTGTGAAGTGGATTTATCTTGAGGACGAAACTTTTGATGAACAATTTGAAAATTATTTATTTGTAAATTTTTCTGAATCTAAGTTGTCCAATTTGGTTCCAGACCCAGGATTTATTGAAGATTTACAATTTGAATTTGTTACTTCACTTCTTGATAAACATTTGCAAAATTCCATACAATCTGAGATTACCTCTGAAGGAACATCAAACATTTCTGTTATCACTTCAGCCTCTCCAAGTTCATCAACATTTCCTCAAACATCTCAACCTCAAACTACCCCTTCTACTCCTCCACCCACCACTCATAGACCAACTTCATCTGTTATTCCATCACTATCTCTTCCAATGGCAAACAGATATGCTCCCTTAAGGTTACCAGCCAATCCAGCGGCTTTGCCCCAAGACTACCAAAGTAAAATCACTCCTTTTGATGGTTCTGGTACTTACACTGCACAACAGCATACTAAGAAAATGACCGATTATTTTGAAATTTATGAAATAGACGCTAATGATGTAAGAATGAGAACATTTGTCCAAAGTCTTACTATAGAAGTCAGAACCTGGTTTAGAGCCCTTCCTACAAACAATATTACTGACTTACCAGTTCTTTATAAAACATTTCTAAATAGATGGGAAAAGAAGAAAGGTCCTCTTCAAATCTTATCAGACTTTGGAAAACTAAAGAGAGGACCAAATGAGACTGTGCAAGATTACATCACCAGATTCAATGAAGCTTATAATGTTGTTCCCCAAAATCTTAGACCTCCTCTAGATTTAGTATTAATCAAATTCCCTGATGGATTTGATTCTGATATGGCATATCAACTTAGGGAAAGAGCTCCTCAAACTTTAGAAGAAATTCAAAGTATAACTGTTAGTGTTGAAGCCAACCTGATAGAGAAATGAGCTAGAGCCAAAGCTGAAAGGAGAATGCCCTCAATTGAAGAATCCAAAGCCTTTGAAAAGAAACTAGATGCTATTATTAAAGGAATGGAAAGGCTGGGAGATAGAGTAGAAACAATTGAAAGGAAATCTCCATGGGATGGTCAACCAAAAAATACTGTGAGGAATCCAAATTTCAAAAGGAATCAAAATCAAAATACTGGAAAAACTGGTCCTGACCAAAACATTAGGCCTCCATTCCAGGAAAATTATGTTGAAGGTTCAACTTCTGAAGAACCAACTGAAGATGTTCAAATAAACAACTTTACTGAAAGCAAGAACGAACCAGAAATTTTCTTAACTCAAGAAGATCAAGAAGCTCACATTCTTGATACATTTCAAACTCATTCAGGAGAATCATTTTATTTTAAGGAAGGATATGATACAGCCATATACGAAGTTCACAAGCAATATAATTTGAGGAGCAGAAGGATTGATGTTCCATAAACAAGTAAACAGAAGGCTACAAAACAGCCCCCCAAAGGTAAAACCAATACTACCCCTGTACATATTCTTTGTAGATCAGATCCTAATCCTGCCAACCAAATAATTGAAGATGTATCCGATAGTCAATTGAATAACAGACAACTTTCCAATACTCTTCCTCCTAAAGGAAATGTAGAGGAACCTCCAGAAATTGATCCGAAAACAACGTCAACCCACAACCCCACTCCCGAGAAGGAGAAAAATACTGAAAACACAAAAGAAAAAGAGAATCCAACTATTCGAAACACAAGAACTCAAACTGAAAAACCTTTTAATCTGGAGGCTGAAATAGGCAAAATAAAGATAGTTGTTCCATTGTCTGAATTAGCTAAACATGATGTCTATAGAATTCAAATCAATAAATCACTTAATATTGTTGGAAGTGATGATTCAGTAAATGTTTTTGATGACCAACCCAGATTACTTTTTGGCCCTGAAGTAAATGGAAAACCAGGAAGTGGAGGAACTCCTCCATTCTATGTGAGTTTGAATATACATGATAAAATACTTCTTAATGCCATGCTTGATTCAGGGGCATCTCACAATCTAATGCCCAAGGCTATAATGGAAAAATTAAACCTAGACATCACCAGACCATACAAAGACCTATTTTCTTTTGATTCAAATAAGGTGATATTTTTAGGATTAATCAAAGATTTGTGTGTTTCATTGGGTCAATACCCTGCAAAAACAATTTTGATGGATATAGTAGTAGCAGATATTCCTCCAAAATATGGTATGCTATTATCCAGATCTTGGGGTGCAAAACTTGGAGGATCTCTTCAATTAGACATGTCATATGCTACTATTTCAGTGTTTGGTCAACCTAAGAGATTATACAGAGAAACTTTAATGAAATATGTGGTCAGTAGTCAGGAGAAACCTGAAAATTTCCCCATCTACTCAGTACACTCTAATATGGACTCATTTATTCTTTATAATGTTGAATTTGATCTTCCCACTGAATTAGAAGTTCCAGCAACATGACCAAAAGAAATTACAAATAAAAAATCTAGTGTTCAAATCAAGGAAATCTCTGAGAATAATGAAACATCAGATACCCAAGAAAAACCAGAAGAAAGTAAAAAACCA
This sequence comes from Pinus albicaulis, assembly GCA_034641835.2. Taxonomy (NCBI): domain Eukaryota; kingdom Viridiplantae; phylum Streptophyta; class Pinopsida; order Pinales; family Pinaceae; genus Pinus; species Pinus albicaulis. Next base: position 20,678,560 of record CM076582.1, on the reverse strand, counting down.
GATCTCATTGTTAAGAAAGTTCCTGAATATCATGATACTAATTATGAACATGAAATTCTTTGGCATTTAGAATTTGATGGTTCAATCAACAAGCTAGGAGTAGGAGCTGGAATTTGGATACACAGCCTTGAAAATGATCATGCTGAAGGTCATGCTTACAGATTGAACTTTAAATGCACTAATAATATGGCAGAATATGAAGCTCTTTTGTTAGGGCTTAAACTTGTCAAAAAATTAGGAGAAATTAGAGTATCTGTCATAGGAGATTTTGATTTAATCATTCAACAGATCAATGGAGAGTTTTCGAAAAACAATCCCAAACTGAGAGAATATACAGGAATAGTTGTAGAGATTCTCAACACTTTTCTACAGACCCAGCTTGCTAAAATCCCAAGAAAACAAAATTTGCATGCTCATAGTCTTGCAATGTTTTCCAGTACTTGTAAATTACCATTCGATCCTAATCATCAGTTTACAGCTGAGATTAGACACAGAACAGCCATACCTGATAATTTTACGAACTGGCAAGTGTTTGCAAATAATGAACAAATTAACAATTTTCTGACTCTAGAGAATGAATTTTCTAACATCAATATAGATGAAGATATAGTCATTGAATCTAATCAAATAAATGAACAAGAAATAAACATTTCAGAAGAAAATGCAATTCAAATACTTCGTCCAACAAAATTCACCAAAAAAGAAATACAGGATCTTAAACAAATGGAGATTGATGAGATTATAGAAGAAGAATCTGAGGTCATTAATTTAAAAGATAATCATTTGCCTAAAGGGTTAACTCCTCTAGAAGATCTTTTTGATTCTAACGTTATTCCAAAGAAACCCAAAATGGAACCATTGAAAGCTGATATTGAGGAATATAATCTGGGAACTGAAGAAAATCCTAAAATGATAAAGTTATCTAAATCTTTGTCTCCTGATCAAAAACATAAATATGTTGAACTAATGAGATAATTCCAGGATGTTTTTGCCTGGAGTTACGAATACTTGAAATCATATGATACCTCTATAATTCAGCATACAATACCTCTAAAAGAAAATCAGAAACCATTCAAACAGAAACTCAGAAGAATTAACCCTGTGCTACTCCCTTCAATTGAAAAAGAAATCAAAAGAATGTATGATGCAGGGATAATTGCTCCCATTAGATTTTCAGAGTGGGTGTCTAATTTAGTACCTACTAGGAAGAAAACTGGGGAGATTAGATTATGTGTTGATTTGAGAAATTTAAATAAGGTTTCTTTGAAGGATAATTACCCTTTGCCCAAAATGGACCACATTTTACAAAGGGTAGTAGGTGCTTTAAGGATTTCTCTTCTGGATAGATTCTCAAGATACAACCAGATTCTGGTTCATCTTGATGATCAAGACAAAACAGCTTTTACAACACCATGGGGCACATTCAAGTATGTTAAAATGCCATTTGGACTTAGAAATGCTGGAGCAACCTTCCAAAGAGCAATGGATATTGCGTTTGCAAAATAACTTCATGATTTTCTGGTTATATATCTGGATGATTTACTATTTTTTCTAAATCAAATCAACAACATTTGGACCATCTCAGACAAGTATTCATAAAATGCAGGAAGTATGGAATCTCTTTAAATCCAAAGAAATCCTTGTTTGGTCTTGAAGAAGGTAAACTCTTAGGCCATATCATTTCCAAAGATGGTATTAGAATTTATCCTAAAAGAATACAAGCCATATTGAAAATAACTCATCCCAGAAATATCAAAGAACTTCAAGCTTTCATAGGAAAAATCAATTTTTTGCGAAGATTCATATCTAGCTTAGCTGAATTAATTAGATTACTTACAAACATGTTAAGAAAGGATTCAAGTATTAAATGGACAGTAGAATCCAAACAATCATTTGAAGAAATTAAAATGGCTTTAACCAGAACACCAGTTCTTACCAGTCCACAATTTGATAGAGACTTCATAATATTTTCATTTGCATCAGAACACACTGTAGCAGTTGTTTTATTACAAAAGGATGATCAAGGATGTGAAAAACCTATAGCATTTTTTAGTAAAGCACTAAGGGATGCACCATTGAAATACAACATCATGGAAAAACAAGCTTTTGCACTTGTAAAAGCCATTAAATATTTCAAAATCTATATATTGTATTCTCATGTGATAGCTTATGTACCAAATGCTGTTGTCAAAGACATCTTAACTCAAGATGGAATTGAGGGTAAAAGAGGTAAATGGATTGCTAATATATTAGAATATGATATTGAAATAAAACCTACAAAGCTCATAAAAGGACAGGAATTGGCTCAACTCATGACTGAAACAAATTGTCAAGCCCTGGACATTAATGAACTAGATGACGAATAGGAGATGGCGACTCCACAAATCAGTCAGGCCTTTTTAGATTCACCTTGGTATGCTGATATAATTTGTGTATTTTTAAACCTACAAGCTCCTCCAGGGTTATCCAAAACAAAGAAAATGTTTTTAAATATGACATCTTTGAAGTATTGTATTTTAGATAATGCTCTCTTTTGGAAAAATCATGATGGTATTCTATTGAATTGTTTGTTAAAAGATGAAGCTGACAAGGCTCTAAATGAATTCCATGCAAGAGACTGTGGTGGACACCTTTATTGGAAATCAACTACAGATAAGATCCTTAGGGCTGGATTTTATTGGCCAACCTTGTTCTCTGATGTAAAGAAATTTGTCACTGCTTGCCATAAATGTCAAATTTTTGAAGGCAAGAGAAAACTATTACCTTTACCCCTGAAACCAATTTCCACTGAAAAACCTTTCCAACAATGGGGCCTAGATTTCATTGGAGAAATCCATCCTCCTTCCTCTGGCCAACACAAATATATCCTCACTGCCACAGATTATTTTACTAAATAGATAGAAGCAATTCCTTCTAGACAAGCCAATGACATTGTAATCATAGGATTCTTAGAAACCAATATATTATCAAGATTTGGATGTCCTGAGAAAATCATAACTGATAATGTTGCTGCCTTCAAATCTAAGAAGATGATAAGTTTCTGTAACAAATATCATATCACTTTAAGTCATTCTGCAGCCTATTACCCTCAAGGTAATGGACTAGCTGAATCTTCCAACAAGAGTCTCATTAATATTATTAAGAAATTATTGGAGGAAAATAAGAAAAATTGGCACAGGAAACTTACAAATGCACTATGGGCAGACAGACTCACCACCAAAAAATCTATTGGAACTAGTCCTAATAAGTTAGTTTATGGTATTGAGGCTGTATTTCCTTCATCTTTAGGAGTTCCTGTAATGAAATTACTTCAAGAAGCTCAGGTTGAACCTAATGATATTAAAAGAAGAATAAATCAGACTATCAATTTGCAGCAGACCAGAGAAGAAGTTTATGAGAGATCCCAAATATTACAGGAGAAACTAAAGAAGATATTTGATAAAAGAACCAAGGCAGAAGATTTCCACCTTGGAAAGAAAGTTTTAAGATGGGATTCCAGAATAGAGGATAAGGGAAAACATGGGAAGTTTGACTTCCTGTGGAAAGGACCTTATATCATTCATGCTTTACAAGGAAACAACACATATTTTTTGAAAAAATTGGATGGTACAGAAACTGAAGATGGGCCAGTTAATGGTCGAATGTTGAAACATTACTTTGATCCTATTTATTAGGATATTCTGATTTTTTAACATATACATATTATATCCTTGTAATGTCACATTTTTGAGTGGATAGTAACCTACTGGAGTTGAAGCCCGAGGAGAAATCCCTAAGCTTCAGAAGTATTACTGTCATACATACAATAAAGCAACAAGCAGAAGAATATTCCATGGTTCAGTCAAAATCATTCTGAAGGCAACTGACCTGTTGTTCTTGACTTTTCACCAGGAAAAGCGATCCCCAAGTGGAGCCAGTGTTAGACTCCTATACCAATAGGTGTCATATATCATGATTGACTTGATGGGCTATGTAATATGTTCATACCTTTTTCTTGTTGCAAAGGTTTTCCATATTATCAAAAAATCAAAAAAATTTAAAAAAATGTAAAGAGGGTATACCCTAAAAGAAAAATCAAAGGGTGAAAAGAATAAAAAATGGCCAAAAAAGTAAAATAAAATGAAACCCCACCCAAAATAAAGGCCAAGGAAAGTGTGCAAGTCTAAATGCCACTACTTTTTGCTCTTATGTAATAAACAAAATTGTGTGCAACTTGTATCTTATGCCACAATTGTTGAATAGTAAAATAGTTTAAGCTTGGCTATTTCATCTTTCAATTTCATGTTTTAGAAATAGATAATAAAATCTGACCAAACTGTTTAATCTTGGCAGATAAGTAGATAGGTAGAGTAAATAAAAGGATCTCAATAGTTTAATCTGAGCCCTTGGATGTAATAAGGATAGAATTAGATAGATCTCCATATGTAAAAGAAAAAGTGTGATAAGGGTTTGCTAGTCTAAGTGCACCCTAATAAAGAAGAAAAAATGGTAGGGTAAAGTAGGTAGGGTAGGTAGATGATGTTGCAAAATTACATGTGATGAATAATGGCTCTAAATGTGTTAAATATTTACTTTCATCACAAGTGCAAAGGCAGACACTACACTGGAATTTCAAGAAAAGCAAAGTCAAAATTATTAACTTCCCTTCTCATCTTTCCCTAAAAATTTTACTAATTTCCCTAAGTACTAAGGTATTTAAAGATTAGAGGGGATCAAGGCATTTCCTTGACTTTTGGAGGGACTGGACCTTGGGCCCAATAATTGGAAAAACCTAAGTACTTAAAATCATTCATCATGACATTCCATTCACTTTAGATCTATAATTGTTCCCTATTTGATTACCTTGCCCTGTGAAACCATCTTTTGATAAGAAACTTAATCCAGCCCAGCCATCTTCTTGACTCCATTAGCCCAATGGCCTGAACTACTCAATCTTATCCTTTGCTATAGAATTTCATCACCCAAATTTCAATCAAAATCCCTGAACTTTCATAACTAGTCTAATATTATTCAAAACAAAGCTAAATTTTACAGAGAGAGCCCTCTCTCGGTACAGATTGGCTAGATTCTGTACCTAAAAGTTGGTTTGTGGTTACCTCGGACCCCTTTCCTCTTCCCTACAACTTCAAGGAAAATCTAAGTGATAATAGGACATACAACATCAGCACCACCCATTGGAATATTCAATATATATTCCCCCATGGTTAACTTGATATTATGGTACTTTCTAGAGAAATTTATAGTTCCTCCATTTGCAACCATCACTTGAAACTTTGGTGTTGGATATAGGAAGCAATTCAATTACTTGGCTATCTTACAATGAATAAAATTATGGGTACTACCTGAATCAATCAGAACTATTACCTTTTTTATTGATATATCCTTCTATCTTGAGAGTTTTATGAGTGGTAATTCCTACCAATGCATTACAAGATATGGTCATGTCTATTTCTTCTTTCTCAGGGGTTGGTTCTTGGTGTATATCCTCCTCTTTCGATGTTTCTTTTTCCTTTTCTTCCTCGTCTTCAAAATCTATGTAGAATAATTTCTTCTCAGCACACTCATGACCTTTAGTTTATTTTCTATCACTACTATAACAAATCCCTTTTTCTCTTTTTCCTCCAATCTTTGTGGTGTCAACCTTGTAGGTTCTAGAAGAATGGGATCATAAACACTTCCATCTTTATAGTTGTGAGTGGTAGACTTCATTATTGCATAATTTTGCTTTCATATTTTCTTGCCACCTTAAATGCTTCTCCAATGAATCAGGTTCCCAAAGGTAAACCTCATGTTGGATGTTAACTTTTAAAGTACCTATGAAGACATCAATCCTATGATCCTCAGGAATATCGATTACCCTAATATTCAATTTTTGGAAGTCTTCAATGTGCTCCACCATTGAACCCTTTTCTTTGAGATTTATCAATTAGATAAAGAACGTGTTGCTATTTGTATCTTAATAATGTTCTATCATTTCCTCCGTAAAAATTGACCAGGTGACGAGTGTTTTATGAGAATAAATTCAACTATACCATACAGACTGACTCGCTTCTAAAAAGATGCAATACATACCTTCTGTGAGGGTTGTACATTTTTTAGATAAACATATTGCTCCATATATAGTGTCCATGTTACCAGATCGTTGCCATAAAAATTCCTCACATCTATCTTTAGAAAGTGGTGGTTCTTAAACCCCACATTGGAGTCTATAAAATCATAATTCATATTCTTTTTGTCTTCATCATGATTTTCATGGATTACCTTGTCACCATTGGGAAGCCTTTCTTGAAGCAATTTTTTCAACACTTCCTTCAAGCATTCCATGTATTCTTTTAAACCATTCATGTCACATTTTAATTCTGCCTTTAAACCATCCATCTCCCCTTTAATTTCATCTTTGGTTTCTCTTTGTGAGAGAGAAATTTGGTTCCCTCGGTCTCGTAATTTTGATATATGATGTTACAATTCTTACTCTTCATGCATCACAGTAGAGATTTATAAGGACTTAATGGGTGTAGAATTATTTTTTTGGAGGCATTTTAGAACCCAATACTGATATCTATGCTTCAATATTCCCTTGGAATTACTTCAAACTAAATTTTCAAACAAACGTTACGCAATTTTTTTAAAAAAATACACATGTTTTTCTTGCTTTTAGGAGCTTGATCTTGAAAAGGTTGTAAATCTATAATTTTGACTCTCCAAGGTCTAAAATTGTATCCTGTGGTAGCCTTATGAGTCTTCTTTCTAACTCCACAAGTTAGACCAAAATTGGATTCTTCATGTTAAATTTATTCCCAATATCCCACGATGACTTGATTATGGACTAATTCAGTAGATCGAAATTGTACGAAGTTGCACATGCCACTGTTTCTACTTTTGGCCATGAAATTACTCAAAGAGAAACTACAGTCCATTATGTTTCTGTCACATTTTACGAAATTTAAATCTGATGCTTGAAGAGAAAATTATGACTATTTTCCCTTGGTTACTTGTTTAGGACGAAATTCTATGACATGGAAAACCCTAACATTTTTGGCCCATAACTCCAAAAATATAGCGAACCAAGCTCTGAAATTTCTACACAAAGTTCAACACAATTTCAGCTCCACATGGTTGCAATTTCAACTTCTTAAGCATTGTAGAAACAAAGTTCTAGAAAAAATTCCAAGATGACATGTTTGAAGTAGTGAAACACTAGAATCTAAAGCTCTCGTACTAAATATTATGCAACCATCTCAGAAAATAGAATAAAAGATAAATCAATGACTTAAAAATTTTCTCTTCGAGGGGGAAACCTACTTTACATTACATAAATGAAAATTTCTTGGATGATACAAATGATAATACCTCCTTTGTATATATATGGGTATAAGGGGTCACAATATAACCAGAGCCTACATATCAATAATAATGTAAAGGCACAACAATAAAAATAGTGGAATTATATGGGGCACAACAATAAAAATATGGGGGATACATGAGCACAACAATAACAATAGGGGATACACTAACAATAACAATAAGGGGAATATACTAGAATTATAGGGACCTAACACTTATGTACGGTAACAAGCTCCTCATAGAGGTCCCACATGGTCTCTCCAAGTGTCGATACTTTTACAAGTATCATTGGTCTCATTTCCTCCAAGTAGACCTCTGCAAAAGCTCCATTCTGAGCTATTGCACGGAGTTGTTCTACCTATTTCCTGACAGCCTATAAGTTTTGTGCCAATTTATTTTTCTCGGCCATCAAATACCGATTTTTTGATCTTGGTGCACTTGCGAAGGCCAATTTGGCTTCGTCAATGGCATTAATATTCCTCCAAGTGTCTTCCACTATCACCCTTTGTCTAATGAATGTAGGCGATGCGAGTTCATTTGGAAAATGATTCCTACGTGCTTATGCAATCTTCCTTTGAATTTCATCGTATGAAATATTATATGTGTCCATAATTGAATCATCATCAAGAGGAACAACTTCCTCTTCCTCGCCTGGAGCTAACTTTGTTGCTAAAGGTGGTGGAGATGGAATGGTGACCTATTGTGCACTTGACATTAGGTTGACATATTGATTTTACGACTCCAGTTCCTCCTCCATATCTATGATCTCTATCAACTCTTAAATATTCCAAGAAAGCTACATGTCTTGTATCTGTCCGCTTTCCTCCTCTGCTAGTGGCCAGTTATGTTCTTGCTCTTCTTCTTGCTTATGTGTTATTTCTTCTGCTATTGCACTTCACATTTCTTCTTCCTGCTTATGCTTCTCTTCTTTTTATTTCTTCTGCTTTTCTTCCTCCAATATTCTTTGTTGATCTGCTCTCTTCCTCTATTTTTCTCTCTGCATCCTCTGCTTCATATTTTCCTCTACTGCTAAAGCTGCTTTCATAATAGCAAGACCCACTTTCATATTGCAGCTTCTTTCTCCCCCTGTGTTGTAAGAAACCTTTCTCTTTCCCTTATCTTACACGAGGTTTCTCCCTTTTGCTGGCACTGCTTATGGAGTTGCTTCCTTCTGCAAAGTGTTCTGTGAAGTCCTAGAAAAATCTAATTGATCGCGACATTTGGAGGCATTATAGAAATTATTCCATGGATCCTCCTTCGGAAAATGAAATGTCCCACTAAGCCACTGATAATGTATTCTCGCACAATGGAATATTCAAATACAACGGGGAAGGTATGGATTAAAGGCTCAAATACTGAATGCAAAATTCTCTATCACCTTTCCTTCGGTCTTCATGACTTTGATATTCTTGATCTCGTACTATCCAACTTGCATAGGAAGATTTGGGCATGGTGTTTTCTTCTCCCTATCCAAGGCTACTAACACCCTATGGAGAGATGATATGAAACTTCTTGCATGAAAATCCAATCGGTGAAGTACCTTGGCAAAATATGTGGTGACTTCCGACCGCCTCATTTTCTAAGGAAGGTATCATCCAGTGAGGTGAACCAATCTACGATCTCCGATCCACATGACATGCAAGGTGGTTCTTCCTCAAATATCAAATTTTATAGCGGAATGAGGAAGTGGCCAATTAGCTTCTCCATTACTCCTCAATGGATGCAATCTGAGAGAAAATTGCAGTGGATGTGCACAACAGGGTCTCACGGTGTTCAAGTCTAGCTCATTCCCAGGAATGCATTCTGGCACAAATTGCATCCAGTAGATATGTAGACATGCAGAATCTTACTTTCCCACCCTTGGGAGGATTCATGGAATACGCTACATGGAAACGTAGCTATTGAGCCAACAAATCTGGCAAGTTGAACAACTTCCCCTCATTCACAACCTAGTTCAATAAGGTTTCCCACCCTCCAGAAAAGGGCTCCTGCGTGATTTGGTGACCATAGATTTTAAAATCTAGGATAACAAAGAGCCAGTAGGACATCCTGAGAGACTTTTTCTTGTATGTGTTGGTGGGTGTCTGTCGAAACTTTGATGGCTCTTTCACCTAGCCATTAAAAATATCTTTTATGCTCAAATATTTGTTGGTGGCATAAAAGTATGAATCCATGATTTCTTCTGGATCGATAAAATGGTAAATAACATGATAATATTCTGCTATAAAGGTGGCAAGATTTTTTCCTCTAGTACTATTCAAATTCATAGTTTTCACATCAATATGCGAAACAATCCAGCTGACGAAATCTGCACATGGGAAGGCTAGATATCTGCATGCAACCTTGTGTAATCCTGACCATGGAACATTTACATATACCTATCAGTACTCTATATCTACCTTGAAGCTCTCTGCTGAAAAAACCTCATTAGCTTTCTACCATGTAAGACCTGACTCTTTCTCCACAAAAAATTGAGTGTATGAATACACTAGTAATTTAACTGGCATGCTCTCAACTACTTCCTCAATACTAATTTATATGGTATCTTTTGAATCGTCTTGCTTGGGTGCCATGGTAACAGTGACTGCTAAAGAGAAATTCTCAACAATTGTGGTACCTGTGGAAGGAAAAGGGCACTCATGGTAAGAAAACATTAGCTTTTTAAAATCTACCTTCAAAGGAAGATCAAGCAAAAAACACATGGACTGATTAGAAATATTACGTAATTTTGATGATTAAGTGAGGGATACGAGTTGTGGAAACTGCACATTATGCATTCCCAATAGTCAAGGGTGGAGCTTGAGGCTTGAGACTGCACAATGCACAGCTCATCCTGGGTGGTGACTACGAGAGACTACACATTGTGAAGTCTCAGTGGCCAAGGCGGAAGACTGAGCCCTGGAATTGCACAATGCACAATTGGGCTAGCCTATACTATGCATTGCATAGTCTCATAGGTCAAGCTCTCGGGTTGAGCCTTAGTCTTGCGAAATGCCCAACTAGGCACAGTGAAAATTGGCCAAGTGAAGTGCAGATCTGCCTCATGAAGGTGTGGGAAACAAGTAGATATAAGTGATAATGCAAGTTCGAGTGAAAATATGACTAATTATAAATAGATCAATGTGAATCAATTGCAGAAACTCAACAAATGGAAGGAAAATAAAATATCTAATGAGATTCACCGAAATGGAGACCACCAATGTGTAAACACAAGAAAAATAATGCGACACTTATGAAAGGCGAATTAAAAATTGAAACAACACTTCTACAAGCTAATATAAGTTAAAACACGAGCAACCATGAAGAGAAACCAGCAAAACAACACTCACAGAAGTGAAATGACAAAAAGTGGCAGAAAAAGAGGAAAAAGACGACAAAAGAAAAACTCACCTGGAAAAGCGACGCAAAATCCACCAAAGTTTCCTTGATCTCCATGGGAATGCTAGAGATCCAAGATCAAATATAACAAAGAGCCTAAGATGCATAAATTACAATATATTTGGGCGAATTAAGGTTTATGATGCACATGCCTAAAATCAAGAATAAAGCGACACTTGGAGGAAATTTCCAAAAATAGCAACTGGGCACCTTCGGGAAACTAATAATGAAGCCCTATTTTATAGGGATGTTTTTTTAGTTTTTAGTTTTTTTTTTTTTCTTTTTTTCTTTTTCGGGAAACTTTCCTTGAACACTGCCAAAGAAGATTGCGCAATTCTGGGGAACTGGAAAACTTCCCGGCCCAGTGCATTGCGCAGTTTCTAAGCTTAGTGCTGGGCTTCCATCCATGATGGTGAAGTTCTTGTTTTCAAGGTTGACATTAGAGGAAATTAAAACCTAAAATTTTCCATGAAATTTTCATGTACATAATATGTAAACCAATCAAAATCCTTTAAATTTAAAAATAGGTACATGTAAATATTTTGGAGGGAAAATAAAAAAACTACTTTTTTTCATTGTATTTTTGGCTTATCTCCTTATAGGTTTACTCAAATTTCAAGTGTATAAATTTGTTGGATGAAAAATTAAATTCCACATCCAAAGTGTTGGGAAAAGTACTAAGAGGGGGGGGGGGGGGGGGGGGGGTTATTGAATTAGTATTTATAACTCACTGTAAACTTTCTCTTTTTCTTTATTGATTTCTATACGTGACTTTAATGAACCCAAATAGCGTATAAATGCACTATATTTAAATAAACTTGCTTATGTCCAGAGATCTGATTATGTAGATAATTCTTTACTTAGATTAGTGTGTCATTCATTCATCATATACTTAGTACGCAGTAAGCATGTGAAGTAAGAACAGAATAAATCATCACACATAAGCAACACACATGAACACCAAGATTTAAGTTGGAAACAAAAGTCAGGAGAAAACCACCACTGCTATCGTCTCTATATTCAATATTTATTATAAATAAAACTGCTTACAATCTTGTACGGGTGCAAACTCATACCAGCACATAGGCACCCACCTGCAGAAGGCTGCAACCTCCTCTCTTTCTCCAACTACTACTGGAAGGGAGCTCCAACCCCTAGATCTCGTTTACCAGCCACTCCTTGGAGGGAGCCACTAACCCTTGATCTCGTTTACCAACAACCATTGGAAGGGAGCTACGACCCCCTCACTGAAGGCTTCGACCCTCAGCACCACTGCAGACCACGTTTCATCAATTTTCACACTGAATCCAACAAATTCAACACATTTAAGCTCAAATAAAATACATCAAACTAAACCTTATAACCCCATCAACTTATTCAACCAACCAACCACTGATCTTTAATAATAATCAACTAGCATCATAATCAATGTTAAAACAACCCATATCTGTATGAAGACATCATTGACAGACAGAAGTAAAACAACAAAACAGATCAAACATTTCCTTCCGCACACTTCAGCAAAACCCTAGATCCCATACGCGCTTTTGCTTAATTGAACCTGTGTATATACACACTTTTACATAGATGAACCAACGTATAGAACTGTAAATATTTCAAGACTGTGAAAATCTTTAGAATAAATAATTAGCTCAGATCTTACCCTTCACCTCAGCAAACATTCGCTAGATCATAGATCTAAACATTTCATAAATATATCTAGAAAATACATAGTCATTTCAAGTCTAGAGATCTCGATCCATCATTGTATTCTTAGGTGCATTATTACTCTAGATCTATCAATAAGCTGTAGCCCATTCCATGTGGATATACTTCAAAGTGAAGTATTCATTCAATACCCAAACACATGCACACCTTTGCACTATGATCTTCTTCTCCTTATATAGTTTTAGCCTTTACCAATACCATGAGCCAAAACCACAAAAGTGCCGATGGTATTCTTGGACGGAATCAAATAGACGACACAACGCTCAATACTGTGGAATAAAACCATGGTAATGCCCCCTGGTACCATAATTTTAGAGTGAAAAAGGCATACACGACTTGGCTTCTTCGTACCTGCGTGTATACACGACTTTGCTTCATAAACACTGCGTATATACTGTGACATATTATATTTATCATTTCTCTGATCCTAACTAGATTGTCTTCCTTTGTCACTTTAACTGACCTGTAAATACATCATTTTTACATCTTTAAAAAATATATTCCTTATCAAAGGCAACTCATCAATTAGGTTTCCATCAAGGAAAAATTCATCAAGTAGGTTGCCATCAGGAACAACATATTGCATCCTATTGCCAACAATCTCCCCCTCCCATCAAGAACAACATATTGCATCATATTTCCAACAATCTCCCCCTTTGGACTTGATGGAAACCATGAAGGTGTTTGATCACTACAACAGATAGATACATTAATCATAAGCATTATTCAAACACCAAGATACTCTCCCCCTTTGACATCAAGGGCAAAGGGCATATCAATACCAGAAAAATTTCTCTTCCCTTGTAGAAAGAAGAGCTCTATAGATCTGATGTGCACTGAATTTACCATGCTCCCCCTGAGTTCATGTTGAATCTTTAGAAAAAATTTTCAATGAAGTACATGACTCTATGACTCAACCAAGTATGACCAATCCTATCACCAAGGACTTATACTTACATCAATGATCCAACCAAGTGGAATTACATATTTGACTCAATTACCCAACCAAGTGGGTTTAAAAATTTTGACTCAACTATCCAACCAAGTGGGATTACAAATTTGAACAAGTCCTTACATGGCTGAATATAACAATTTTACATCTTAGGTCTCAACATGATCTTTTCATCAAATTACATATATGACTTTTTATAACCAAGACCAAAAGATATCAAGAGAGAGATAATAAATCAGCAACCAACATAATGCCAACAATGCATTACTCTCAGCAAGGCTAATGCTCCCCCTGAAACTGTGCTCTGTCACCATTGGAACTCGTGTGTATACGTGGCTTTAGTTCATGAAACCCGCATACAGAAAGTGAAATACTGAAAATTTCACAACTCCATCTCCCCCTGGACTTATACATTTTGCACCTATCTTCTGTTGTCACATCAGATGCACTATTAGAAATAAATACAACCATAATTACCAAACCAACCATGGGAATCACCATATTTTTCTCCCCCTGTGATGATACATTATTGATTCCTATAATGTATCTCACAATACTCCTGCAGTGATTATGAGAAGTAAACTTTAGAAATATATGATTATAGTAGGGTCAATATTCCCTACGTTTTTTACTTGTGCTTCTTCTTTTTCCAGCTTTGCTTGTAATTTATTATTGTGTGCTGGAAATTCTTAGATCTGTTCATCATACTTATCCAATTGTGGTCTTGTGTCTGAAGAGTTATGAATAGAACAACATCCATGAGTAGGTGCCAATCTTCTTCTTGATCCATGAAATTTCTTCAATAATCTGATCTTCTTTAAGGAATTGGTCATCATCCACATGAGTACTTGCAAATTTGATCAGAATTTTCTACTGTCAGATATAACCACCTCTGAGAACTTTTCTTTTTTCAAACAAGTTTTAAAAGCATTGCTCTCTTTAATTGCAAGGACCCTTTCTCTCATTTCAAAAGTAAATACTATATTTACAGTTAACAATGTGAAGAATTTGCAGATCCTACTTTTCTTCATTGGCTGACACTTTTGACTCGAACTTTTGAGTTAGAGATCTCAATATCTTTTCTACTAAAGTTGAGTCTTTTATATCTTTACCCATATTCCTCATAATTCATAATCTCATCTAATCTTAGGAATAAACTTGCAATACTTTCATCATCATGCATTCTGAAATTTTCATATTGCATTCTAAGAGTTTGAAGTTTGGCACTTTTTACCTTTGCATCACCTTCATAACTCTGAATGATCTTGTCCCATATTTCCTTTGTTGAATTTAGCTGGATCACTTTGACAAATTATGTTTCTGAGAGGCTTCCTAATAAAGCATTGATAACTTTGGCCTTGATTTCATATCTCTTCCTTTCTGTTGCATCTGTAGGAACACTTTTTGGATACTAGTAACCTCCTTCCTTGAGAACTTCCTTTTCTTTTCCTTTTGCACAAGCCTTAAAAGCAACTTCTTTGACTTGTGAAGGACCTCCTCTTCTCATTTCAAAAGCAGTCAAGATACCATGTAGTTGAATAACAGTAAGAATTTGCAGATCCTACTTTTCTTCATTGGCTGACACTTTTGACTCGAACTTTTGAGTTAGAGATCTCAATATCTTTTCTACTAAAGTTGAGTCTTTTATATCTTTACCCATATTCCTCAGAATTCATAATCTCATCTAATCTTAGGAATAAACTTGCAATACTTTCATCATCATGCATTTTGAAATTTTCATATTGCATTCTAAGAGTTTGAAGTTTGGCACTTTTTACCTTTGCATCACCTTCATAACTCTGAATGATCTTGTCCCATATTTCCTTTGCTGAATTTAGCTGGATCACTTTGACAAATTATTTTTCTGAGAGGCTTCCTAATAAAGCATTGATAACTTTGGCCTTGATTTCATATCTCTTCCTTTCTGTTGCATCTGTAGGAACACTTTTTGGATACTGGTAACCTCCTTCCACGATTCCCCATATGTATGCTCCAAGAATTTACAAATATGCTCTTGTTCGTATCTTCTAGAATAATAGATTACTTCCATTAAGCAGTGGTGGCTTGATAGAAAATACTCCTTCATGACTTCCCATTGTGATGGATCTCCTTCAAGCGATCAAGCTTCTTCAGAAGGACTTACGCTAATACCAATTGTTGGGAAAAATACTAAGAGGGGGGGGGGTGAATCAGTATTTATAACTCACTGTAAACTTTCTCTTTTTCTTTAATGATTTCTATACGTGACTTTAATGAACCCAACTAGTGTATACACGTGACTATATTTAAATAAACTTGATTATGTCCAGAGATCTTATTATGCAGATAATTCTTTAATTAGATCAATGTGTCATTCATTCATCAGATACTTAGTAAGCAATAATCATGTGCAGTAAGAACAGAATAAATCATCACACATAAGCAACACACATGAACACAAGGTTTTAAGGTGGAAACCCAAGTCGGGAGAAAACCACTGCTGCTGTCGTCCCTGTATTCAATATTTATTATAACAAAAACTACTTACAATCATGTACTGGTACAGACTCATACCAACATGTAGGCACCCACCTGCAAAAGGTTGCAACCTTCTCTCATTCTCCAACTGCTACGTGAAGGGAGCTACTACCCCCTGATCTTGTTTACCAGCAACCACTGGAAGGGATCTACAACCCCATCACTGAAGGCATTGACCCTCAGCACCACCGCGGACCACGTTTCATCAATTTTCACATTGGATCCAACAACTTCAACACATTTAAGCTCAAATAACATACATCAAATTGAACCTTATAACCCCATCAACTTATTCAACCAACCAACCACTAATATTTAATTATAATCAACTAGCATTATAATCAGTATTCAGACAACCCAGATCTGTATGAAGATATCATTGACAGATAACATTAAAACAACAAAACAAATCAGACATTTCCTTCTGCACACTTCATCAAAACCCTAGATCCCATACACGTTTTTCTTAACTGAACCTGTGTATATGCACGCTTTTACATAGATGAACCAACGTATAGATCTGTAAATATTTCAGGACTGTGCACCTCTTTAGAATAAATAATAAGCTCAGATCTAATCCTTCAACTCAACAAACATTCTACATATCACAGATCTAAACATTTGATAAATAGATATAGAAAATACATAGTCATTTCAGGTCTAGAGATCTTGATCCATCATTGTATTCATAGGTGCATTATTACTTCATATTTATCAATAAAATGTAGCCCATTCCATGCAAATATACTTCAGAGTGAAGTATTCATTCAATACCCAAACACATGCACACATTTTCACTATGATCTTCTTCTCCTTATATAGTTTTAGCCTTTACCAATACCATGAGCCAAAACCACACAAGTGTCGATGGTATTCTTGGACGAAATCAAATAGACGACACAACGCTCAATACTGTGGACTAATACCATGGTAATTCCCCCTGGTATCATAATTTTAGAGTGCAAAAGGCATATATGACTTGGCTTCTTCACACTCGTGTGTATACGCGACTTTGCTTCATAAACATTGCGTATATACTGTGACATATTATATTTATCATTTCTATGATCCTAACTAGATTGTCTTCCTATGTCACTTCTGAACTCACCTGTAGATACATCATTTTTCCATCTTTAACAAATAGGTTTCTTATCAAAAGGAAACTCATCAAGTAGGTTCCCATTAAGGACAACTTCATCGAGTAGGTTGCCATCAAGAACAACATATTGCATCATATTTCCAACAATCTCCCCCTTCCATCAATAAAAACATATTGCATCATATTGCCAACACTAAGAGTACCCATCATGCATACTTCTGAGATTGACCCACATTGATAAAATTGTAGATACATTAAAAAAACATGTTGAACATAATCTTTTAATGTGCCTAATTTTTTTATCAATATGGGTCTTCTTATATGTATGCATGATGGGTACTCATTGGATGTGGAATAAAATTATGCATCCAATGAGTGTCTACACTTGAAATTTGAGTAAACCCATAAGGAGATAAGTCAAAATTACAATTAAAAAAAGTAGTTTTATTATTTTCCCTCCAAAATTCATAACTTTTATTTTATTATTTTCCTATTATTATATTATTTTTCCTTAGAAGGCCACTTTTAGGCTGAAATTTCCTCTAATGGCTACCAATTTGCATTGCACAATTTCCACCATCAAGGTTCACTTTCCTTCATTGATTGTGCAGTTTCTGGAGGCAAGCCTATAACTGTTTTAAGGCCAAGTTAGAAGGTTAGCTTATGATTCAAAAGACCAAATAAGTATGAAAACAAGAAAATAAAAGCACAGATGAAAAGAATAAGTCTTGATAAAATCATGAATACTTGACGATAGTACAAGATAAGCTCCTGTGGACATAAATGAAGGCTCCAAAATCAAAGCATATACAAAATTTTGGAGGGTGGTTTTAGCTGCTACAAAAGAACCCTAATTAGTTCATATGATGTATATCTATAATTTGAACCCTATATCTGACATGGTCCTAAATATTTCATGATATTTTTTCAATTTCCACTTGTCAGTTGGAGATGAGATGTGGAAGCATGGTATGACGACGCACCTAACTCAAAATATCTTTTAGTTATTGCAAAATAAGACGCAACCTCTCTTTATTGAAAAATAATTCTGGGTCACTCATCCACCCTGGTGCAATGAATGCCTAATAATTGATGCCCGTGTGCATGAAAAATAAAACTAGTTAAATGGAGGGTAAAGGATTGAGAAAGGTTTCTAGTGCAGAGAGGTGATACAAGCAACTTTTTCGAGGTACTAAACATGCTTGCTGGTAGTGAAGTGATGCTTGTGATTTATTAACTGAATCCACAGAGGTACTAAATAGGCATGTTAGAAGTGGAGCAACACTAGAAACTCACTTTAAAATTATGTGTAAAATAACCTCTTTTCCATATTCTTTGCATCATCGTCGAAGACTTACGTGCATGAGATCTTGTTTCAATGTGTAAAATTGATAGGATCTAGTTGTGAGATAGGGGTAGGGAATATCTGTAAAAGGTCAAGTAACTCAAGGAGTGCCCAAAATGTCTATTCAATTTCTACAAGATAGCCATTTGACAGCAAAAGGATCGTAATTGTTGGAGAAATTATTGCAAGGGTGATTTTTTTTTACCAACATGCTAATTGGGTAACCTAGATGACATCAAGGTCTTCTGTGGTTTAATCAAGACATCAAAGGATCTCTCGAAAGCACATCATCCTTGCCTAATTAAAAGACCGAGAAAATAGTGAAACAAACATGCAGTTAACCCATGGATATATTGAAAATTTTGTTTTGTTCGCTCATCAATTGGGCTTAAACCTGAGGCCTAAATCACTAGTTGAATTTAAGAAGTGTACCTTTGTTCGGAAGATAAAGACTTTCTTTTTTAATGATCATGGAATAACCATGTACATTAATGATATTGTGGTGCAGAAGTGCATTGTACAAGGGTAAATAAGTGGCAACGAGAATGGAGGATGGGGTCTAGTTGAAGGTTACACAACTAGGGTTTCGAAAAACATACAAACTTGCTCTAGTTAACAATACCAAAGGCACAACATCTTGGCTAGGTGATCACTTCCATGCACATGAGACGCGCTAGCAGAAAAATAGTCATTTTATACAATGTGAACCTATCTCTTGACTTGGCAACAAGCATTCTAGGGTTTCCAAGAAACGTCTATACTCTCCTAATGTCTTCTCTACTAACATAATGTAAATATTTCTTATCATAATGCCCACAACTAGCTAAGATTGATTTGAGCTTGTAATAGTCATTACACATGAGAAAGAATTGTGAGAGAGTTCAGAAGTCATGAAGGTAGGTGAAAGGGCATGGTAGAAGAAAAATCACTTCCCTCATTATTCGTTCCTATTCACATTTCCATTCATATAATGGGCATATTTCACAATCATCCTCAATTTAATCTACCTCTCCATAATTACAACAAAAAAAAATCTAATCACAATTTTTTTCACTCATAATTATTAACCTTGGTTTTAAATTTTAATTTAATTTAATATAATTAATTTAATTTCTAATTTAATTAATTAATTAATTTTAATTTCAATTTTAATTTAATTTAAAAAAAATTAATAATTAATAATTTCGAATAACACTAATTTCCAATCATTATTTAATTTTTATTCTCACTTTAATTCAATTTTTAATGAATAATTAATAGTTAAGAACTAATTATTAGTTTTATATTATTAATTGTTAAAATCACTGAGTTGGAGGCTTGAAATGATATTCATATTAATATAAATTGGGGCTTTAACATTTATAAGCATTGATGGAGAGAGGGGCCCACATGGGCTCCTCCCTCATCTACTCTACTTGCACCCATTAATACATGAATCACCCTCCTTTTTTTAAATATAGTTTTTTCAACAATTTATTTATTTATTTTGTTTTATTAGTTTTTTTTTAATCCTATTTGAATTTTGTTTTATTTGCATTTTTTTTTTAATTTATAACTTATATATATTCATATTCATGGCATTCATATTCATGGTTAAGGAAGAGAGCTACCAACACATAAGATTTAGCAAAATTTTAGAAATATGTAAGAGATTCCCTAATGGAAATCAATTAATTAAGGGTGTAGTATGCTTAAAGAAAAATGTGGGCTTGTAAAATTGTGAAGCTCATGAGAATGAGATTTTATCTACATGTAGGGTGTGTGTGGTCTAAAAGGGGACAAAATAAAACTTGTTGATTCACAATGGCTTGGGTGGATTTTTTATTTTAACCATGGTTGGTTAAGCATTTTAGTGATGAAGCCTATAATCTTAGTTAGGAGCTTGAAGGAATTTTGGAAATGTTGGTTTGATTAAGGCTCATCACGAATTGAGAGAAGGATAAGCATCGAGGTACTACAAGATCAATGAAGGGATCATTTTTTTGTTGTATTGGCCTTGGGTGGCCCTATTTGGCTTTGTTAATAGGCCATAAATCAACACTTGAAGTGTAGGGTCTTGAAGCATGTATGTGAAGGAGATAGTGAAATTGTAAATCTCTTGGCCTTGATCTAGTTAGAATTGTTGGAAAGAATTATTATATAATAATTATGGAGTACAATGATGTTTCCCTTTTAATTTTCTTGGTATGCAACTGAACATGATTAAACGATTCACCATGTGATGGTTTTGAAACATTTTTTTGGTTTTTGTAAATGGTATACTGGCAGGATTTTATGTATGGGGAAATAATATTTTTTGGTTGTGTGAATGCATAATTGCAGATAAAGTGTCCTAGGTATGGCAGGGGACAAGAACCCACAATGAAAGATGGAAATATCATCACCTACAAATACTCAAACATTATGAGAAGAGTCTTGTGTTTGTGAACCTAGCTTCTATATGAAGTGAGTTTGGAAATTAAATTCTTATTGAAATTTTTGTGAGTATATCTCATGTAAAATAAATGTTGTGATACAGGTGAAATGATGAAATCATCTAAGAAGAAAAAATAAATTTTTATGAAGCAGAGAGCCCAGGAACAAGACCACTTAAGCTACTTTGGACCCCACGACAAGTAAAGCATGTTACGAGAAAGATAGTGTGATGTTGTGGGGGTATGGTTAAGGAAGAGAGCTACCAACACATAAAATTTTGAAAACTTTTAGAAATATGTAAGAGATTCCCTAATGGAAATCAATTAGATAAGGGTATAGTATGCTCACTAGTCAAAGAGAATAATGGTGGATTATTTAAGGAAATGTGGGCTTGTAAAATTGTGAATCTCGTGAGAATGAGATTTGATCTACATGTGAGGTTGTGTGTGGTCTAAAAAGGGGAAAAAAGAAAAATTGTTGATTCAAAATGGCTTGGGTGGATTTGTGATGTTAACCCTTGTTGGTTAAGGATTTTAGTGATGAAGCCTTTAACCTTCGTTAGGAGCTTGAAGGAAATTTGGAAATGTTGGTTTGATTAAGGCTCATCAAAAATTGAGAGAAGGAGAAGCATCAAGGTACTAGAATATCAATGAAGGGCTCATTTTTCTGTTATGTGGGCCTTGTGTGGCCCTATTTGGCTTTGTTAATAGGCCCTAAATAAACACTTGAAGTGCAGGGTCTTGAATCATGCATGTGAAGGAGATAGTGAAATTGTAATCTCTTGGACTTGATCTAGTTAGAATTGTTGTAAAGAATTGTTATAGAATAATTATCGAGTACAATGATGTTCTGTTTTAATTTTCTTGGTATGCAAGTGAACATGATTAAATGATTCACCATGTGATGATTTTGAAACATTTTTTGTTTTTTATAAATGGTATACAGGAAGCATTTTATGTATGGGGAAATAATATTTTTTGGTTGTTTGAATGCATAATCGCATGTAGAGCGTCTTAGGTATGGTAGGGGAAAATAAACCACAATGAAAGATGGAAATATCACCACCTACAAATAGTCAAACATTATTAGAAGAGTCTTGTGTTTGTGAACCTGGATTATATACGAAGTGAGTTTGGAAGGTAAAATTCTTATTGAAATTTTTGTGAGTATGTCTCATGTAAAATAAATTTTGTGATACAGGTGAAATGATGAAATCATCTAGGAAGAATAAATAAAATTCTATGAAGCAGAGAGCCCAAGAACAATGCCACTTAAGCTACATTGGACCCCACGACAAGTAAATCATGTTACGAGCAACATAGTGGGATGTTGTGCCTATAATACTGTAACAGTTCCTTCATTATTTCTATGAAAGAGAACCCCAATTAGATAGATTACCCAAGGAATGGATTTCATGGGCACTGAAATGAGGAGCTATTTCCAAGGAGAGGAGACTTGTCTCACACTCACTTGATTTTAGTGTGAAGGGGTGTGTCTAGTAAAAGTAATGAAATGAAATGTTTTCCTATGGAATACCATGAAGTGAAGGGAAATCATACATATAAGTATTGATTTGAAAATTAATTTTTTTGAAATACATGTTTCCTTATGGAAATTTATATTCGCAGTGGAAAGTATTTAATGGCTATATTTGGAAATGGTCATAACACTTGTCCTATTTATTTTTCTGATTTTAGATACTATATGGAATTCCATAAGTATGAAAGTGACCAAACTATGAATAAAATGTAATTGTTGAAGTGGCGGGAAGGATAAAGGACATGACAAATGATGTTGATACAAAGGAGAAAGGATGCTTATGCAATTGAAATAAATCATCCCATATATTTCTACAATGAACAAAATGGAACTTGAAAATGATATAATATTATTTAATATGACACTTGAAATAGTGTGAACACCAAGGAAAATGTTTCTTTAAGGGGTAGGGGGTGTAAGTTCCACAACACTCAAGCCTTGCTAATATTGTAATTGTATTAATTATGTTATTGATCCATATAAGGGCATGTGAATGTAAATGGGAAAAAGACTTTGAATAATTGTAATTATAATTTAATACCATTTGATGAAGTAGTGAATCCTTGATATATACCATGATAATTTGTCAAAGGAGGAAAGCCAACATAGAGAGTTTATGTATTTAAATTAGCTAATGAGTTACCTGTTGTGCCAAATGCTCATGAGGTTTGAGATTGTCAAAATTTCCATAAGAAATATCAAATGGAAAGGTGTAGTTATGGTATGGAATAAATCATTATGTCATTTTTCATCCATCTAGATGCTTTTAGAGTGGAAAAAGTGTCATGATCATCTCATAAGACCAGCTTTATTGAAAAGTCCTAGTTTGGAAAATTGGGGTCTAAAACAAAGTTTGGATGCAACGTGAGACATCAAATCATATATTTTTGGGGCTAAAATTTCTATACTTAACCACACCCCCCCTTAGAGTTTTTCTCCACATAGATACCTTTCCAACGACGTAAGAATCACCTTAGTAAGGGTTGGTATGAAAAATTTATGCCTATTGGAAGTTGACCTTACATTTTTTACCACCAAGATTAGAGAGGATGTCACGTTAGCCCCCATTATTCATGGAGAAGGGGCTAGTCATGTGATCATAATGAATAAGACTCTAGAAGAGTCGATATTGTACCTCTGAGTTAAGATTTGAAGGAGTCAAACTTAACCACTAGTAGGCTATCAAGCTATGTTATAACCAGGCCAATAAGAGGAAAAGGAGTTCCATTCTATTCGAGTGCATTTTGTTCCCAAGATGAGTAGAATAGCCAATAGTGGATAGGGAGAGAGAAATAAGAGAGAATTTGTGCAATGTAGAATCCCATTGGCCACTATCCTCACTTCTTTATACTTGCATCCATTTTCCATTCAGAGAAAGAGAGTATAGAAGCCTCACCTTCTAGTGAGGTTTTCTCCCGAAATGGTTTCCCAAGTTATATCTTCTCTTCGTTTTTCATCTATAAGTTTTATTTCATTGTTCCCTATTTTATACATAATTATAATTTTCATGCATATATAATAAACAATAATTGACAGTTCCATAAATATAAGAGAAATAAACCTTCATAGTGTAGTTTTTCATATTTTCTAATATATTTTAGCAGATTTGTTGTGAATAATTGTCCAATGGAATATCCATGGAAATTTAGGGATCAAGTAATAACTGCCAATATCTATGAGAGAGTGGGGATGTAGTACCAAACTTCTTAAAGGTATAGGAAATGTACCACTAGAAGACTTCTGGATACTAACCAAAATATTTTGACCTTACTTCGATGGATAACCTTGATAGAAAAATATACCAAGGAAGAGGTGGAGAGGAACTCGTGCACATGAAGGGGAAAAAAAATTGAAGGAATGAGGAAGCACTAATTGGGAGTGTGAGATCAATGTGAAGACAACAAAACAATGAGGCATTCAATTGAACTAAAAGAAAACCTTGTTTATGATTCTAGTATGCTTGGTTTCTATGAGCGACAAATATGATTGAGTCCTTAGCTTGAGTTAGAGGGTCAAATGGATTGTTGAGGAATTTGTATATGTTATACAAAAATACGCCTGAGGGGAGTGACAAGGGACTCTTAGCTGATTGAAGGGTTCCTTTTGTACTATGTGGGCCTAGAATTTCCAAGTTATTGAGAAAGCTTGATCAAAAACATGCACCCAAGAACCATAAAGATGAATTGAGGGACTCTTAACTGGGTGAAGGGATATCCTTTTGATGTGAAAGCCCCATTGTAACCACATTGTGAATGATATTAGGCCTTGGATATAAAGTTTTAAAGAAATTGTGTTGAATTCTTTGTGAATGAAGAAGAGTGACCTTCATCAACCACTAGTATCCTGAGAGATAATTTTCCTTAGGTACTTGCTATGAAGAGTAGTTGATAAACCACACATAATAGCTATGAATAACTATAGACTCGATGTGATTTTAAGGAAACTGATGAGATTGATGAGATGAAGGAGAACAAACTTCATGTACCCACCTTAAAATGGTGAGTTAGAATTCCTTCATGGTTACATGTTATGGCTCAAGGGTGGTCAATTGCAAGAAAGACTATAGTGTATCTAAGCCATGGTGGGGTAGAATATGGTCCACCCTTCATTAGTTGTATATAACATAATCTTGATTAGATAATATGCATGTGGAATTCATGTCTATATATTATCATGTGGAATTCATGTCTATATATTATCATGTGGAATTCATGTCTATAATGAAACTATGTTAATGCAAAAGAAATTATTATTTATGAAATGTGATTATGCTTAAGTGCTTGTTTGTTGAATGGATATTGTGATATATGTAATGTTTATTTATGCTATGAATTAAAAGATCTGGATGTAATGGTTTTATGATATAATAGGTCTGATAATATATATCTAATGTGCTCTTTTGTTGTTCCTCATACATTTACAAATAGGAAGTAATGGTTCACTTTAAGCATGATACTTATGATTTCTAGTCTTGGTTATGGCTAATGTCCATTGTCTGCTATTAGATAGACTAAAGAAGTTGTAGGATTTTTGGAGTGATAAAAATCCTTGTGGATGATATGGGCTTAAAAACAAGAACATAAGCCTTGATTGGGAAAGGAGACTCAAGGGGAAATGTCTTCTCAGAAAATTTGATGATAAGGGTTGTAGAGTTCATTGAAAAAATCTCAAGCTTGTGGAAATTCTAATGAATAATTTAAGTGGTCTTGAAGTGAAGGTTTTGGCCCTTATGTGAAAATGTGAAGTTGGGTTACACTTTTTTCCCTTTTTTGAGAAAAAATTATCATTTTTAGAAGTTCTTCAAATTTAGGCAAGCTAAATCATTTTTTCTATTTATAATTTCATTTTAAAATAAAAATAAAACATGTCAGAAATTTTATTAGCTTTCTATTACTTATATTTTGGATTTTTTTATTCACATTTGATATGTCAACTTAGCAATTCTTTAACTATGTTTTCTTTAAAAGTCAAGGGATTCACAAAAAGCCATGTTTTTTAGCACTATTGTATTCTTTGTTAACTTGGTGTTTTTGAAAAAAAATTATGCTGCAACAATCTAGACACACTCTAATTCGATGTCGTTATATTTACGAAACCAACTGATGGATATCATAATTACTAGATTTTTTGAATTGATCCAATATGAAAAAACTAAAGATTTTGAATATGTTTAGCATAATGTCAAGTTTCTCAACATATTAGTTAAAAACTAAAAATATAAAAATACACATTACAGAAGATGGACCAATGTAATGAACAATAAATTTTTCATATTTTTTTACATTGTATTTTGGAAGATACATAATTTTGATTTCATTGAATCATAATGACCTTGATAAAAAAAATTGCACGCATTTTATTGGAAAATTTTTAAAAATTAGCAAATATATATGAATTTCCATAAAATTTATGTATGCTAAAAGTATATTCAATTATGAAAATTCTGGTATTGGTTCCAAAAGTAAATTCACCAAATTTCATGGAGTTTAACCTTTTCGAAATTGGATAAATGTGATCAAAGCCGACTTGTTGCAGAGTTGCAGGTAAAGTAGTTCGAAACAAACTAAAAATTAATTTGGTCGACCTAAAATTTAATTCGGTCGAACTTTTGTTTGTCGTCGAGGCCCGTTAAAATAAATGGAAAACTAATTCGGTCGAATTAATTTAAAATTTCGGTCAAAATATTTTAAAAGTTCGGCCAAAATTGTGTCAACATTTTCCATCGACCGAAAAAATGAAACGATGCGACCCTCTAAAATTCTTTTTTCACCCAAACTATATAAATAAATGGAGCCTAAACATTATTTTCACACTCTTTCTTCATTTGGACTGAAACTTTAAAATAAATCTTTTGGGCTGAATTTTTGAAGGAAATTTTTTGAGCTTAATTTTTAAAATAATGTTTTTGGACTTAATTCTTAAAGTAAGTATTTTGGGCTGAAATTTTAAAGTCAATTTTTTTGAAAGTAAGTCTTTTCGGATGAATTTTTAAAGTGAGATTTTTTTTTAAGTGTTTTGGGATGAATTTTAAAGTGAGTTTTTTTTTAAGTAAGCCTTTTGTGTTGAAATTTTAAAGTGAGTTTTTTTGGCTAAATTTTGAAAGTGAGTTTTTTTGTAGGATTTTGAAATTGACTTTTTTGGGTTGAATTTTAAAAATACACATAGACTTAGTTATCATGGGAAATCAAAGAATTGCAAGATAAAATATGATCGAATAAGAAACATTGAGGCTCTGAGAGAATATGCAAGAAACTCTTACAAAACAAAGAAGGAATAACACTTAAATATTGAAAGGGAAAATAAACCTCAACTAGAAGTTGAAGCACGCATGTAAATGTAAATATTATAAATGATATTTAAAATTTAACTTGTGTATTGTGAAATTTAATTTCTATTTGATGAACTAATTTGAAAAATGTTTTGCAATGTAAAAACGAAATATATTCCTCATAAGATTGATGATGAGATTGGAAATGTTGAAAGAAATAGTGTAAAAAGATAATGAACCAATGATTGATGATGTTGTTGAAGATTTTGAGAGAAATTAAAGTGAAGAAGTTGAATCACCAGGTATGTATATATATATCTCATGTGTATTATTGAAATTATATATATTTATTAATTTCAATTTCATTCAAACTCTTTTTTTAAATTTAATTGTTTAATGAATATTTATACCCATTTACATTTAATTATCATATGTATAGATGAAATCAATATGGATGATGAGATGTTATAAAATGTTGATATTGCACATATGGAGATAGAAAATATGACCATGTTATACGATATCATGTTAAGCTCATTATTGATATGTTCTTTAAATATGAAAATGTGACAGATCAAGCTCAAATTTTGAGAGGTCTCTTAACATCAAAGAAATTAAAAGAAGCTCCAATTCTATTGGGTATTCGAAAATCAACGAAAGACAAAAAGATGAAGGAAAATGTGATTCAAAATATAAATAGTGCTCTAAAATCAATTGGAATATCTAGAAATAAAATTGATATAAATGCATGTAGAGCAATACAAATGGCAGTGGTTTCATCAATTACTAAAGAAAATTGTTTGGTAAAATATATGGAAAAAGAATTAGGAACTCACAAAAAATATTGCACAAACATGGGAAATTTTGATTGCACGTAGATGTAAATGATGATCTCGCTTGTTGGACAGTTATTTGTAGGAAACCATACAAAGATAGACTTGGATAAGATGTTAAAAAAATAATATATGAATATTGGATGAAAATTTCACGTGTTTCACCAAAAGCAAGGGATGTGATGCGACAAAGAATAACACAAAAGCAGTATGAAGAGCATGCAAAACATATCTTGGATACCACTTAGATAGAGTTGTTCAATAAGTTCATAGAAGATAATCATGGAAACAATTTCTCAATCAGTACTTTTGTGTAACAAAAACCATGGTATGTTAAACCATCATTGTACATGACACTTGTTGCTGTCGTTATCATGTGGAATTTCAGTTATATTGTGACACATTCCTTAATTTTGGTAAAATATTTGGATAAATTCACCTCCTCCTTCCATTATACATGATTTCATATCCCAAATTCTATGTGGAAGAGAATGTCATGAATTTTTTTACCAAAAGAAATGTGTTGGTGGTAAAAATTATGATCAGAGCATAAATTTGACTTTATTTTACATTGATATAAATGGCCAGTCATTGTCCAACATAAAATTTAAATGGAAGAGATAAGAATATATCCATACATCGATTACTTCAAGTAGTAGTACAAGTGCTAAAATGATTGATTTACAACAAAGAAGAAATTCTTGTGACAAAGTTTTTGAATTTTGAGACAAAAATTTATAAATACACCAATCATTCACAAAAATCTCGATGGCAGGACTTGCAATTCAAAAAATCTCGTGAAATTTTTCCACCAGGGACCATTTTGTGAATAGTTGATTTTGTAGAGAATTATACATTTATTGCACAAAATTAAATACATAGTGAATATTATCATTCTGACTAAGCCTCTACGCTTGTCGATATTTTATATAGACATGTTGAACATATAGAAAGCACCAGTGAGAATCAACATGTTATTAAAGAATATCACTTTTATATCAGCGATGATCGTACACATGATACACATTTTGTACAACATTGTTTTGTAAAGATTTATGACTCATTGAAAGGTCGTGGAATAAAATTCAATGAAAATTGGATATGGTCAGATGGATGTGCAGGTAAATTCAAATCTTCACGATTATTCCTTTGGTTGTGTCGTTTTCATATGAAAACGCACATTAAAAATTGTTGGAATTTATGTGAGACTAGTCATGGAAAAGGAGAATATGATATTTCAGGGGTATGTATAAAGCGAGCACTTCGAAGATATCAAATGGACCACTCTGCAAACTGACTTGTCTCAGCTGAACAAGTTGTTCAATGGTGCACTGTTGCATTAAGCCATGAGACTAACCCATCAAGGGAAGTACGTAGGTATGTACATATATACAAATTAACTTGTATATATAGTTTTAATATATGATACTTTTATTAATATTCTAATTTTAAACATTTATAAATTCTATCTAGTTTAAAAAATATGACAATGATTATCTTTGATATCTAAATTGTATTTTAAATAATATATTTAAATTCTTGTTTGAATTTTCTATATATATATATATATATATATATATATATTCAATATTGGAGTCCAAGATGTAAATAGATTGATTACATATGATGTTGAAACAGTAAAAGGGACTCGAAAATTGCATTTAATTAAAACAAAGGAGCACCGAAATGTGTTTGCATTTGATAAAATAAAATATTATTGTTTTTGTCTTGTTTGCACAGAGGACACACAATCCATTGATGTTTGTCAAAAAAATATGTATGTAAAAGCTTAAAAACATACATAACTAAATAAAAATGAGAAAATGTCAGTTGCAAGCTTTGAAGAGATGGAATCATAGGAGACTATAGTATCATCTAAAGGTGATCAGAGTTTCTAATCTTGTTAAAGAAGGTAACATTATATGTTTTATTTTTTTAAATCATTTCGTATAAGTATCTAGATAATACTTAAATATATAAATCTAGAAATAGATAATAAAATCAAGTCCATGTTGATATTTAGTTAATTTCATGTTAATTATGATCTGAATTTACACTTAATTTTATTGTGCAAGAGATTTTTTTGTTGTAGTTTCACCCATTAGAAACACATAAAATGTCAAATATTATTTTATGTGGTCCATTGAATGAAATATGAAGTTATTGGAAGACTATGATGATAACGGTTTTATATATGAAAGAGAGTCTATTATACGGAAAGGTTATTTTTTCCAAAAATCTTATCAAACTGATAGTAATGTTTACTTTCAAGACTATCAACTTTATGTCTTAAGTTTTTAATATAGTCACTTGGTGTGTGCAACGTGCATAAATTTGATAGAAGTTCAACCAAAGAAAAATTTGAAATTTAAGAAATGGAGAATGTCAAAAGTTGACCATGAACGAATAATTAAGGATGGAATTCCATTATAATTTTTTTAATTGAATTGCCCAACAATTTCTTCTCCTTGGATTCATCTTTGAGAACTCAGAGTTCAAGTACATTATTAACCTTTCTTTTTGTGCACTCTTAAGTTGTACATTCTTAAGATTGATGATGTGAAAGAGATGCTCATTGGGTCTTGTATTGAGTTACAAAGTTATATGTATACTGCCTGTTATGTAGGTGTATTAAAGGTTTGATGCTACTGATATTATGTTTGCATGCATAACAAGAAATATATATATACATTCTCTAATCTTAAATGATTTAATACATGAATGCAAAATGTATTAGTATTTCTATACATGAATGAAAAATGTACATACCATATTTTATAATGCAATTTTATGTTATGATTGTTTTAGATATCTATAACAAATTATAAGATTCATTCAAATGCAAAATGTACCATGTTTTGTAATTTGCAATTTTACTAGATTCATTTTAAATAAATTGACAAAAAAAACTTTAAACAAAACCTAAGAATCATCTACTAACATTATAAGAATGATTGAATGCAAAATGTACCAACTAAATGCAAATTTACTTTTATTGCTACATATTCATGAACTTAAATATGTAAAACCTTTAAAAGCATCAAACCATGCATCATGCCAATTGTGGGCCATGTTTTATAATGCAATTTTATCTAGTATGTTTGTGCATTCAAACAACTTTATATTAAATTTAACTGTCAACCGACATCCATAGTAGCCTTTCTATACATTAATGCAAAATTTAGATGTACTGTATTTTATAATGCAATTTTAAAATTTCATAATTGTTTTATACATCTACACCTAATTATAAGTTTCATTCAAAAGAAAAATGTGTACCATGTTTTATTATTTGCAATTTTAATTGATTCATTTTAAATAATTTGACATTGAAATAACTTTAAACAAAACCTAATAATCATCTACTAACATTATAAGAATGATTGAATGCAAAATGTACCAACTAAATCAAATTTACTTTCTTTGAGAAACATATTCATGAACTTAAATATGTAAAACGGGTTTTAAGCATCAAACCATGCATTATGAAAATTGTACCATGTTTTATAATGCAATTTTATAGTATGTTTATATTAAAAGTTAACTATCAACCAACATCCATATTAACCTTCGTATACATGAATGCAAAATGTACATGTACCATATTTTATAATTCATGTACCATATTCTACACCTAATTATAAGATTCATTCAAATGCAAAATGTACCATGTTTAGTAATTTGCAATTTTAATAGATTCATTTTAAATAACTTGACATTGAAACAACTTTAAACAAAACCTAAGAATCATCTAGACTAACATCATAAGAATGATTGAATGCAAAATGTACCAGCTAGAAATGCAAATTTGCTTTCATTGCTACATATTCATTCAGACTTAAATATGTAAGACCTTTAAGCATCAAACCATGCATCATGCAAAATGTACCATGTTTTATAATGCAATATTATAGTATGTTTGTGCATGAACAACTTTATATTAAAAGTTAACTATCGACCAAAATCCATAGTAGCCTTTCTAGATACATGAATACAAAATGTACATACCATATTTTATAATGCAACTTTTATGATTGTTTTAGACATCTACACCTAATTATAAGATTTATTCAAATGCAAAACGTACCATGTTTTTTAATTTGCAATTTTAATAGATTCATTTTAAATAACAAGTGACAAAACAACTTTAAACAAAACCTAAGAATCATTTACTAACATTATAACAATGATCATGCAAAATGTACCAATTAAATGCAAATTTACTTTCATTGCTACATATTCATGAACTTAAATATGTAAAACCAACTTTTAAGCATCAAACCATGCATCATGCAAATTGTACCATGCAAAATGTACATAAACTACAAAATTAACATCAATTAAATGATAATAAAGAGTTCTAGATTTAAAATATGTCCAAAATTTATATCATTATAAAAGTAAATATATAATAAAAAGTTGTCAAATATAAACATGCATCAATTTGTAATAAAGAGTTTTACTTTAAATATGTCCAAAATTTATATCGTGATAAAAGTAAATATAACATAAAAAGACTGTCAAATAAAAAGTTGCATCAATTTAGAGAATTTGGCTGAAATATATGATCCATCAACCTCCTCGTGCTCTCATCTTAATCATGTGGGCCCTGCACAACATGTGTAATTGCATATATACATAATATTTGTAGTTTAAAATTAACTTTTAATGTTTTAAAATTATATCAGAATGTAATCATAAAAACAAAATTAAAAAAAGATTCAAATTCCATGCAATACTTCATGGTGTTCCCCCTCCATTGTTCTCTTGTGTTGTTCGCCATGCATTACGCCCTTGTGGATAAAATGTAAAATATATGTGCATATATATATATATATATTAAAATTTTAAAATTTCAAATGAAAATGCATAAAATAGAAAAATATTTAAAAAATTAAGTATCAAATTTTTAAATTGTTTAGACGATTCAATCCTTGTAACCGACTAAAGTTTCAAATTCTATGTAATACCTCGTGGTTTCCCCCTGCATTTTTCCCACCTTGATGCCTTGTACAATACATGTACAAGTATATATATATATATATATATATATATATATATATATTTATTTATTTATTTATTTAAATTTTAAAATTGCACATGAAAATGCATAAAATTGCAATTTATTAAAATAATTGTTAGACGACTTTTTCAAATTGTTTGGATGATCCTATCCCCATCGTTGACTCCATCTTAAAGTACCTGGAGAACGGAAATCATCTCCGCAACCCTAAAATTCGAAAATTTTAAAAATGTAAGATAAATCTATCTCATTTTTAAATGAAACTTGCACTTCAATTTATAACAAAACAAAAGTGAAATATTCAATACTTGTGGCAACGGAATATTTGACACATATCTTAATAGGGAAGAAGAGGGTGGCGTCATATCGAAAACGTCGGACGAAATTAGAATCTATTAACATTTAATTATATACATGCACATAATTATTTCTTTTAAAAATATGTCCTCATGATGCCGATATAGTAAAAGTAGAAAAATAATTGTATCAACATGAACTCTTAAAAAAATAACATTTTTCAAAATATCTTCTTGATTGGAACCTGAACCTTGGACTGTGATATTATCAAACTTTTCATTCAATTAAACGAGATAACTACAAATGACGAACATATTATACATTTGTGCTAGATTTACATATACAAATTACAAATTACATTAAAATATTGACCCTAACCATTAACCCATACCGATCCCATGCCCTCTTCTTCATGAAGAATTAGGTCTTTCCAACCATTACGAAAACCCTTTGCATATGCTTCAAGCTCCTCAATATTCATATTATCGATATCGTGACTGTTTTATATACAAAATTAGCACGTGCATTAGCTTGTGCTCTTTGTTGATTAAGATTGATATCAATACCAATGAATGCACTATGGATGTTGTTTGTGATGACATTCATTCCTTCTCGACCAATTTGAGAAGTGGAATCCATCTATAACCGCAAATTTACCACACGAGGAGGCCGACGTACCAAAGGTGACAGAGGGCGAGACAAATTAGTATCACGTAATGCGCCCTTACGATCACATAACATACCTCTCCCAGTACCATAAAATGCAGATGGAAAGTCATTATAATCGGGTTTCATACCCAAAAATAATTTTGCATAAAATAATTCTTCAAAATAAATTGGAACCTCATCATTCCATGGCAACTTTCCATACACTGCAAGGAACCTGTCATACAAGTGGTTGGCTATATCAGGGTGCTTAAAATATCTCACCTTCAACATCTTTCTTTTTGGCCCTTATTTGAAATTAAACATAGATTTTTGCATTGCTTTTGTAACCATTTTACTAACCTCTACCCATTTATCGGGACCAATTACTTCTTCCTTTCTACACCTCATTATATCTATAAAGCCATCCGTGGTTGGCCCAAGCTTCTCGTAAACATCAAGAAATGAGCTTAGAGAGTGCACAACTATTTCTAAGCTTTATTGACTCTCTCTAGGGAGCTACAAACTCCCAAGATCTTTCTTCAATTTTGAATAATGACTTTTGCACCTCTATAATGTATATTGTTGGAGGTTTGGTTCCCAAGGAAACCATCAGGAATATCAAATGGATAAGTGGTAGTTGGTGTACAACCTTCTTCTTGAATTTCCCGGCTTCACTTACATCTATTTTGAGCAACTTTTTCTCTCAGCATCAATATATAAAATTACATTTAAATATAAAAACATGTGAACAAATATATTCATACACATGCTAGATAGACAAGTACACTCATATGCACATACAATTCATTTACATGTACAAATTTATTTTAACATGAATTTTTATTTTTATATAATTTACCAAAATAATGATGATCATGATGATTCGATTGAGATTGATGACCACCCGGAGATGGTTGAGAACCAACATGACCACCCATAGATTGAGGTTGTTGACCATCGGGGGAATTTTGACCACCATCACATGATGACATAGTAAGAAAAGCTGCTAAAAAAATAGAAAATCAATTCAATATATATGTATGTACATACATATGATTCTCCTATTTATCATTTAAGTAAATGTGCATGCACACACACACATATATATACCATACCATGATGGTATGAACAGTGGCCCTCCATTGATTGAGTAGATACTCTTTTCGACCTAGTTTGAGATGCTCCTAAAAAAATGAAATTTATTATAAATTAATTTAAAGCTAAATTGAGAAAAAATCAATTCCATATGTATACACATGTACATATGATTATATTCAAATATCATTTAAAAAATTTCACCTAAACATATATATACCACAATCATGATAGACATCCCCCGATTCATTTGATATTCTCTTTGATCCATGATCTCCCCCTCTCGTAGATGCATGAGACTCGAATGATGCTCGCCTCAAAGAATCATGTGGAAAATTCTTATCCATGATATGGATATGTATAGATATATAGATAC
Organism: Pinus albicaulis; assembly: GCA_034641835.2. NCBI lineage: Eukaryota > Viridiplantae > Streptophyta > Pinopsida > Pinales > Pinaceae > Pinus > Pinus albicaulis. The sequence continues at coordinate 20,643,203 of CM076582.1, read as the reverse complement.
ACGATCTTTAAAAATTTACTCATGCATTTAGAATTCTTTCTAAAATTTCTATTTAGAAAGATCAAGAATTCAAAAAATTGATCTGTAACCCTTGAAATTACATCATGCATTTTAAGATCTTAAAATTGCTAGATTTAAAAACATTGAAAGAATTCATAAAATTAATGTAACTATCTGAAGCTCTTCATTTAAAATATACTTAAGACTAAAATGTTCAAAAATGTTGAAACACACACATTTTGAAAATTAAATAATCTTTTTTTTTTAACATGAAGTTCACCAAGTTGTGCTTACATAGTGGGGGCACACTTGGTATATAATTTAAAAAAACACATAGTCATTAAAAACGACACATTTATAACTAAAAAACACACATATATCAAAGATATCTTACAATGTCCATCAATAAATTTTGATGGAGAGCTTCTTAACACTAATTCATATTTCACACAAAAATCTTGAATTGGAATTGACCCATACAATAGATCACTAGACATCATATTAACATTTGCACAATGTCTTATACTAAATGATTGAAATTGTCTAACAATATTTTTTTCTTCTCCATACAGTTGTTTTAACCTCTCCTTCTTAACTTGGTACACACCTTTCATCTGGTTGCACACAAGTTCGGAATTGGTGAAAACTACACTTCCAGTGGATCCATACATAGGGGGAATTTTGAGGTCTAAAATGGGCCTCCTAAGGAAAATGTACAATCAAAATTCACTTTATGAGAACCAATCACATTTTAGGGGATGACATCATCCCTAATGGTTGAGCTAACATTGCTTGAGTTAAAGGTACTTACTTGTCACATTCTCAATGGTGGATAAAAAATCATGGATAACCATGGTAGTACTCTAAGTACTTTCAAATCATAAATTAAAGTACCCATAATAAATTTCATTTCACACTTTCTAAATAAAATATTATTATTTTCATTTCATATTTTTTGAAAGAAACAATGCATATCCCTAAAAAATCTTCATGTATTTACACACTTTTCAATAAATGTTATATTTGTATATTTTTAAATGTATTCATCTCATTTTATTTAATATTACAATTTCAAATTAATTATAATTTAATATCTATACATATATATTATACATATGAAATCAAAATAAATAAAAATGTAACCTTGTAATTTTAGGATAAATCAAATCTATAAATAATATCATTCTTATATTAATAGCAAAACAAACATATTAGAATTTATGAAATTATATTTATATTTTATTTTAAGTTATTTAAGTACAAAGGAAAAATGCATTAGTTGTGCAATGTTAATGACTTTTTCTTGAATATCTCATTATTATTTATAGTGACATCAATACAATTTTTTTATTAATTCTATTTTGGTACAAATTTTGAATTGAATTTAACCATGGTTACATGGATTTTGGTGCAAAAATGGAATTGAAAATTCATAAATATTATTTTATTGGTTTAGTTATTATTTTATTATTTCCTTAGGAGGCCCATTTTAGACCTCAAAATTCCCCTAATGCTCCCTAGTTGTTCCTAAGCCTTCTATCAATGCAATATAATATGCTTCATTGTTTGTTGTTCTTCCAGGTACATTCATTTTCCTTTGGAGGACTTTTTTCGTCACAATATTGCATAGCACATTAGTAATCCATGCTTGCCCTAGATTGGGATAACAAGAAACATCTATGCATAATCTCCATTTTTCAAACATGTTTAAAGGGTTTTCTAATCCCTGTAAAAAACAAATTCAATAAAATAATAATTAATTTATTACAAATGCCTTAGTTTATGGGAGAAATGACATGTGGTTTCCAAAAAAGATAAGATGCATTTGAACCAAGGACCTTGAGTATATGTTTCATCGTTCAAATTCATTGAGCTCCAAAGAGTAAGAGCTCCACAAGTATCCAATAAAATTTTCACATGGGATAAAAAGGTTTTCCTATGTTATTTTTCATATGGTATTATGGTTGTAGGTGGGGCACCTTATGCAGAAATGAATGGGGATAATATAAATTTGACAATTTTTTTGGGTGGAGTTGACTTTATGTCTATTTTCCAAAGCCACAATTTTTAATCCCTCCCTTATTTTCTTTGGATGAATCTACCTGTTTCTCTAGATGGAATGCAACGATGGAAAAATTAATAGAATAGATAAACGGAGAAATTGGTTTTTGCAATACAGGAATGACATCTGAGAAATCGTGTGAAAATTGTAGTTAGGAAAGTATTTTCTCACTAATGTGAGCATATTAATAGTGAGAAGACATTTGCTTTGGAAGAAAACATTATGTTGATCATAAAATAACAACACCACATTTAATATGACATTTTGATTGAAAGTTCAGGAGGGGATCCCCTCATTGATTTTATGTTGAGTTTTTCCTGTTCCCCACAAAATATCATTGATAGATGCTTTATTGAGATTGAAAACCATGATATGAGAGGTAATTTATTTATATTCATAATGGAAAAAGTAGATTTTTGCGCTAAAATCCATACCTTATAAAGGTATATTGATATGCCTTTTAATAACAATCAAGATGTCATAAGCCAAAACCATGATTTGTAACAAAATATAAAGACATAGGGTAACACCATTTTCCATGTAAAATTCATTTGGAGGTGTCAGACCATATCAAATTTAATGGCATATATATCAGTGGTTTCACTTTTTAATGGGAATCATAGTAGAGACTGTGTTCAAGGTGCTTCACTACCTATGAAAAAAAAATTCTCTTTTCACTTCTTTTTATGATTGATTTTGATATTGTCGCTGGCAAGGAAGCTTTATTTTTTCTTGTTCCCCACAAAATATCATTGGCAGATTCTTTATTGAGATTGAAAACCATGATATGAGAGGTAATTTATCTCTATTCATAGTGGAAGAAGTAGATTTTTCTGCTAAAATTCATATCTTATAAAGGTATATTGATATGCCTTTTAATAAAAATCAATATGTCATAATACAAAACCATGATTTGTAACAAAATATAAAGACACAGGGTAATTCCAAATTCCATGTGAAATTCATTTGGAGGTGTGGGACCATATCAAATTTAATGGCATATATATATCAATGGTTTCACTTTTTAATGGGCATCACATTGGATGGACTCGGTTCAAGGTGCTTCACTACTTGTTAAAGAAATTTTCTATTTGCACTTCGTTTTATGATTGATTGTGATATTGTCGTTGGAAAGTATGCCCATAATTTCAAGGAAGCTTGCTTTGTGGCTCTGGTTTTATCGTTATAGCAGTAAACCCAAATTATAACTAATTGTGGTTCCTGTGATTTGGTAGGTTTGGCAATACCAATCGATAAGAAAACATTGAACCACTTCGGGATCTCAGGATCTAGCCCTCCTAGATCCAGAGAGGGATCTCTCTATAAGGTAAAGAAATAATGTATCTTTAAAGGTCAATTTAAGGTGTTAGGCTAGTTATAGGGCACAAGGGTTGTTGTTTTGTTTTGTTTTGTTTGTTTGGTTGGGAAACATGAAAGAAGGGTTCAATGTGAGGTAAAGGAATGAGTAGAGAAGGATTTTCAGGCAATGGGGAGATAATTCAAAGGAAACACAAGTCCATTGGGAAATGGGGTCATAAAAGGGTTTACTTGAAATTCAAATATCCAAGGCTTTCAACGGGCTAGTCATCTAAAACAGAGGATCTCTTAAGATGATAGTATGGGATGAAACAATAAGGAAATGAAAGGGAATGACAAGGAAAACCTTCCAAGGTGACCACTTCAGAGTAAGTCTAGGGACAGGACATGCCTTATACCTCTATGATCCAAAATCCTAATGAGGCTAACTCTGAAGACAACAATCCAGCAGTCCTCCTGACTACTTTCAGATAATAGAAAACACTTAAGTTCAAACACAGAGTGAAGTCTAAGATCAGAGAAAGACTTTTAACCTTCTCTGCTTTTGGCATTCAACTCAAAGGGATCTTAGAAAGGCTAACTGTTGGATAGGTAACCTAGGGGATAGGAATAATCACTAAATCTCCCTACTCTCCTTTTCTTTCAGCTAAACCAAAAAAGAACATCTAAGAAAAAAACTCTAAATTCATACATCAGTAAGCATGGACAAAACAACTTCTTTTCTGGTTAAATTATGTTGAATTTTTTCTAAGATACACAATTAGTAGAAAACATAAAAGTAAAAAAATGCAGTAAGAATTAGGGTACTTGCAGTAGTATATCCTAAGCTAATTTTACTATTTTCTTATCAGAGAAAATGAACATGATGTAAAACAGAGCGAAACAATGACAAAGAAATAATACATCACCGCTGATTTAGATCAGGATCCAATGAACACACTTGTCATATTAGAAGAGAAAAAACAGTCAAATACATTCTTGTCCAATAGCTTGATATCATCCAGAAATCATCTCCCAACCTATTTACAACTACTACTCACAGAACTCTAACTTAGTGAAACAACTTACAATCAGTGATTTTCAATAACCAACCAACAAACCAACATTTACAATGGATTTCTCATGAGTTCTTATAGGTGAAAGAGTGATAGTAGTGGTAGATAGAACTTAAATGATTCATTAAAACAGAGGGAGAAGTGTCTTCAAAGCCCATTCTGTTCCAAATCTTTACATTAACTTTCAGTACTCTTTTATATGAACTAGGGGTCTTCGGCAGATGGATAATAACTCCAAGGGTATGCTCTATGAATTACTTTCTGGCTGTAGTACTCTGTGAAGATTTGTCTTTCAGGTCTTCCACGCTTCATAACTAATGCACTGACAATTTTTCAGGACTTTCTATCAGAATAGTAACTTCTCTTGATTTTTATGAAAAATAGAGAATGGGTAGTGGTGTTTTGGTCCTTTCTTCAGTAAAAGGAACGTTCTGCTGTTATATCCTCTGCGCTGCTGTGATTAATGATTTGTATTAAATCTGTGCTGACTGTGGATTAGGCCTTTGATTCCTGAATTTGTGCCTTAATCCCTTAAAACTTTGATTAAAACCTTTAATTCTTCACTTATGCTTTGATCTTCTTAATTTAATTGATGTTCTCTATTTTTGTTGTTTACTGTGTTTTTGTTGTTTTGCAGGTGTGCAGAAGGTTTACACAAGTGGAGGTATTTGCTTCAATGAAGAACTTCTTGGGTGCCCTCCTGTACCGAAGAGTTGGAATCATCATTCCTGGCCTTCGTATCATTTTTAAATCCATGGGAAAAACCCCATATAACCTGCAAAAAAACAAAGAAAATTTATGAAATCCTGCGGAAAATGGGTTTAAACACTGCTTTGGGTGGTTTGGGAGCGAGGGTGAATCGGAACCATTGGATTAGAATAACCAACGGTCGAGATTAATCAGTGGGGTCATTCGAGGTTAGATGGTGGGAAAATGAAAATGGAGGCGAAATTAAATCGAGACCGTCTTATCTCAGAGATCGACGGTAGAGAATTCACAATGGAGTGTTTGTGAGAATAGATAGAGGGCAACGAATGGAGGTGAAATACAATGAGAGCCGTTCGATCTCAGAGATCGACGGTTAAGATTAAAGTGGAAAATAACATTTCCGGGGACAGTGGTTTGGTGGAAAAATGGCAGTGGTTTTCGCATTGCGCTTGGGTGGTAAGCGGTTTGCCCAAAAAAAATGCGATACAACACAACGTTTGACGTGTGTCCCTTTGAATACCGCATGTTTCGGAAAAATTTTGGGCATTAACGTTTGGGTGCAAAAATTTTGCGAAACGCAATATCAGCCATCGGATCATCAAAGGTGGATCAGACAGTGTGGAATGGATGCGACGGAGGAAGTTGCACGAATGAGGGGTTCTGGTGGGGTCCACGTTTATTTTGTCACGTAGCAGAAAATTTGAGTGGCGGGGTGAAAATTCAATAGAAAAATGGGTTTCGTTAGGTTAAGTCCCGACCGTTAGATCTTATGGATTAATGGTCGAGATTGAAAGGTATAGCGGAAGTTTTGAACGGGGGATGAGATGTTATATGGTGCGGGATAGATCCTTGCCATTAGATCTATAGAATGGATGGCTGAGATTGCATCGGAAAAATGATTCAAAACCTATTGGACGGAAAGGAGATTGGCGATGCGATTGAATGCTGGTCGTTGGATCGAAAAGGAGATCAACGGTCGGGGTTAATTGGCGGGCGCGATGGTGAATGGATTATGAGCGAAGTGCGATTGAATCTCAGCCATCAGTTCTTGTGGATTCGACAGTCGAGATTAGATCAGGAGATCGGAGGAGGAGGAAAAATGAACAAAGAGAAAAAGCTTTTTGCGATTGTGATTATGCGAGGGTTGTCTGATCTGAGGGATGATCGATGGTCAGGATTTAATTGGAGGGTGTAATGACGGAGGGCCTATGAGCAAAGCGCTATGAGATCCTAGACGTTGGTTCTTGTGGATTCAATGGTCCAAATAAGATCGGCAGGAAATGGGCTCATTGCATCGGAGTTTTGAAATAAACGTTTAACAAAGAAATTGTAAACCCTGATTGTGATTGAGCAATGGGAGCTAGCTCCAAGTCACAGGATGAGGTCACATGCGAAAAAGGGGCTACAGCTATAAGCCTACAGGGGCTTAACTCCTTCATAGTGCAAAAAGGGTGTTTTAGACCCAAAAAAAGGGATTTTCAAGCCAATCTGAGGGTTCCGATAGGCTAAAGGGAGGATTTTAAAACCAAATAAAGGGGAGATATAAGATTTTAAAGGGGATTTTGATGATTTTGAAGATTAGAATGAAGGTTTATAGAGGGTTTTCATGAAGGGAATAAGGATGAAAATGGAGACTTTGTGAGAGTGAAATGGATAAAATGGAGGCCTCTTTGAGAGTAGTTTCTTTCACAAACAGCAAGGCTTATCAATGGAAACAGCAGTGAAGATTTCTTCAAAGGATAGAGGACACATGAAGGCTTCAAGAATGATATATTTACAAAGGAAATGTTTCTCTTGAAGACTTAGAAACATATTTAGCCACCTGTTTGCTATGCCAAAATTTTATAGGTGGCTAACAGTGGCTCCACATGGGGATGGCATCTTCTTGAAGGTGTCAAGAATCTTAGAAATAATCTTTGGGAGTAGGCCAGAGCCTGGTACTCGACCATCTTTCTCTTCTTTGATCAGCTGCTACGAACATGATGGATACTAAATCAGCAGAAACATTTTCCCAAACAACTACCTACCCATCCTACTGTCCTAACATTTTTTCTCCAAGGTGCATTTATACTTGCAGACCTTCTTCATCATATTTTTTTTTATTGAAAGCAAAAACTAATCTAATTCTACGCTTATTTATCCATGAGACCAGATTAAACAATTGGACTCATAGCTTCTCTACCTAAACTAATATCTGCCAGGATTAAACTGTCTCACAGATTTCATTCTCTACATTCTAAAACAGAAATTTAAATACAAACAAACCAGGATTAGACTGTCTAATTTTCTATGGGTCCATGGCATAAAGACAAGCTGCACATGGACTGAACTTTGCAGAAATTGAAAACAAAATTTGAAGGCTTCAGATCAGAAAATCACCAGCATCCTTCCTTCTCCTTGTGACTCAGATTTTGAGCTTGTTAGAGTCACTTTTCTTTCTTCATTTCAGCTCTGATTTTGATCTTATTAGAGCTGCTTCTTCATCTTTTCTCTGTTGGTTCATGTTTTGAGCATATCTGAACCTTTCTCCTTCTATTTTTGTCTTTTTGAATTTCTCTTCAAAGCAAAAATCAACCACTAACTAAATGCTCACAGGCTTAGCTTATTGAGATTCCTACCTACCCTAATCTATCTTGGAAATATCTGTTGTTTTATATGATACAATAGTGCCAGTGCAGCCAGTTAAGTAGTAACAAAAATGAGGAAGAAATCTGACAGCTTGCCAGAGATAACCATGGGGTACTTTGAATGTGGGTCGTCAAAACAAGGCCACCACTAGTGGTGACCATTCCTGATGTATCTAGCTCTTGCAAAGGATCAATGCTTGGGAACTTGAGCCAATCAGGGCCTCCATATACTCTATCACAGGATCAATGAACACATGATGTAAACTTTCTTCTTTTAGGCCTTCCATGACTGGTAAGCTGCCTACATCCTTGACAGCTTTGATCACTGCATTTTGAGTGTGGCTCTTGAAGGCCCAATCATCCTCTTCCTGCACATCAACAAGTAATGTGATTCCTTCTTGCTTAGGGGGAGGGAGATTCTCCAAAAATGCTCTAGGGTATCTGAATTGATAATATTGTTCTTGTGAGTTCAAAACTTCAATTTCAACATCATATCTTTCAACCACCAATTCTAGGAAAAAAAATTTAAGCTGAGGTTCATTGAATTTCGAGCTGAGGGGGATAAACTTTGGAAGGTCCTCAAATTTAATTTTTACCAGTATACTTGATATTCCATAACGAAACTCTTCTATGGGACTTGACTGCATTTTTTCAAATTGATCAGAGTCTTCCATTTTGTGGGGGGATTTGGTCTTTAGTATGTATGATGTTGTGATGAAACTGGTCTCCCAGTGGAGTCTTCTGGTCATTTAGGAACTATAGAGTCACTAGGTGGGGGGTTTAAAATGTTCAAGAAGGTTTACTGTCCACCACAGTAATTAACTACCAAACCAAGGCTAATTTGGCCTTCTGTCCCCAGTGGAGTCGCCATTATGTTGTGGTTCCCGTGATTTGGCAAGTTTGGCAATACCAAATGACAAGACAACATCGAACCACTTTGGGATCTCAGGATCTAGCCCTCCTGGATTCAGAGAGGGATCTCTCTATAAGGTAAAGAAATAATGTATCTTTAAAGGTCAATTTAAGGTGTTAGGCTAGTTATAGGGAACAAGGGTTGTTGTTCTATTTTGTTTTGTTTGTTTGGTTGAGAAACATGAAAGAAGGGTTCAATGTAAGGTAAAGGAATGAGTAGAGAAGGATTTTCGGGCAATGGGAAGATAATTCAAAGGAAACACAAGTCCATTGGGCAATGGGGTCATAAAATGGTTTACTTGCAATTCAAATATCCAAGGCTTTCAAAGGGCTAGTCATCTAAAACAGAGGATCTCTTAAGATGATAGTATGGGATGAAACAATAAGGAAATGAAAGGGAATGACAAGGAAAACCTTCCAAGGTGACCACTTCGGAGTAAGTCTAGGGATAGGACATGCCTTATACCTCTATGATCCAAACTCCTAATGAGGCTAAATCTGAAGACAACAATCCAGCAATCCTCTTGACTACTTTCAGACAATAGAAAACACTTAAGTTCAAACACAGAGTGAAGTCTAAGATTAGAGAAAGACTTTTAACCTTCTCTGCGTTTGGCATTCAACTCAAAGGGATCTTAGAAAGGCTAATTGTTGGATAGGGAACTTAGGGTACAGGAATAATCACTAAATCTCCCTACTATCCTTTTCTTTCAACTAAACCAAACAAAAACATCTAAGAAACAAACTCTAAATTCATACATTATTAAGCATGGACAAACCAACTTCTATACTAGTTAAATTATGTTGAATTTGTTCTAAGATACACAATTAGTAGAAAACATAAAATTAAGAAAATGCAGTAAGCATTAGGGTACTTGCAGCAGTATATCCTAAGCTAATTTTACTGTTTTCTTATCAGAGAAAATGAACATGATGTAAAACATAGCAAAACAATGACAAAGAAAGAATACATCACCACTGATTTATATCAGGATCCGATGAACACACTTGTCATATTAGAAGAGAAAAAACAGTCACATACATTCTTGTCCAATAGCTTGATATCATCCAGAAATCATCTCCCAGCCTATTTACAACTACTACTCACAGAACTCTAACTTAGTGAAACAGCTTACAATCAGTGATTTTCAATAGCCAACCAACCAACCAACATTTACAATGGATTTCTCATGAGTTCTTATAGGTGAAAGAGTGATAGTAGTGGTAGATAGAACCTAAATGATTCATTAAAACAGAGGGAGAAGTGTCTTCGAAGCCCATTCTGTTCCATATCTTTACATTAACTTTCAGTACTCTTTTAGATGAATTAGGGGTCTTTGGCAGATGGATAATAACTCCAAGGGTATGCTCTATGAAGTACTTTCTGGCTGTAGTACTCTGTCTATACTTTGAGACATGAAATGTGAATATTTGTCTTTCAGGTCTTCCATGCTTCATAACTAATGCACTAATAATTTTTTAGGACTTTCTGTCAGAATAGTAACTGCTCTGGATTTTGATGAAAAATAGAGAATGGGTAGTGGTGATTTGGTCCTTTCTTTAGTAAAAGGAACGTTCTGCTGTTATATCCTTTGCGCTGCTGTGATCAATAATTTGTATTAAATCTGTGCTGACTATGGATTAGGCCTTTGATTCCTGAATTTGTGCCTTAATCCCTTAAAACTCTGATTAAAACCTTTAATTCTTCACTTATGCTCTGATCTTCTTAATTTAATTGATGTTCTCTATATTTTGTTGTTTACTGTTTTTTTGTTGTTTTGCAGGCACGCAGAAGGTTTACACAGGTGGAGGTATTTGCTTCAATGAAGAACTCCTTGGGTCCCCTCCTGTACCGAAGGTTAGGAATCGTCATTCCTGGCCTTCGTATCATTTTTAAATCCATGGGAAAAACCCCATATAATCTGTAAAAAAAACAAAGAAAATTTATGAAATCCTACGGAAAATGGGTTTAAACACTGCTTTGGGCGGTTTGGGAGTGAGGGTGAATCGAAATCGTTGGATTAGAATAACCAACGGTCGAGATTAATCGGTGGGGTCATTCAAGGTTAGATGGTGGGAAAACGCAAATGGAGGTGAAATTAAATCGGGACTATCCAATCTCAGAGATCGACGGTGGAGAACTCACAATGGAGCATTTGTGAGAATAGATAGAGGGCAACGAATGGAGGTGAAATACAATGAGAGCCATTCGATCTCAGAGATCGACGGTTAAGATTAAAGCAGAAAATAACATTACGGGGGACAGTGGTTTGGCGGAAAACCAGCAGTGGTTTTCGCATTGTGTTTGGGTGGTAAGCGGTTTCCCCAAAAAAAATGCAATACGACACAACGTTTGATGCATGTCCCTTTGAATACCGCCTGTTTTGGAAAAAATTTGGGCGTTAATGTTTGGGTTCAGAAATTTTGTGAAATGCAATATCAGCCGTCAGATCATCGAAGGTGGATCAGACAGTGCGGAATGGATGCGACGGAGGAAGTTGCACAGATGAGGGGTTATGGTGGGGTCCATGTTTATTTTGTCGCGTAGCGGAAAATTTGAGTGGCAGGGTGAAAATTCAATAGAAAAATGGGTTTCGTTAGGTTAAGTCCCGACCATTAGATCTTATGGACGAACGGTCGAGATTGAAAGGTATAGCGGAAGTTTTGAACGAGGGATGAGATGTTATATGGCGCAGGATAGATCCTGGCCATTGGATCTATAGAATGGATGGCTGAGATTAAATCAGAAAAATGATTCGGAACCTGGTGGATGGAAAGGAGATTGGTGATGTGATTGAATGCTGGCCGTTGGATCAGAAAGGAGATCAACGGTCGAGGTTAATCGGCAGGCGCAATGGTGAATGGATTATGAGTGGAGCGCTATTGAATCTCAACCATCGATTCTTGTGGATTTGACGGTTGAGATTAGATCGGGAGATCGGAGGAGGAGGAAAAATGAACAAAGAGAAAAAGCTTTTTGTGATTGCGATTATGCGAGGGTCGTCCGATCTGAGGGATGATCAACGGTCAGGATTTAATCAGAGGGTGTAATGACGGAGGACCTATGAGCAGAGCGCGATGAGATCCTGGTCATTGGTTCTTGTGGATTCAACGGTCTAGATCAGATCGGCGAGAAAAGGGCTCATCGCATTGGAGTCTTGAAATAAATGTTTAACAAAGAAACTATAAACCCCGATTGTGATTGAGCGATGGGGGTTAGCTCCTGGTCACAGGATGAGGTCACATGCGGAAAAGGGGCTACAGCTGTAATCCCACAGAGGCTTAACTCCTTCATAGTGCAAAAAGGGTGTTTTAGGCCAAAAAACATGGATTTTCAAGCCAATCTGAGGGTTCCGATAGGCTAAAGGGAGTATTTTAAAACCAAATAAAGGGGAGATATAAGGTTTTAAAGGGGAGTTTGATGATTTTGAAGGTTAAAATGAAGGTTTATAGAGGGTTTTCATGAAGGGAATAAGGATGAAAATGGAGACTTTGTGAGATTGAAATGGATGAAATGGAGGCCTCTTTGAGAGCAGTTTCTTTCACAAATAGCAAGGCTTATCAATGGAAACAGCAGTGAAGATTTCTTCAAAGGATATAGGACACATGAAGGCTTCAAGAATGATAGATTTACAAAGGAAATGTTTCTCTTGAAAACTTAGAAACATATTTAGCCACATGTTTGCTATGCCAAAATTGTATAGGTGGCTAACAGTGGCTCCACATGGGGATGGCATCTTCTTGAAGGTGTCAAGAATCTTATAAATAATATTTGGGAGTAGGCCAAAACCTGGTACTCAACCATATTTCTCTTCTTTGATCAGCTGCTACAAACATTATGGATACTAAATCAGCAGAAGCATTTTCCCAAACAACTACCTACCCATCCTACTGTCCTAACATTTTTTCTCCAAGGTGCATTTAGACTTGCAGACCTTCTTCATCATATTTTTTTTTTATTGAAAGAAAAAACTAATCTAATTATACCCTTATTTCTCCATGAGACTAGATTAAACAGTTGGACTCATAGCTTCTCTACCTAAACTAATATCTGCCAGGATTAAACTGTCTGACATATTTCATTCTCTACATTCTAAAACAAAAATTTAAATACAGACAAACCAAGATTAGACTGTCTAATTTGCTGTGGGTCCATGGCATAAAGACAAGCTGCACATGGACTAAAATTTGCAGAAATTGAAAACAAAATTTGAAGGCTTCAGATCAGAAAATCACCAGCATCATTCCTTCTTCTTGTGACTCAGATTTTGAGCTTGTTAGAGTCACTTTTATTTCTTCATTTCAGCTCTGATTTTGATCTTGTTAGAGCTGCTTCTTCATCTTTTCTCTGCTGGTTCAATTTTTGAGCATATCTGAACCTTTCTCTTTCTATTTTTGTCTTTTTGAATTTTTCTTCAAAGCAAAAATCAACAACTAACTAAATGCTCACAGGCTGAGCTTATTGAGATTCCTACCTACCCTAATCTATCTTGGAAATCTCTGTTGTTTTATATGATACAATAGTGCCAGTGCAGCCAGTTAAGTAGTAACAAAAATGAGGAAGAAATCTGACAGCTTGCCAAAGATAACCATGGGGTACTTTGAATGTGGGTCTTAAAAACTAGGGCCACCACCAGTGGTGACCATTCTTGATGTATCTGGCTCTTGCAAAAGATCAATGCTTGGGAAATTGAGCTAAGCAGGGCCTCCATATACTCTATCACAGGATCAATGAACACATGATGTAAACTTTCTTCTTTTAGGCCTTCCATGACTGGTAAGCTACCTGCATCATTGACAACTTTGATCACTGCATTTTGAGTGTGGCTCTTGAAGGCCCAACCATCCTCTTCCTGCACATCAACAAGTAATGTGACTCCTTCTTGCTTAGGGGGAGGGAGATTCTCCAAAAATTCTCTGGGGTCTCTGAATTGATATGATTGTTCTTGTGAGTTCAAAACTTCAATTTCAGCTTCATATCTTTCAACCACCAATTCTAGGAAAAAAAATTTAAGCTGAGGTTCATTGAATTTCGAGCTGAGGGGGATAAACTTTGGAAGGTCCTCACATTTAATTTTTACCAGTATACTTTATATTCCATAACGAAACTCTTCTATGGGACTTGGCTGCATTTTTTCAAATTTCTTAGAGTCTTCCATTTTATGGGGGGATTTGGTCTTTAGTATGGATGATGTTGTGATGAAACTGGTCTCCCAGTGAAGTCTTGTGAAAACAAAGATAATCAGCAGGCCTACTGATCACCAGTGGAGTCATTTTGTCATTTAGGAACTGTGGAGTCGTCAAGTGGGGGGTTTAAAATGTTCAAGAGGGTTTACTGTCCACCACAGTAATTAACTACGAAACCAAGGCTAATTTGGCCTTTTGTCCCCAGTGGAGTCGCCATTATGTTATGGTTCCTGTGATTTGGTAGGTTTGGTAATACCAAATGACAAGACAACATCGAAGCACTTTGGGATCTAAGGATCTAGCCCTCCTGGATCCAAAGAGGGATCTCTCTATAAGGTAAAGAAATAATGTATCTTTAAAGGTCAATTTAAGGTGTTAGGCTAGTTATAGGGCACAAGGGTTGTTGTTTTGTTTTGTTTTTTTTGTTTGGTTGGGAAACATGAAAGAAGGGTTCAATGTAAGGTAAAGGAATGAGTATAGAAGGATTTTCAGGCAATGGTGTCATAAGAGGGTTTACTTGCAATTCAAATATCCAAGGCTTTCAAAGGGCTAGTCATCTAAAACAGAGGATCTCTTAAGATGATAGCATGGGATGAAACAATAAGGAATTGAAAGGGAATGACAAGGAAAAACTTCCAAGGTTACCACTTCAGAGTAAGTCTAGGGACAGGACATCCCTTATACCTCTATGATCCAAACTCCTAATGAGGCTAACTCTGAAGACAATAATCCAGCAGTCCTCATGACTACTTTCAGACAATAGAAAACACTTAAGTTCAAACACAGAGTGAAGTATAAGATCAGAGAAATACTTTTAACCTTCTCTACTTTTGGCATTTAACTCAAAGGGATCTTAGAAAGGATAACTATTGGATAGGGAACTTAGGGGACAGGAATAATCACTAAATCTCCCTACTCTCCTTTTCTTTCAGCTAAACCAAACAAGAGCATCTAAGAAACAAACTCTAAATTCATACATCAGTGAGCATGGACAAACTAACTTCTATACTGGTTAAATTATTTTGAATTCGTTCTAAGATACAAAATTAGCAACAAAAAAAAAAAGTAAGAAAATGCAGTAAGCATTAGGGTACTTGCAGCAGTATATCCTAATCTAATTTTACTGTTTTCTTATCAGAGAAAATGAACATGATGTAAAACAGAACAAAACAATGACAAAGAAAGAATACATCACCACTGATTTAGATTAGGATCCGATGAACACACTTGTCATATAAGAAGAGAAAAACCAGTCACATACATTCTTGTCCAATAGCTTGATATCATCCAGAAATCATCTCCCAGCCTATTTACAACTACTACTCACAAAACTCTAACTTAGTGAAACAACTTACAATCAGTGATTTTCAATAACCAACCAACCAACCAACATTTACAATGGATTTCTCATGAGTTCTTATAGGTGAAAGAGTGATAGTAGTGGTAGATAGAACTTAAATGATTCATTAAAATAGAGGTAGAAGTGTCTTCGAAGCCCATTCTGTTCTATATCTTTACATTAACTTTCAGTACTCTTTTAGATGAATTAGGGGTCTTCGGTAGATGGATAATAACTCCAAGGGTATGCTCTATGAAGTACTTTCTGGCTGTAGTACTTTGTCTGTACTCTGAGACATGAAATGTGCAGATTTGTCTTTCAGGTCTTCCATGCTTCATAACTAATGCACTGACAATTATTTAGGACTTTCTGTCAGAATAGTAACTGCTCTTGATTTTGATGAAAAATAGAGAATGGGTAGTGGTGATTTGGTCCTTTCTTCAGTAAAAGGAACATTCTGCTGTTATATCCTCTGCGCTGTTGTGATCAATGATTTGTATTAAAACTATGCTGACTGTGGATTAGGCCTTTGATTCCTGAATTTGTACCTTAATCCCTTAAAACTCTGATTAAAACCTTTAATTCTACACTTATGCTCTGATCTTCTTAATTTAATTGATTTTCTCTGTTTTTTGTTGTTTACTGTGTTTTTATTGTTTTGCAGGCATGCAGAAGGTTTACACAGGTGGAGGCATTTGCTTCAATGAAGAACTCCTTGGGTCCCCTCCTGTACCGAAGGTTAGGAATCGTCATTCCTGGCCTTCGTATCATTTTTAAATCCATTGGAAAAACCCCATATAACCTGCAAAAAAACAAAGTAAAGTTATGAAATCCTTCGGAAAATGGGTTTAAACAATGCTTTGGGTGGTTTGGGAGCGAGGGTGAATCGGAACCATTGGATTAGAATAACCAACAATTGAGATTAATCGGTGGGGTCATTCGAGGTTAGATGGTGGGCAAATGCAAATGCAGGCGAAATTAAATCGCGACCGTCCGATCTCAGAGATCGACGGTGGAGAACTCACAATGGAGTGTTTGTGAGAATAGATAGAGGTCAACGAATTGAGGTGAAATACAATGAGAGCCATTCGATCTCAGAGATCGACGGTTAAGATTAAAGCGGAAAATAACATTACGGGGGACAGTGGTTTGGCGGAAAACCAGCAGTGGTTTTCGCATTGTGTTTGGGTGGTAAGCGGTTTCCCCACAAAAAATGCAATACGACACAACGTTTGATGCATGTCCCTTTGAATACCGCCTGTTTCGGAAAAAATTTGGGCATTAACGTTTGGGTTCAGAAATTTTGTGAAACGCAATATCAGCCGTTAGATCATCGAAGGTGGATCGGACGGTGCGGAATGGATGCGATGGAGGAAGTTGCACGGATGAGGGGTTCTGGTGGGGTCCACATTTATTTTGTCACGTAGCGGAAAATTTGAGTGGCGGGGTGAAAATTCAATAGAAAAATGGGTTTCGTCAGGTTAAGTCCCGATCGTTAGATCTTATGGACGAACAGTCGAGATTGAAAGGTATAGCGGAATTTTTGAACAGGGGATGAGATGTTATATGGCACGGGATAGATCCTGGCTGTTGGATCTATAGAATGGATGGCTGAGATTGCATCGGAAAAATGATGCGGAACCTAGTGGACAGAAAGGAGATTGGCGATGCAATTGAATGCTAGCCGTTGGATCGGAAAGGAGATCAACGGTCGAGGTTAATCGGCGGGCGAGATGGTGAATGGATTATGAGTGAAGCGCGATTGAATCTTAGCTTTCGGTTCTTGTGGATTCGACGAGCGAGATTATATCGAGAGATCGGAGGAGGATGAAAAATGAACAAAGAGAAAAAGCTTTTTACGATTCCGATTATGCGAGGGCCGTCCGATCTGAGCGATGATCGACGGTCAGGATTTAATCGGGGGGTGTAATGATGGAGGGCCTATGAGCGGAGCGCGATGAGATCCTGGCCATTGGTTCTTGTGGATTCAACGGTCTAGATCAAATCGGCGGGAAAAGGGCTCATCGCATTGGAGTTTTGAAATAAACGTTTAACAAAGAAACTATAAACCTCGATTGCGATTGAGCGATGGGGGTTAGCTCTTGGTCGCGAGATGAGGTCACATGCGGAAAAGGGGCTACAGCTATAAGCCCATAGGGGCTTAACTCCTTCATAGTGCAAAAAGGGTGTTTTAGGCCATAAAACAAGGATTTTCAAGCCAATTTGAGGGTCCCGATAGGCTAAAGGGAGGATTTTAAAACCAAATAAAGGGGAGATATAAGGTTTTAAAGGGGATTTTTATGATTTTGAAGGTTAGAATGAAGGTTTATAGAGGGTTTTCACGAAGGGAATAAGGATGCAAATGGAGACTTTGTGAGAGTGAAATGGATAAAATGGAAGCCTCTTTGAGAGCAGTTTCTTTCACAAACAGCAAGGCTTATCAATGGAAACAGCAGTGAAGATTTCTTCAAAGGATAGAGGACACATGAAGGTTTCAAGAATGATAGATTTACAAAGGAAATGTTTCTCTTGAAGACTTAGAAACATATTTAGCCACCTGTTTGCTATGCCAAAATTTTGTAGGTGGCTAACATAACTAAGATGAAAAAAGTTCAGTATATATATTCCCATATACTTTAGGAATGCATTTGACTAAAATTATCCTCAATAAAACACAAATCTCAGAGAATGGAAGCAACAAAAACCCACAAAAATTGAGAACGTATCTTCAGCAATTGAGAGACAACGCGCAAAACCAGAAATACAATTAGACAAAACCAATGCACAACAACCCACACAAAAATGTTCTATTTGCACTTCGTTTTATGATTGATTGTGATATTGTTGTTGGCAAGTATTCCCATAATTGCAAGGAATATTTCTCTGTGGCATGCAAAGAATGGACTAGGTTCAAGGTATTTGCACTTCGTTTTATGATTGATTGTCATATTGTCACTGGAAATTATAACCATAATTGCAAGGAAGCTTGCTCTATGGCCCGCAAAGAATAGACTGGGTTCAAGGTGCTTCAATGCCTATTAAAGAAATGTTCTATTTGCACTTTGTTTTATTATTGATTGTGATATTTCCGCTGGAAAGTATGCCCATAATTGCTAGGAAGATTCCTCTGTGTCTTTGTTTTTATCATTATAGTAGTAAACCCAAATTATAACTAAGATGAAAAAAGTTCAGTATATATATACTATATGCCATATACTTCAGGAATGCATTTGACAAAAATTCTCCTCAATAAAACAAAAATGTCAGAGAATGGAACCAACAAACACCCACAATAATCAAGAATGTAGCTTCAACAATGGAGAGACAACACCCAAAACCAGAAATAAAATTAGACAAAACCAATACACAACAACCCAACAGTCAAGAAAAACCAATACACATCAACCCAATTGTCAAGAAACCCACACAAAAATATAACACATTATATACTACCACGGAGTTGCTTCTTACTTGGTCTGGACAGCGAGGAGGTTGATAGGAGGAAGAGTACGAGGTGGTTGCGAGGAGGAATATGACGTTGTGGCAACCACGACTCCAGCGACTCGAAAACCTTGCAAAATAACAAAAAGCATAACAAAATAAAAAATATGTTCACAAAAACTTCAGTAAAAACAAAAAGATTCCAACTACCAACACAAAATTACCAACATACACATTGAGTCACAACAAGGCAAAAAAATCATCTACCAACAACTACTAATGGTAAACTAAACTAATGGTGAAGTAAATATTTCTGTGGTCCGAGGGACGCTATATTTATAAATAGTAATTCAGTTGAACTATTATTTCGGCCGAATTATTCTTTGTCGATTTTTATACCTCTGACAAAATAACCAATTAATGTTCGGCATTAATGTAAACGAAAGTAATAGTTTGATTGAATTATTTTTAATAATGCTGGGGAAAAAACACTTTCTTCGGCTGAAAAAGTGCGATTGTGAATTTTTCGAGCGCATTTCTCACAAAAGTGTAACCCAACTTCACATGTTTACCGCCTTACTAGACCAAACAAAGGATTTAGAAGCTTGGATGTCTATTTTCTTAGACTATTGAGCAGTTGGAAGGTTTTCCTAGTTGGGAGAAGAGGTTTGAAGACCCTAGAAGAGGCAAGATAATTATAGTGACTTCATAGGCTTCCTGGAAGAGAGGTCAGACAAATGTTTGTGGAATGAAGGAGTTTCAACAAATCTGTGGTTAGGTGGAGATATATGTGTCATCATGAGTATTCTAGGTAGTTGTAGTACCTTTTCCAAAGTATTATATCACTTGGGATAGGCTAAGGATTTTCCTCTATTGACATGCCTTACCCAGAGAGAAATTTGAGGTTACCTCTTTTGTTCCAGGTCAAAGAGAAACTTGGGGATGGAGTCTATTGGGATGAAAATTATGGAAATTTAGATATTGGAATGCCTCGGCCTTAACCCTTTTCCATATGGTCGACAAAGGGGCCATGACTAAGAGCTATCCAACGAGAGTTATAAGCAAATATATACCCATTATTTAATGATTTGTTATCAAAGGTTGGGTTTTCAGGTATTGGGAGTGCAAGGAGGAGCTATCAAACTATTCCTCCTGATACTACTGAGACAAACATGTCTCAGATGTGGGGGGATACAGGGGGCTTGTAGATGTGGAAGTTGAGAGAGCTAGCTAAAGTGGGTGGGTTTCCACAAGAAAACCTTGTGATACCCTAATGGCCCATATAATGGTGACACCTAGAGTATGTTAATGTGTTGAAGTGGTAGATCTTCAACTGGGCACAACTTTGTGCTCAAAGCTTAGTTTGAGGTGGAATTAATATCATTGGAAATCTGTTAATGAGAATAATATGATGCTAATATCATAAATGAATTTTGAGGTGGTTGTAGAAATAGGAAATATTTCTAACCACATCTCCATAATTTAACTTTGGAGGTCAAGTTTGGACACATCGCAACCTTGATCGGACATTAAGGTGTTGGGTACCTTATAGTAAACATAAAAATATACTATCACAATCCCATCAATAATATAATGTTATTTAAAAATTTACAATTTTTAGTGAAAATTTGAATTTTTTCACATTAATATTCAAAGTTTATAATATAATAAAAGATAGTTTTGCATCTCAATTAATAGTAAATTAATAAAGACTAATTGATATAATTAAAAATCCCAATGGGTTAGATTGGGTGGTTGAGAAATATGAATTACAAGAATGAGGTTTTGGGGTCAAGGGTTTGATATATTTATACATACTATCGCGCCTTACTTGATGTCGCCATTGGAGAAACATTACCAAAATGTTTGCCTAGTTATTATATTTCATTGAAAAAATTTAATTGAATTCTTTTTGTTCAGTCATAAGTATTGCTATTTTACATGGATCAATTATTAAGCATATAAAAGAAATATTTTTAACGTTTTTATCTATTATAAAAAACTATTATATAAAAAGAATAAAAAATTAAATTACATCCATTTTACGTATGATTTGTGAATTGAAGAAAATAAAATATCATGACATAAGTAAATCTTGATGAGATAAGTAAAAAATGCATATTTCTTGGGTGGGATGATCATTCAAAGGAATAAAAATTACATAATATCATCATAAAGAATATAACAACCGATAAAGATGTTGAATTCAAAGAAAATGAGGCATGGGATGGAAGCATGGAAAAGAATATAACTATTGGACCAACAATACCTCAAATAGAACTTAGAAGATGAAGGGAAGGATAAGATTGCATAAGGAGTACAACAAGGATGAAAAATGCAGTTATCAACTAGAGGTACTTTAACTTGAACTCTAATAATTTTTATTCAAGGTGAACCATCTTCCCTAGTAGTGCAATCTACTCATAATTCCGAATCTATTAGTGAATCTAATCCTACAATTACTTCGCTAAGATATAGAAGTACTATAATTTTGAGAGAAATTTATGAATATCTACATGTACATTTGAATTGTGCATTGTTTATTATCAATCCACATGTTTTAAAGAAGAAATTAAAGAAGGAAATCAGGTCAAAGAAATGGATGATGAGATTGATTCCATAGAGAAAAACGATACATTGGATCTAACATAACTACTAAAAGGTAATTATTGAATTTCTATAAAATGGGCTTACAAAACAAAGCTCGGTGAGAAAGGAGAAGTATAATTCTACATTGATAGAACATGGATGTTCTTATCAAGGTGGAGTGGATTATAGTGAGACCTTTGCCTCAGTTTCAAGGTAAAATATAGTTATATTTGTCTACTCCATAACATCTCAAAACAAGTGGAAAGTATATCAAGTAGATGTATAATCAAAATTCTTAAATTGTATTTTAGAAGAAGAAGTATATGTGAAGCAATAATAGGGATATGTAATAAAAGGACAAGATATATTTTATAAATTGAATAAATCACTTTATGGACTTAAGCAAGCTCCTAGAGCTTGGTATAGTAGGATCAATTCATATTTGATCAACAATGGATTAGTAGAAGAAACAACGAGCTTACATTAAATAAAATTGTAAATACGCAAGGTCAAATTTTAATTGTTTGTTTGTATGTTAATGATTTGATCTTCATTAGAAATATATTAGCGGAAAAGTTTAAATCAACCATGAATAAAAAATGTGAAATGATTTATTTCAGGTTAATGAGATATTTTCTTACTATTGAAGTCATTCAATTAGATCTAGGTCCAACAAATTATGTCATGGATATGCTGAAGAGGTTCAGGATGATGAGTTGCAAACTAGCACCAATTCCAATTGCAATAGACACAAAGATTAGAAAAGCGAATATGGGATCCAACATAGATATAACTCTATTCAAGAGATTGATTAGCAGCCTCATGTTTCTCACTATTACTAGGATGGACATTATGTATGCTACCTAGTTTGATTTCTAGGTTCATGGACTCTCCAAAACACTCAAACTGAAAAGTTGAAAAAAAAACTTGAGATATATTGTTATAATGATAGGGTATTGTATATTATACACTAGCACTAGTAATATTTTTTTGGTTGGATATACTTACAATGATTTTGTAAGTGATGCAAGGATTCTGCACAAAACAGATCCTTGCGCACAATGATAGAGTGTGTGTTCTCCTTACAGGAAATCCTTAATCGCAATCTTCACTAAAGTGTAATTAGAATTAATTTAAAATACATATGCAGAGAGATCCAAACCATAACAAAATAATTACATAAATTACAACCAGAAATTACAAATGCAAACCCTTCCTTGGCCGAATATTACAATTTTTGACCTCTCGGCTCTCGGCCCTTTACATAAACTCTCACACCACTTCTCTCTATCTCTATATGCCTCTCTCTGTCCTACATCCTCACAAAAGCTTCATATTTATACATAATTATGAATTAATTCCAATCCATGATTTCCTCCACACATATCTCAGCCAAACTCTAAAATAGATTTATCCCTGATTTGACTCAACTAAGTTCCATTTAAGAAATTCCTAATCCCTAAATTATCTATCGAACTCAATTCCACTCATATTCTCAATTAATTAAGAGAATATTTACAATAATCCTCACACTCATATTTTTCTCTCTTAATTTATTAAAAATGAGCATAATAATTTATAAAATAATTAAAAAGACATCACCCCCTAATTATACAATATTTTAATGAAAATCAAGCAGGATGCTGCTGCATCAGACTCCCCATGTAGAGAAGTTTCCATAGACTCCTGTCTATGAGGTTTGTCACTTTTTTGTAATAATGTCACAACCACAAGTCTTAATAACTTGCTACCTCCAGGATTCCAAACTCTGTTTTTCCGCTAGTCTTTTAATGTATCAACTCCATTTTGTAAATTTGCACAGAATTTCTAGAATAGTATTTTCAGAATACTATTGAATGTAACTCTCACTTTTCCATACCAAATAATCTTTATTTATGGAATTACAAACTTGTATAGAATCATTGATACCCATTCTTCTGGTCTCCAAACTCTGAAAGAATCTCGAACTGGCTATACATCAGCATCACTCATTCTATCAACCGGATTCCATCGACCTCTCCAACAATGTCTTTCGCCAATTCCTCAGAGTAATTCCTCTTTGTTTGATGTTTCCATCTCCAATTATACTGAACACTCAACTTTTTGAAATGAATAATAATCAAGAACTTCTTCTTGATCGCAACTATAGTCATTGATTACTCCTATAGTAACAAATCTCTCATCAAGTGTTCTACCTGCATTCATCAATAAAATATTAATTTTAAAAGGATAAGACCTTTTGGCCTCTTTTGATGCTTCATGCACTAATTTCCCATCATAGACCTTCTGGATTTCAGTAAATCCTCTTTTGAATTGCCGGCTGCTTTCATCTTTATCCTGCTGGATTAACACTATTGTTTCCTTTATGTCTCTAAGGACATAACTTTCTTGCTGCTCTTGATCTTTCACCTCATTTTTAAATAATTTTTGTTCAATTTCTCTTATTTCAGCATCATATTCATTAATGTTGTCTTCTGTACCTACAACCACATTATTATTTGAAAATTCAAAACGTTCACATAAATCTATAAACATCCTTATCATGCACGGTAACTGCAATCTCTCCTTTATCAGGTTCTGCAAGTTTCATCTCCCCTTCAAGTTCCTTAAGCCATCATTCCAAGAACTCTATTTCCATGTGAAATATTTCCATCATTTCATCACAAATTTCATTCTCGGTTTCATTCTTCCTCTGGAAATCCTCCTGATTTATCCTATTTTCTGTATCATCACATTGCAAAATTATGTCATCAATTTCATTAAAAAAATTCATTTGTTTACCTCCTTGGAATATCACTTCGGCATTTTCATTATGCTTTTGCTCAATAACAGCTTCAACTGGTTGTCTTA
Source organism: Pinus albicaulis (assembly GCA_034641835.2). Lineage (NCBI taxonomy): Eukaryota > Viridiplantae > Streptophyta > Pinopsida > Pinales > Pinaceae > Pinus > Pinus albicaulis. Next base: position 20,619,116 of record CM076582.1, on the reverse strand, counting down.
CACCAAACAAGAATTCATCTATGATTTCGTTCTGCTTCAATAAATCAGTACCTTCCTTCTCTGAAAGGCATTCTCCATCATACTTCACCTCAAAGGCTTCATTTATCTCTATGACAGTTTCACCAGACTGTCCACCATCTTCTACACATCCTTCAAAAATACAAAAACTATGAGATTTAAAAATACAAGGCTTCATAGCCTCATCTGCTTCTCTTGTCAAAAATTCTTTTGAACCATTCCAATAGTCCATGAGATCTTTCTCATTGATCTCTTCACCCAGAATTTCACCTTGTTCTGGGCCACAAATGGAAACTTCCATTTTCAACTCAGCCTCTCTGAATTCTTCACATCTCGATTGAACACTCATCATCTGCTCAAGCTTCCTTAGCTCTTCTTTCAAATGTATTTTTACTCGTTGTTCCCTCTTTTCATGTAGTCTCTGCCACTTCACTTTCTTCGTCATGGTCCAACCATGTCCCTGGTATTTCTTGTTTCTTTGCAACAATTCCATCAATAACTCAAGGTGAATTGTTATCTTCGCTTTCTCCCTCTCATACTCTTCATCAGTCAACTGCTTACATATACCATTTGCCTGGGAATTTTCCTTCTTCTTTCTTCTGCTGCGGTCTTTCTCAGAACCTCTGAAATGACTATCACCAATCATCTTCTCCTCCTTTGTGAACTTCATCTGTTCACGTGTGGATTTCATTTAATCCAATTTTCAGCAAGCCTTCCTACTTTCCATCCAACAATACAAGCTCTCTTCCTGTGCTTGACCTCTTGCGGTTCTTTGTCTTGGAATCATTTCTGGAAACTCTCTTGCTCCTCTTTGCTGCAAACAACAACTGGAGTATTTCATGTGTTATAATGACCAAAATCTTTGGGTGTCGAGCTCCACCGGTCATGCACCCAATTACATTCAAACCTTTCACTTGACTTATGACTCTTTGACTCCAGACTTGACATCAAATCTTCATCTTGGATGAAAAATACACCCTCTTCTACAATAACTCAATGGTTTAACATGACCCAAGCTATCCAAATTTCTTCATTTGACCTTAACATCTTATTTGACTTCAAGGCTTGACCCAATAATTACAATAGTGGATATTTTGACTCTAATTCAAGTTATATAACACACCAATGAACATCCACCCTTAATACATTCTCATGATGTAAAATCTTCACTCCACCAATTCTCTTTCATACTCCATTCTTACTAATTACATCATGATACTTTAGGCTTTAAATTGAAATGCAATCCACTTTTCCCAAGATTTATTTTATGGTGAAAATAAAATAAATCATTGATTTCCAACATTTAAAATACCTCTTTGAAATGAATGATCATACCTTATTCTCCCTTCAAGGTTATTTAATAAACCTTCTCTTTGCAATTTCACTCTCCTGATTTCACTCTTCTGTGTCATTCTTATCACTGTGAATATTCACATGCCCTTCATACCATAGCCTCTTCAACACGCTCATCATCTTAGCGAAAATAGTTTTTATGTACTTCCATGCATTTTCTTCTTTGCAGTGACGGTTCTCATGAAACATCGTCTCTCTTCAGTTCCCAAAAACAATTCCCTCATAGGAATTTTCTAAACTTCCTTTTAACATGGTGGCATCAACATATTGCTCCAGCAGCAACAAACACAAACTTCACTATCTTCTGAACAAAACAATGTCAACACTTTCATACGCACCACAAGAAGTGATCAATTATGATATTTAACTCATGGAAATCATAAATGCTCCTTTACAGACTTGCTCCTCCATGTCTTAAAAATTTTTACGAAGAATTCTTTTTTCTTTTAAGCTATGGTTATAAACCCATATACATCTACTTAATCTAAAACATTTGCACTTTATATCTGATTATGGGCTAAACAATATTTCAACATGTATATCATCTCTATTTAAAGGAAAGGTTTACCTTCAGGTTTGTAACCTTGGCTACAAGAATCAAATGCTGACATAATATGTTAGCCCACAGCCTTACCAGTGCAACCTATGTTGTTGATTTCTCCAATCAATCCACACTACACCCTGTGGACTTGATCATGATGAAAATATGCTCCATAATGAATCTGCCGAGAGTTAAAACAGCAAGAAAATGCTGGAAAAACACATTCACTCGTGTGAAATTTCATCATTCTTTGCAACATGGATGAACGAAGATAGAAGATAGTAATTGACCCAAGACGTAATATTGGACTTTTTTTTGAAAGAATTGCATTTGATAAAAAAATTAAATTTGCGGTTGAATCAATATTGGACACATTGGTATTTCAATCTCCATCCTTTGTCATACATGGTTACCTTAGCATAGCTTCGAACCGTGATCTCCAAAACCATTTTCATTGCTGGAAGTTGTGAGGTTCCATAGCCGCCATTGCTTCTTGTACTCATAATCCAATTTGAAATTCATGTACACACCTTTCTTATTCGAGTTGAATCCGTATTCATTCATGAATTCCTGAAATTTAAATTCGTTTGGAGTGGAATTATCTTGGCATTTGTAATCATCAATTTTAGAAGCTGAAAAAATTCAAATGTATTCTCAGTGCTTTGTTTCAAAAAATTTGCAAACCTCTACCATAATCAATCAACCTCCATTCCACGCACCATGGCTTCAAAAAATGTTGCATTTACACAACTGTTTCATGCCCGATGCAAGTTACTCCTCACATGTTGACTAATACCGCACATTGATAAATACACATAGCTTGTGCTCATACCCATAACGTTAGCACAGGTTGTAAGTAGTAATTGATTCAAAATGAAGCAGGTTTCCTAGAACCTGAAGCTACAACTTACCTACAATCTGCTCTTCTCTTCGCTGCAAAGAGATTTAGCTTAGTTCCTCCTCCGCTCCAGAATAAGTTATCGAAGATCCAAATTTTTTGCTCCATACACCCCTCGAATAGTTGTATATTCAAGATAGCCAACAAACAGATGCAATGTTCAACCTACCAGCGAGTAGATGTAGCTTTCAATCAGGTAAGCAGTCGACTAGTCGAGCTTCTCTACATAGAAACCACCTCACACTATGCAAACAACGTTCTCACAACTATGTTAGCCACATTTTTTTTTGTTTGTGGCATCTATTAAAACTTATACAGTTTCCACTTCAAATGTTTCTCCTTACGCTCGAACTCACCGAATCTTTATCCATGCAAAATTATATGGAAACACACTGTTTCTCTTTTGATCAAAGCCAGTGACTATCCACGTGCTATTCGAGGCAGTGATATCAATAATTTAAAATGATTGGGAAACAATTTGTCTCAAGCAACTCCACGCTTTTCTCTAGGTGTCACTCAATCTATGCAAATCCTCTAGCAATTGAATTCTATAGCGAGCTCCCACAGAGTTTGGTAACACATAGAATTACACTTTTCTTCTTCAAAATGCCCTTTCGAAAATAGCTCATGTCCTCTAAAACTCTTACGTATTATATCTCCGACAGATCTTCACAGAGTGATCAACAAGCATGAACGTTTCGACTTTGATACCAAATGATGCAAGATTTTGCACAAAACAGATCCTTGCACACAATAATAGAGTGTGTGTTCTTCTTATAGGAAATCCTTAATCGCAATCTTCACTAAAGTCTACTTAGACTTAATTTAAAATACATATGCAGAGAAATCCAAACCATAACAAAATAATTGCATAAATTACAACCAGAAATTACAAATGCAAACCCTTCCTTGGCTAAATATTACAATGTTGGCTCCTCGACTCTCGGCCCTTTCCATAAACTCTCACACCACTTCTCTCTATCTCTCCGTGTCTCTCTCTGTCCTCCATCCTCACACAAGCTTCATATTTATACATAATTATGAATTATTTCCAATCCATGATTTCCTCCACACAAATCTCAACCAAACTCTAAAATAGATTTATCCCTTATTTGACTCAACTAAGTTCCATTTAAGGAATTCCTAATCCCTAAATTATCTATCCAAATCAATTCCACTCATATTCTCAATTAATTAAGAGAATATTTACAATAATCCTCACACTCAGATTTTTCTCTCTTAATTTATTAAAAATGAGCATCATAATTTATAAAATAATTAAAAAGACATCACCCCCTAATTACACAATATTTTAATGAAAATAAAGCAGGATGCTCCTGCATCAGTAGGTAACATGGATGATAGGAAGATTACTCTAGGATATGTTTTCCATATTGTTTTAGGTGTGATTTCATGGACATATAGGAAGTAACCAATTGTGACTATCTCATTAGCAAAAGCTAATTATATAGCAGCAATAACATCAACTTGCCAAGAAATTTGATTATGTAGAGTATTGGGTGATATAAAATAAGAAAAAGGACCAATACCAGTGTATTATAACAAAAAATCAAAATACATATATCAAACAATCATGTTTTTCATTAGAAAAGTAAGCATATTGATATAAGATCTCACTTCATTAGGGATCTTGTAACAATGGAGAAATTTACTTAGAATATTGTAGATCAAAAGATCAATTGGTTGACATATATATAATGCCATTTGAAAGAGATATTTGAGTTTTGTAGAAATATTATAGGTGTTGTATAAATTTCTAACTGAGACTTAGACTAGCAGGTGATGATGTCATGATTGTAAGCCCATAGAGGCATTATGAAATGTTTAGTATTAGAATTGTTAGTGGTCGCATTTAATGAAAGGGGAGTTCTGGCATTTGTTAACTATTCATGTGCATGTAAAAAGTATATATACATGTAAAAGATTCTCTAAAAATCTTAATGAACATGTAGAAAGGTCTAGAAAAGATAAAAAAAATCTAAAGTGATTATTATTAACAAACCAAGGTCCTTTTAGAGGATCCCTCGATAATAAGTTTGGTCTATTTGTATTTATATTTTTGTTCTCATGAAATTTAAACATTCAAATTGTAGAGTCACAACACAACTCTCTTTTGTAGTGAAAGTTGTATCATTATATCCTGTAGCAAATTGAATTTCCCTCCTACGTTGACAATATTTGTTGCAACTTACTCTCCTAGTTTACCAATTTAATTTCGCATTGAAGTCAATAATATTTCCTTCTACAATAGATCATATTCAATATCTAACACAAAGTTTGGTTTATAAAGTGATGCAATACATCCTGGGAGAGGAAACTAGACCAAAAATCATGTAGCTATAGTGTATCATTTAGGTAGAATTGTTAGAAAACTAGGATGATTGTCAATAACTGAGTTGGGTAACTGTTAAATTTGATATGTAATTCAATTTGTATCTTAAAGTTTTTGCTATAGTATGTAACTCTTACTTGTCATTTCTGTGATCTTATCTAGGTTCATTAGAGAACTTTTGAGGTCTAAAATGGGTCTCCTAAGAAAAATGTACAACCAAAATAGACTTTATAAGAACCAATAAGATTTAAGATGATGATGCCAACCATGGGGGATGATTCACCATTTTTGGGGTAAAAAAGTAAAAATATTAAAAAATAATAAAATAATAAAATTATTTTTTCAACTTGTATTTTCAACTTATCTCCCTAAGTTTTTATTCAAATTTCGAGTGGGAGTACTCGTTGGATGAAAAATTCAATTCCTCATCCAAGGAGTACCCATGTTGCATACTTTCAATGGACCTTGCTACATGAAAAATGAGAAATACATGAAAAATCGTGATTGCAATCACTGTTTTCATGTATTTCTCATTTTTCGTGTAGCAAGGTCAGTCGAAAGTATACAACATGAGTACTCCTTGGATTAAGAATCAAATTCTGCATCCAATAAGTGTTCCCACTCGAAATTTGAGTAAAACCATAGGGAGATAAGTTGAAAAAAGTAATTTTTTCTTTTTTCCCTCCAAAATTTGATGATGTAATCAAATCTTTATTATTTCCACTATTATTTTATAATTTCCTTAGGAGGCCCATTTTAGACCTCAAAATTCCCCTAATGGTTATGATTATTGGTCTTGATTAAGTATAATGGTGTCTTGAAATGATTTTGTTCCTATTATTTAAGAGTTGGTTAGATATATTTGGTTTGAGAGGTATTCTCCAACTAGGTAGCTTCCTACATTGGTGTGTAGTTGAGATATTTTCTCAACTAGTTGATTGTGTGATCAATGTAATTTCTCTATCTTGAGAAATTATTCATGTATTTATATGTGTAACATTATTTTGATTAATTAATTGAGAGAGTGCTTATGCATTTATAATTTGATACCAGAGCAAGTATGGGCCTGACTCTCTCATAGGAGGGCCCAACATCATAAGAGAGTAAAGTAGTATGCTTGTGAGTGTTTTGGTTTTCCATCAAAATGTGGAATTTTCTATAGTTTAGGAAGTGATAATTTGATGTTTCTTGGAGATGTTGTAGTAGTTTTAGAGTATTGTGGATTTTCTAGACAATATAAGTTACCTTTGCAGATTAGAAGAGAAAGCCATTGTAGGGAATTTATATGTCTAGATTATAAGCCATTGTGGAATGATGTGCTATGTGGAGAAGTCGATGGATTGTTGACTAGTTGACCTGACGGATGCTTATTATAGCCTGAAAGCCAATATCACCCTTCGTTGAACTACCAAAGTTTTTTTTGACAACCTGTAATATTTATACTATTGGCTTCAACAGAAAATGTATAATAGGATCTTCAAGAAAATCTTATTTGATCACCATGATATATTTCAAGCTACTGGAAATTTATTTTATTTCTACCATTTACATCAGGAGGATCATGATGGTGGTATGTGATTTGCAAGATTAGTCCAAGGGTGATTGAACTTGAAACTTTTTGTGAGGTATACCATCCATCCTTATGTTTTAAATATGCATATATTTTAAAAAAATGGTCAATGTTGAACAGATAAGGTGAAAGGTAAAGGTCTTGACATTTTCATGTATGGGTGAAAATTTGTTTTCATTTTGGGTAATTCATGAGTTATGTGTCACTATTACATGCCTATGGGCCACTTTGGAAAATTTTGTTGCAAGAAGAGACTAAGTGCATTTTTTGGGTGAAGGAAAATGAGTTTCAAAGTAAAGTTGAAAATTGAGTTTGTAAAGGATTTTGAATGCATGTTTTACATTTATAATTGAAATCACGTGTTGTAGGGTTTGCATGATTGGTTATACTTGACACCCTAGAAGTTTTGGTCCAGGTTGTAAAAGTTTCAATTTCCCCAGGTGTTTTGTAAGCCCTCTTGATTCAAGCCTAAATAGACTAATGGGGTAACACATGTAATCATGTGGCATTATCCTTCTTATAGGGAGGATGTGACATTATGTTATAAAATAAATCACTCAAAATATATGAGTGTGGAAAGTGGACTTGTATCGAAGTTTGATGTGGCATCAGAGAATTGTCTCTTCGATTAAGAGGGGGGAATGTGAGATGGAGTAATATTAGAATGCACTAAAGGTTTGGACCAAGTTAGAGAGAGTTTAATATGTTGATAAACCATGTAGGTGAAAAGGATTTCTAGAGAACTGGTGGGTAAACTGGATGGTACCCATGCATATTAGTAGATGTTTTGTTTCTTTAATATGGATGACAATGATCATTTTTTTGTGGGAAGAAGAAGAAATTCAGTATGTGTTGGTACCAAAGGAAGAAGAAGAAATCCTATAGTGAAGAAAGTGCAAGTGAAGATGTGATCCTTGATGCAGTAGAAGAGAACAACTCATGATAGTACTGTGAAGATGACAAAAGTGGACATCAAATGATGATGGACAATTAAAGATAAAAGTTTGTAAGTGTTTTGGAATGGACTAGTGACTATATTGTAATGTGATTCAGTCATTGTGTTTGTAAGAAAGTCCATGCTCTCATGTTTGAGCTGATGTATTGGTTCTAGAGAATGTTTAAGTATTATGTACCTTGTATCTCCATGAATGGAGCATGTGAATTGTATGTACCTCAGTCAATAATGATGTAATGAGGCATGTGTACCCTTGGAATTTACCATTTTGAAAAGTTTGTGGTAATCTAAAACCACTTTTTCGTGCAGGTTTGTGGTAAGCCAAAAACTGTATGATAGAGAAAAGTTTGTGGCTAGTAAGAAACCACTTGGTGTGATGGTTTGTGGTCATCCAAAGCCACTTGATGCATTGTTTGTAGTTAGCATGAACCACATGAGGATGTAGGGTCATTCACAAAGCTCGATTGTGGAAAAATTCGTCAATTGAGGCAATCCATACATGAAAATATTGAGGTAGTTAAGAAGATTGCAAGACATGAAAAAGGGGTTTGTTTAGGGGTAGAGTAACCATTAAGGATGTGATGAAGAAACATAAGTTTGCAAGAAAAAGGGAACACGTGGATAGAGATTCCTATAGAGTTTTGTTCCTTGGAAGTTTGACGTAGGCGCATTGGGAGCATGGTTGAGGGTAAGCTGAGAGGACTCAAAGCATGGTTACAAGTAAGCTCAGAAAACCTAGAGCATGGTTATGGGTAAGATTATAAAACCTAGGATGATGGTGATGCAAGGGAAGTTAAAAGTCCAAATATGGGTGTGGTGATATGTTATTTAAGGATGGTTGAATTATCCATGTACATGAAGGGACATCCTAGTATATTATTAGTTGCAATGACTCATTACACATGCATTCTGATGGATGGTTATTTGAAATTAACATTCTAATAATGTTTGTAAATGCGAAATTGAACCATAGATAGACTTTGCTAATCAAAATGTGATTCAATTCATAATGCATCATGTGTTGAAAAAGAGAATATATTGGTGAAGACCTTGATTGATGAAGATTAAAAAAAGTAGTCAAAAAGGGAGAATTTAAAGTATGTAACTTTTACTTTCCATGTTCGTGATCTTTTGGACATTAGAAAAAGTGATTTTTTAAAATAATTGTGTTCCTATTATTTAGATAGAATAAAAAATATTTTGGAAATAAAACCTAATTTATGTGTTTCAGATATTTGTTCAAGAGTACTATGAAATTAATTTTTTTATATTGAAAACTCATTCATATATTTCTATATCAATAACATTATTTGATTAATTAATAAAAAAAATAATTATATATTTCCCATATATAAAAGGAAGTGGAAAACTCAGTTTTGTTTTGATGGGGTGAAATAATATTGTAAACTATAATTTTGTTTAGCCTCGGAAAATGCCTATTCCCACACCATTACACGATAGACCATATCATCTGGTCATGCCTTTTCCAAAATATTTCCGTCTTGTCAGGATTTTGGCTCCACGTTCCTAAGGTCAATGACTAAAAAATTGCAAAGAAACTCATCAAAGGACGAAATTGTAATGTAGCATCTTTGAAATGTTGTTTTTCAATGATAAAGTGGAAAAATTTATTGCTAAAATACTCAAAGGCTCTGTCTAGTGAACTTCTCGGAAGAAATGATATCCTATCTTAAGAGTTATAACTAGCAATTGCACCAAGAGGTGCAAAGGAACGCCGGGGCGGTAGATATGTAAGGGAAGTAATTTAATCAGAATAAAAAGTTTGTGACGATATGGAATATTGGATTTTAAACTGTCAAACATATTTTTTGTTTTCTGTTATCCCTAGATAGGTAATATAAACTCTCTATGTAAATATGAAGATGTCTTGATTTTGTGTCTATGTAAATATGAAAATGAGTTTGGAATAAAATTATTTGAAAAAATGAAATTGATCAGATTCTAGATGTGAATAGTTTTGTGGTATATGAGAGGTAAAATGTGTAATAACTAAAGGAGTTGAATGTTTTGTGGTATATGAGAGGTAAAATGTGTAATAACTAAAGGAGCTGAATATTTTCTTCGTTTGTGACGATATGGAATTTTGGATTTTATTTTTAATAGAAATAAAAATTATTAATTTAATATTATTAAATTTTTATTTATTTGATTTGATTTTTATTTAATTTAATTTGTTTATTTATTTATTTTTATTTTTTTTAATCTTTATTTTATTTTATTTCTATTTATTTATTTATTTTATTTTTATGTTTTAATTAAAAAATTTATTTATCTATTTTATTTGTATTTTTAATTTTATCTTTATTTTAAATTCGGAAAACAATTTTGAACAACAATACTCTACCTTAATAATCATCCAAATAGCCACACAATTACAGATTCACATAAATAAGTTTTATTATCATCTAAAATTAAAACCTAAACCATTACCATTTTATCTTCAGAAGTGCATCCCTGATCCGCTGAAATATCAGAATTTGTTACACTGCCAGTGGGCCAACCATTGACAAAAGAACTACTGCCACTAGATTGACTTCCTACTGTAAGCGAGATTCATTTACCTGTCTACCAGACTACCAAATTTATTCCAAGGACCTGTGTTGAACATATCAAGTGGCAGTAAAAATTGTACAAACAAAGAACAGAATAAAGCAGGGATATTATTATAAATCAACTACATCATTATGAGATACAAGACACGCATCTTTATTAGAAGTAACTTCAATTCCACCATTTGACAGCCTTATAGATGGGTTGTAGTCTAAAATCTTTGAACATGACTCAGTTTGACATAACCTTGGTTGGCCAGCAGAGTGAAATTTCTGTTGTACCAGACCACTTCTTTTTTCATATTTAGGCCATGAATTATGTTGTAGCTCCATACCTCCCTCTTCTTTCACCTCAGCCATGTTTCTGGAAAATAAATTGCCACTGCTTAGAAGAGTTCTATCCATCAATTCCATGTCAGCAACCACAAGCTTCTTACTAGGGGCATTGCATGAGGTTTCAATTTGCCCTTCAGCAGCCTCATCTGGACTGGAAATTGCCAAAGCAGAATCATAAGCTCCCAACTTGCCTTGGGAAGCCCATCGTTTCTGACGGTAGAAAATGGGTTCATCTACTTTTTCTGTCATAGACATTAACTTCGAGTCTTCTGGCATATGTGACTCACTATTCTCCTTAACCTCTAGTGAGATCTTGGCACTTACATCCACTGGGGATGCCGACCTTCCTCCCTTCAGATTTTGGTCTTCATTTCCTTGTGACAAAAGCTTTACAGATGACCCAGACAAACCTCGAAACATTCTGAATGATACAACCTTCAAACACTCGTGTCCTCCTGTACTCGCCACAACATTATTGCCATTATTAGTTTCCTCCCCTAAAATTATTTTGCAACAATCCATGTTTCTGCTCCTCAATTTAATTGTTAAATCTCCAGTAACATCACTTTCACTTTTGTGCAGGATGTGACATGATAATCCCAAAGCTGAGTCAAATGACGCTGTCTTATGATGAATAAAGCCCAAATTTGAAGGATTGACCTTCTCAAATTGATCTCTTTCTTCACATAAAGTTGTATTTGGTTCAACTTGGTCAGGTATTTTTTCATTTTAGGACAAACGGAAATTTCTCCAAGACCTATTCCAATAGCATTGGCATCCTCTGTTTCACATCTCAATGGAACATCCATAACAGTCATGTCATTGGCATCGGCTTTCAATGACAACTTATGACCTGTTCCTTCTATAGAAGGGCTATCTGGGGCATCTTGAACCACTCCACTAGCAATGACAGAAATTGGATGACATCCCTGATCACTGAATACTGATCTTTCAAACACATTACTACGTTTTGAGGGATGAGGGGCATCAGAGAAGCCACTTTTACCACAGTAACGAGGATTGGAGAGTATCTCTTGAACCAATGTAGGTGTACTTTTTACACTGTCATCTAGTAAATCGACCTTTCCAGAAAATATTTCTTTGAATCGGGATGCTACCATCTCTTGAGGCGTACATGTTGCGTTACTAACTAAAGTTGTATGTATCGGTATGGCATCCATGCTCTTTCGGTTTTCTAATGGCGTTAAAACAGATGGCACTTTTCTTTCAGCATTTTCTTCAACCAGATAGAAATTATCCTTAGGTTGATTCTAGAAATCCACTGGGTGCTCTTCTTCTCTCAGTTTTAGTTGAGTGCTCTCGATCAGATCTGAGATTTCATGTTGTTGGACATTTTCCATCACATTCGGCATCTCCTGCTTGAGGGAAGTATTAGTCAAATTCGAGGTCAGCATCACAACTGTCAACAATTCTTCGAAAATCATCCATTGGAACTGTCTCTACTTCCACGCATCTTTCGACATTTTCCGAGGTGTCTTTTTCCACTTGAGCATTCTTATGATCAATATCTTCTGAACCTCTGGAACCTGGTTCAAAGGATGCATATGTCACCTTTGATTTCTTCGTGGCTCCTTCTGTGCAACCAAAGTCATCTCTTTGGGCATGGTCCTCGATTTGTGAATGGTTCACTAAAGGTGATGAGTGATCTTCATTTTGCATTCATTTCATCGCAAAAGAGAGCTTGACTTCAACTTGAGATTCAGCAACAACAGGAGAGGACTCGTTTCGAGTCTGAGATTTGGTCATCTTTGGTGATGCCAATAACTGATCTTCAATTTCTGATGCTCTGATGTCCACACGCTTGTGTTTCTGCCGATATATGAATCATACAAAACACAAAATCCCACTCTTATAGCCTCGTTTATTTCCTGATCAATTTGCATTAACCGTGAAATATTATGCCTTTTTCTCAACCATCACAGCAGAAAGTTATAATAACAAATTCTATTATATATTAAAATGTTTACTTACTCTTTAAGCGTTCCAGATGTGAACATCTCTGTGATGAAATTGATGTTTTTATTTTCCGTATCTACCCATGAAGTGTAGAACTTCATAATGTTTTTGTGCTTAAAGTCCTAAGCAAATGCACTTCACAGTATAATCTCTCCAAATCATCGGGTGTCCAGAGAACATCAGTAAGTTTGACTTGGTTCCAAGCTACCTCCATTCCATCTATTTCATCAAAAGCCTTGTAGCTACAACCCTTCAGATTTAAGGGACACCAATCCGGGGCAATGGATAAACTTTTTAATCATAAAACCATGAAACCACCTATTTTGACATCAATTATGAACGGTGAAAGGTGTTTATTTCTTCATCATGATTATAATATGAGGAGACCTATAGTTTAGAACTAATCTTCATGATGACTATAACAAGAAAAGACCTATAGTTTATTAGAAGTAACAACTCTAGACGTTATTCACCTTCAACAACAGAATCCAGAAAAATATAAAAGCAACATTTCACCAACTACAGCTGCAATTCGCAATTTTCAATCAGAACATCAGTATGAGGCAGACATAATTTTCAAGTGTTTACTTTCTAAGTTCAAAGAGAGGCATTACAACTGGCACAAAGAGGTCGGGCACCACAAACATCACATTTTTATGCACTGGCCCTCAAAGCTTGAAGCACTGAACACACGCATCTTCCGTGTGGCTTAGTTGCCACAATAGGAGTACTCTTCTGTCAAAATCGCCCAGGGCTTGTGACTGGTTCCAACCAACTTATCTGTTTCTTTGGGGTAATTGAACATCAGTAAGTGACCTAATACGCCACTGTCTTCACTATTGAATCATGAAGCACTTGGCAGGGATAAACAATCTGGTTGCTAACAGGCAATCAGCTAATAAATGCAAAAAAGCTTATGTGTTTTAAGACCTCATAGACTAATCTGGTACAAGGGAAAATTAAAACATTATATGATAATATACATTTATTGATTCGATTGAAAACCCATAAGACATACTTTCAGAATATGGATATGCATCACAATCATGTCAAAAATCATAAACATCAAGTTCAAGGATACACAATCTTGGAAGCTCCCTTTCCAAGAACTTCATTATACTGCAAAACATTTCACAGACGATGAGGAATTCAGCCTTTATAACAAAATATTCTTAGACAGTAAAGCATACAATCCTTGATGAATTGACTCAAAGTGACTCGGGTTTGACAGGCGATGAAGAATTCGGCCTTTATAACAAAATATTCTCAAACTCAGTAGAACATAAAATCCTTTGAGAAGTGACTCAAAGTGACTCGAACCCACAACTCCACAACACCAAAAATCTCAGCATATGCGAATATAACAGAAATTCAAGAACACGATTCAACCATTCAAAAGCGAATTTTGAACACGAATAATAATAATAAAAATAATACCAAAAAAATAAACAGAAAGAAAAGGGATTTTTAAAAAAGGAGATTTTTTTTTATAAAAAGACAGAGAAAGAAAAGGGTTTTGCAGACTAACTCTGCCGTAGCGACCAGTGGGATCCATTTCCACAAACGAACAATCGGAATGTCTATTCCCAACGTATTTTCTGTACTCCAGCATGTTTGCGAACCGAAATTTCACCAAAAGTAATTCCAAAGCTTGTCCACAAATAGGCCGCGGAGCACTAGGTTTTAATGATACACAAAAGAAAAAACTATATCCGTGGTTTCCCTTCGTGATTTTCGTAGGAAAACAGTCCAAATAGAACCCAAAAAATCCTGGAGAAGTCAATCCTGAGCAAAATCCAGTTCATCCTGACGATAATACACGCCGAAAAGCCCACAAATTTCCTACGGAGAAACCCTAAATCGTTCCCAAAACTACCCCTGCGACTCATCAATAAAATCCCAATACTACTTTGTTCAATAAGAGATGGAAAACTGCGTACTACAAGGTCAGCTGTTCAACAACAATACAGATACTGGAGGGAAAAAAGAGTTTTAATGCCAATGTGTATCCGACGAGCATCGACGCTGGAGAAGTATAATAAGAGGCGATCCATAGATTTGGACGCTCAATTGGCTATAATTCTCCTGGTGGCGCTCAAGTCTTGTTGCAGGGAACCTTATAAATTTGATGGATTCTCTGTTAGAAATTTTTTGCAAACGTTTGGCATATTTTCGCGAAAAACTCCAAAAAGGCGACCTCTGAATGCGCACGCTGAAATTATTTTTATCAGCAGAGCCTGATTAAGGCCAGAGCATTCGGAAAAGCTTGCGCGACTGCCTGAGAGCTCATTTGATGAAGCGGATCCAATCTCTGCTTTGACAGCTGCAGCAGATGACAATAACTCCATCACAGGCTCTTCAGAGACCTCAAGCCCACTGGCGCCCGTGGCACTCGCATTTTTCCTCCTTCTCCGAGGCTGCCTGGATCGCACAACTGTTCTCTTCTTACAAATATCTTCCTTCGCGCTGAGAAGAACCTGGCAATTCTTCGCCCTCGCGCGCGTAATTCTTCCCACAACAGGCGAAGTCCACGAGATAACACTGGTGGCGAGAATATCGTGGGGAAATGATATAAAACAGGATTAAAATGACCAGAGAGCCACCCACTTGAGTGTGGCGAGGTGAGGTTTTCCTTTTCCCTGTAACAGGCGGTTGGCTTTTACAGGGATTCAAAATCCTTCGAATGTGTTGCAGAGCTTGAAGGTACGGAAGAGCCATGGCCGCCAAAAGCAGCTCCGCGCTAGCTCTCGCTGTTTTTATTTTGCAGTTCTTATGTTCAGTTTAGTTGGGAGAGGCGCGCACAGTGATAGAGGATTTGGAAGCTCTCAAGGCCCTTAAAGATTCAGTGGATGCGAATTCTATTAAGGCCGGATCGTGTCTCAGTTCCTGGAACGACTTCTTCCATTTACATTGTAGGTATACTTATCTAAGTAAATTATTAAATTTTAAATGAGCCTCATCATCTTGGGCCTTAATCTCTCATCATATATCACATTGGTCCTTAATCTCTCATCATATCCTTCCTTCTCCAAGGAATTTTAGTGAAATTAATTGTTAAGATATCATCGGTTGTACAATCATTGAAATCATCAATATCAATTCAAGATCCCAGATCACTATACATATTTTTCTTATCCAATGGCACGCCTACACAAGGTCATCCTTATTTAAGTCTTATGTTATGCTCAATATTCTTATTTTCCTAATATTCCATCTCTACTAGCTTCAAATATGGAAATATTATCATAATTTCTTTTCCTCCTATCTTAAATGTATAAAATTGTTACACTTGGAAATGTTGTTACTACTCTACTCACCTAATGTATTGCCCTCCAATTGATAAATTTGATTGTAGATTCACTTCTTTAATCCAATGTTTTCATACATTTCAGGGCTCTTGAAAATGACCTTTTTTATTACTCTTTATCCCCAATGTGCCCATCCTTATGTGCATCACTATTAAATCAAACTTATAGTGATTCTCATCATGTTCTTATATGGAAATAATTATATTATTCCACAACCATTTTCCACCAAGTTGTTCCCTGGAAGAATATCTTTTATGACTTCCAAACTCTTCCATTATGTTCTAAAAATAATTTGCCCCTTCTTATTGGTTTCTTTCCCTCGTTGTGACACTTTCACTCAATGAGCTTAAGTGTCTATCAATAACTATTTTTATTCACCTCATTAGTCTAAGTTGGTCATTGTTGTGGGGTTTAACATTCATTATTACTATTATTATTTGTAAATTCCTCATTATTCTTCCCATGAACTTCATAGTGCATTCCCATAACATAAGTCAAGTGTCTTATTTATTTATAGACACCAAGTTATTATATAAAGTACATCAAATGGTGATATCACTCCCTTTCTAGACAATTTATAAGTTGTCTCTACTTCTTCCCCATCATTATTTTTCAAGATTATATTTGGACTATCAGTTTAATTTATCCTCACTAGAAAATGTGCAATTTCCTCCTCTTTCCTTCCTCCATATATCAAATAAATATTTTTAATGTTGGAAATCAAACTTAGAAACTACCCTTCCCTTTTTAAAATTCTTGTCTCTTTATACTTAATATTCCACCATCTCATTCTAATAATATTTTATTGTCATTCCACTTAGTTGCATACTATCTTAAATTACATTTCTTCCATATTCGACTTCATGTGATGTGCACCCTCAATGAATTGTACTACTATTCTCTCAATTTGATCACTTATAACTTCATTATGACTTACAAATTAATAACATGACTAACTTTAAACTCGCTACTCTATAAACTCGTTAAAAATTTGTATCTACATATCATCTATTTTCACTTATTATACATATCCTCTATTTTCACTTATTATTGCATTCAGGCAAGAATAATAATTACATCCTATACCATATTTCTTAAGTGTTACATTTATCACAATATTAATACAATTGTCCTTTAATCTTCTTATCTTAAAATATTTACTATCCCTCCAACAATAATTTTATAACAATAATTTTATTTTAAAGTATGTATTTACTTCTAATTTAAGTAAATATAATTCATTTTTCTATATGTTTAAAAGTGTAAGATTACATCGAAAATAATGTAATTTCAAATTAAGTCATGTACCCTAAAAATATAGTTAAGTATACTAAGCCACCTATTGTGTGCTTCAAGAACGTGTTATAACCACCATGTTATAAGTTTAATTTAAACTCCCAATTTAAATAGATAAGGAATTTTATTTTTTATTTTTTATTTTTTATTTTTTATATAGCCCAGGGAGGTTACAAACTTAACATCACACTTTACAATTAGTGGGATTTTTATATAATGATTGATAATAATGAAAAACAAAAAAAAAATTCCAAATAAAAATAAAATGTCATAAGTTTAGTGAATAACAAATTGAAGCCAAAGCATATCTATTATGAATTAGAGTATTTATTCTAGAAAAGAAAAAGAATTTCTAAGTTATTTATTTATTAACCTTTTTATTAATTATATATATAAATTCAATACAACATCATGCTATCCTAATTTTTCTTTTTTCTTTTGTCTTTTTTTTTAATATTCTATAAAATGGATAATGATTGTTAAATTTTAGTGTCGATTCTTCCAACATTGAGCTATTCAATAATAATATGAATTTTGATTCAATTTAATATCAACACAAATTGTTAATAAATAATAACTTACCAATTCTAATATTATATCAAAGAAATACCCTTCTTTATTCAAATAAGATATTATATAATTCACCCTTAAAATATCCCATTAATATAATGTTCTTTCAAAATATACATACATCTCATTAATGTGTTTACAAATATTTTTTTACATAACTTTTATATAAATTCAAAAAAATTATAAAAATTATACCCTATAGTGAGATCCGGAGGTCGCGTGTTCATGCTCTTTACTTGGATATAATTAAAAGTTAAGTGTCAGTGTTATTTGACATATAGTGGACTATATTTTAACATTGAGTTCTGTCGAGTATCCGCTGTTCATGAAACATGAAAGATCTAGCCCGCAGCGTGCATGCTAGGAAAAGGGTTTACTCAGATCTGAACTTAAAACACGATTAATGATGTAAATAATAAAAAACTTTGGAACGGTTACATAATGACAAACATGCAAAAATAACCGTCAAACTCGAATTAACCATTTCAAGGGCTTCGTTGCGTACAACCTTTCCAAAGTGCAAGGTTTTTTAAAAAATAAAAATAAAATACCGAAATTTGGGAAAGAAACACAAACAGAAAATGACGTGTTGTAGTTTAGTTCGCTAAATTTACAGACTTCTCTCACTGAGTGGATAGGATTTCAACCAACAGATCATTGTCAGCTATTTTCTCTCATTGCCCAACATTGTAAATGAATCCCAACTCCAACTTAGCTTTCTCTGCAGGGCATCTGGTAATTTGTATTCTATTTACATACGAGATGAGAAATTTCGGGTGGTTCATGATGAGAAATTGCACGAAAAAGAACTGTCAGGTTCCCTTTTGCACGCGAGAGTGCCAGCGCAGGTTTAGTTTTAAAAGGGTTTTAAAACCCTGAACCAAGTCCGCCGCCGCATTCACGCACGCCAACATTAAGATTCCCACTGCCAATCAGACCCCGTACACGTGGCCAAATTTCATTGGTTCCATGCGCCATAGCTTTGCACACCCCAACCCCGCAATGGAAAACGCCTCCGGCGTAATTAATAATAACATTCCACTTTAGTTATAATTAATAACATTCCACAAATATTTTTATAATTAATAACATTCCACTTTAAAAAATTAATGGAGAAAAATTAATAAAATTAATAAATATATTTTTAAAAATAAATTAAATAGAAGAATAAATTAATATTATTATATTTATTTTTTTCATTATAAATAAAAATAATTTATTAATTATTTTATTTAACTCGTTATTTTTTTAATATTTTTAGTATATTTTGATTAAACAAAATATAATATAAATTTATTTATTAATTTATTATTTGGATAATTAAATTAATAAAAGATGTGTAATTTGTTTAAATAACTAAATTAATACAACCATAAATTAAATGGTTAGTAAATGTTGATAAACATCAATCCATAAGAAACATCAAAACACCTATTTTATGTTATGTTTCACATTATTATTGTTATTATTATTATATCAAAATATTACGTTACATTAGGAAGTGAACAACTTCAAAGCACATTTTCAGCATTGTGTTAAGCACCAAAATTGTTCAGGGGTTTTTCTTTTTTCCCCTTTCTCCTAAGTACATTAACCCAACTTATGGTTTTTTCCCCTCCTTTCTCCTAAGTACATTAACCCAACCTATAGAGTTATCAATTACAACTGAGGAATGGTTGTATCCTTCATTTTTTGAGAAAGCTCCATCACTACCAGCTCAATAGAGCATAGAATTTCTTTATCATTGTTTGAATGACCCAACTCGTGGGAAATATTATGCCCACTGATTTCCGACACGATTATAGCTGATACTATTTCATTCTCCTTTACCGAAATATTCTCCTCTACTAAGGGATGATGTGGACCGACATGGATCTACACTGGACTTTGAAAAACCAATGTTTCAAGAGTTGTTTTATGTGGCTGAGAATGATCCTTCTTATGCGATGCAAGCTACAACTATGTGCAAATTATAATACACAAGTTCAAGAACCCACTCAACAATTACACTCAAAACTCAAATATATTTCATTAAAGATCAAAATATTTACAATATAGTATTAACCTGATTGCCATTGGTCATTTACTCTTACTCCACCCCTCACACACTCAAACACACTATGATTATACATTTCATGACTAATATATACAAATATTACATTCAATGAACCTCGAGGGTCCAGATTCAATAAATGAGGATCTACTAGACTCGTATAAAGGAAAAATCCACAAAGCTAGATTTTTATGACACCTTCCATATTTCCAAAACTAATCCTATTCTAACTACCACACTTTTCTAGAGTTTTTACATAATTTATAAATCCTAGAGATTTTTCCAGCTTGTATAAGTTCTAGACTTTTCTGCAGGACTTTCAGAAATTTTATTTTTGAAGATACCCGTAGATTCTCCTACATCATTATGTCTTGGCGAATTCTTGACACTTGTTGTTTCCTTCTGATCTTGCCATCTGTGATTGGGTTCTCTTTGCTCCTGGGAGCTGAACAACCCATTTGAAGTAGGGCATGCATTCTGAAGATGCCCGGGATATTGACAAATTCTACACCTGAATACAGTGTTTTCATAATCTAAAGGTTGAAGATATTCTTTACCATTCCCTTTTAGAATAATCATATATGGTAATCCTTCACTTAAATCTAGCTCGACACATATGTAGATGAATGAGATGAAACCATTAGCTAATCTTTCACTATCTATTTTGATGACATGTCTCATTACGCTTCCAATAGCTTTGAAGAGGCCTGATCAAAACTAATGGAGGGGTAAGTTTGAGAGCCTTACCCATACCGTAGTAGCAAAAGATTTCATGGAAAGGGAAGTGAACTCTGGAAACCATGGCTGGATCGAAAGACCTGCACGGCCTCAGAATTGGTGCCCTTCGTTGAAAACCCTTTATTGTTCTTCAAGATCCTTGAAGACAACCAAAAAATATCCTTTCGAACAAAATAGCATATCTAAATTCTAGGTCCAATTCTGACGAACCCAAGCCCAATGGTTAGTAGCCGAGGGCCAGAACCCATTGAGCCGACAAATAACCACACGTCATTGATTATCCATTCTCTTAATCTTAGTAAAAAAAAATCATTCAAATGAAGTGTTGAGGTATCTATTGAATGCTCCATCACAAATGTTGGGCCTGCAAGAACCTTAGGGGTTGGGAGCAGGTGTTTAGCTCAAGGGCATCTTTGAATGACAAGGGTTTTGATGTCAAAGAAGACCCACCTCCTCTGGCACCACCAATCAGGCCTATAGTGATGGAAATGGAGGCATCCTTCTTGATGCCATAATCTCAGAGTTCATTAGTTGAATTTAACAACCTCCTCTCTAAAAGGAGGCTTGTTGCCCCTGCAACGATACTTGTCAATTTATGAATATTTTCCACGAGCAATGAAACAACATCCCCTTCACTAACCAAGACACATAGGGACTTTGCAAATAAAGTCTTAACAACAATTGGGAATGTTTGGATGACAAAATCCCCAACACCAAACTTTGACGAGATGGATTCATGATCCGGAGGGAAAGGATCCATCTCAAGTAAGCAGCGTGTGAGATTCAAAACAAACCTAGGAACCTAATCTAGTTGGGAATTTATGTCAAACAATTCACAAGCAAACCCACTCCACTTGTGAAGAGTTCGTACAGACCTTTCGGCAAACACTTTGCAAGGAAGCTTCCCACATACGTGTTCATCGCTCCCCCAAATGCTTTGCATACACTAATGCCATAATACAAAAGGGGACATTTATAACTGTTTAGTGGACACTTTCTACCAAGCAGCAATTGCTATGGGATGTTTTCGACACACATATTGCTCTAAACCCAGCATTCCAATGGGAAGTCCTTGGTGCACATAGTGCCCACATGACCACTACACCAAGGATCTAGGAAAGATTAGAGTCCGAACAGAAATGGAAGATAGAGGTCAAATCCATAGCTTGACCATGAAATCGCCTAAAAGTTTGCTGCAGAAGGGTATTCAAACCTCAACCAACTAAAATAAGCATCTGTCACCATGCGGGGAAAAGTGTTTTTCTTTCCAAATATATGAATAAGCACAAAAAACATATGTCACCATGAGGGGAAAAGTGTTTTTCTTTCCAAATATATGAATAAGCACAAAACCCTAGCCTCCCTTATAGTCTTCATGGCTTCAATAAGAAGTGTATCTTTTTTTCCGTTACTAAAATTAAAAAAAATATAAAAACTAGCTAAATTATAACTTCATTATTATTATTAATAAAAATATTAATATACAAATTAAACATGTATACATTTAAAATAACAACATGGAGCAACATTCTTAACCATAAAGATTTACCCTATTTTACCATGAAGATTTATCCTCACTAAATACTCTGTGTTACAATAGCATGAGCCAATACAATTTTTGTTACAATATCATGGCTTATTGATACCACATTCCCAAAAAAGCCACAACTCACTTCAAATGTCATTTTAAAAAAAAATTTAATCCATTTAATTAAAAGAGCAAAGTACAATGGGTCAACTTATTTGAGAATTATGAAGTATTGTGTAAATTTTGAGATTCAAAGATGAAATGCAAGTGGGTAAATGAACAAAAAAAAGAAAAAACAAAAGGAGTATAATAACTTTGAAAATAAATCATAATCTTATGTTTATTTTGTGAACAAATATTCTAAAATACTCTGTAAAAATTAAATCCCTACCATTAACTTAATAAATTATTAATAATTAAATTAAAATTTTAAAGATTATACTTCCAAATAAACACATTTATTGAACTTATTATTATATTATCAAAATTAAAAACTTAACTTATACCACTTCTAGATTTTATATTTCTATAAAATAGTAAAAAAAATTATTGTAATCTTTTTGGTGCTAATTTCAAAGTTATCTCAATTGCAACTTGCAGTTGCATTTAATTCGCTAAAGAAAGTCATGGAATTCAATATTAAGAATTTGGCTTCTGTGATCCATAAATTTTGAAAAAATCTTTCAGCGAAAATCACATCAAAATAATTTTGGTCAAATTATTTTAATGCGATTAGGTAAAAATCACATCAAAATAACCTGACTGATGTGATTTTTACCAAAATTTTCTCAAAAGTCATGGAATCTTTTAGTTTTGGTTCCCGAAATACGTAATTTATTGTCTGGTTCTATGTGAGTCCAAATCAGAATCCATCTTCCTCTCACGTCAACATCAACAATACAGAAAAATGAATTCTGGCTCCGCGTGTTGTTGGGTCAACGAGTACGGCATTGCGAGGAAGCTGATTAACAGGAAAACTGAAGTACAAAATAGAAAGTTAAATTGTTCAATCATACAAAGTTGAATACTTCAACTTCAATGATACTGTGGAAAAGTCTTCTATTGCTTCATTGTCACGCCTGAGTCTGTGAACAAATCAAAGTCATGCCAAGTACAAATTAACATCACATTCAAACCTTGCCACGCCATAACTGACAATCATCGCAAGTCAATCCAGACAAAACAGTGCGTTTCCTTCCGCCTTCTGTTGACAAAATAGAGTTACAAAACAGTGTGTTTCCTTCCGCCTTCTGTTGACAAAATGGAGTTGCAGGGATCTATTTGTTCAAATCTTTGGCTCCGCTTGTCTTTGACTGCAAAGGATCATGGCGGTTTCCATTCTGAAGTTCTTCGTCTCTCAGCTTCTACTTTGTTTCCTGAATTTCTATGGAAAAGATGTAAGGAATGCTGTAGGCGCAGCAGAGGTTGGGAGGCCAATTAATATAGGCGTCATATTAGACGAGGATTGGTACGGAAGAGTGGCGAAGGTGGCCTTTGAATTAGCTGCAGAAGACGTAAATAATGAGAACAAGCTCCCCAACTCCAGTCGCTTACAGCTCCACTTTCGCTTTTCAGAATCCGATGGACAAAATGCAGTAATGGCCGCCTTTGCTGGTATATATTGACTCCAATAATCACTGTTTAAAATTAGAAATATTGACTTTGATGGTTTGTATTTTCTCATTGAAAAGATAATCAAAATGTGTAAATTATAATGGGATTTTATTTTTGAATTCCATAGATTTTATAGATCCATGTCCGTTGAATTTACATAAAAAAATTGTTTGTCCCAAATTTTATACAAAATTACAACATATGTGAGAGGAGTAGAATTCCTATCAGGTGCGTGGTTCGAATCCCTTGGATTAAGATGTCGCGGGATTCGAATCTATCAGATTAAACTTTCCACACAATGTTTTGCTATGGATTTCTACGCAAGATTTTATATGAAGCAGAAAGTGCAGAGCCTTGGATGCAAGAAATTTGAATAAGTAAAATAGTACTTCTAACAGCAAATTAACAAACTGCTGCTTTTCTACAGCTGTGGATCTATTGAAAAACCATGAAGTGGTAGCGATAATAGGACCACAAACATCGCAAGAAGCCGGGTTCGTGATAGATCTGTGTACTGCGTCAAAGGTGCCAATGATATCATTCTCTGTGACTGATCCCTTGCTGTCTGCCCACCGCTACCCATATTTCATCCGTTTGCCTCATAGCGACGCCGTCCAGGCCGACGCTATTGCAGCGCTGGTTGAATACTACGGCTGGAGAAAAGTGGTGGCCGTCTACGCTGACAATGATTACGGCACCGGCATGCTGCCCTTCTTGACCGATTCTCTCAGTAACGTGGGATGCGAAATCGCTTACAGATCGGCAATTCCAGCATATGCAAATAGAGGTGCTACAAGAGCGAAGCTTTCCGAACTGAAGGACATGCAGACCAGAGTTTTCGTTGTTCACATGACTTCAGACGTGGGCACTCTTCTCTTCTCAGAAGCTGAGAAGATGGGGATGATGAGCAGTGAATATGCGTGGATTATTACGGAGGGGTTGAGCACCGTTCTCGACGTCATGAACGAATCAAGCATCGCGTCCATGGAAGGCGTTCTTGGAACCAAAAGTTATATTCCAAACACCACTCAGTTGCTTGATTTTGATCGCAGGTTGAAGCAACGGTTCATAGCCGAGAATCCCCCGGAAGGAAACCCCGCAAAGCTCAACATATACGGTTACTATGCCTACGATGCCGTTTGGATGATCGCTAAGGCTCTCCAACATTTTGGTAATGCCGAATTTATTTTCTCGCAATCCCCAATTAACCCAAACGATTCCTTCAATTCACAGTTGTCGAATCTTCCAGTTTTCAAACAAGGGGAACAATTGCTACAGCAACTTGGGAACACCAATTTCAGAGGTTTAAGTGGGCAATTGGAAATAAGTGAAGGGGAGGTTACAGGTGCCAAATATGAAATACTCAACGTTTTGGGCAAAGGCAAGGGCTACCGCCCAATAATTGGGTACTGGACATCAAATGGAAGTATTTTTAATTCCTCAGGGGGCAGTGAGATTGAAAATGTTACTTGGCCAGGAGGATCGACCACAAAAATACCCCGCGGCTGGGCTACGCCTACAAAAAACAAGCCGTTGAGAATCGCGGTGCCAATTAAAGACGGATTCCCCGGGTTTGTCGACACAGAGAAAAATGCATCCGGCGTCCCTGACAAGAATCCCGGTTTTGTAATTGAAATATTTAGCGCCGTTCTCAAAAACCTTTCATATGATGTTCCGCACGAATTCATTCCTTACAATCAGAACGAGTCACAATTGCCGGGTTACTATGATGACCTAATCCAACAAGTCTCCTTATCAAAGGTCAGCTGTTCAAAAATTTCTTCCAGTTCTCTTTTACCATTCCCCAGCTCCAGGTATATAAGTGCCTTTTTCTTCATCAATCTAATCTGGATTTTTGTTTTTAATGCCCCGATCATCAGAAGTTCGATGCAGCTGTGGGGGATTTTACCATCCTTGCAAACCGCAGCATGTATGTGGATTTCACGCAGCCCTATTTTGAATCAGGGCTGGTGATGGTAGTGCCAATAAAGGCAGCGAATCCGAGCAGTGCTTGGACATTTCTCAAACCTTTTACAGCAGCCATGTGGTGTACAACCGGAGCATTCTTCGTGTTTACAGGATTAGTTGTTTGGTTGCTTGAACATAAGGTCAACGATACTTTCAGAGGAAAGCCCAAAGAACAAGTTACAACCTTCTTATGGTAATCTTCATTTTTCGTTTTCCTAGTTGTCGTTAGCGATATTTTTTTTTTTGGAGTTTCTGGTACTAGAATTTAGCTAAAATTTTTGAGAATATTGAATCTTGATTTTTGTGTATTTTTATTGTGTAAAGTTATCTATCAAATTTCTGTTTTCAATAAATTCTCGCCAGATTTTTAAAAAATTAAAAAAAAAAAATCCACCAAAAAACTTTAAAAAATCGCACAAAATACAACTAATTTTCCAATTTCTTTCATATATTTTCATTTATGATTTTTTCAAATTAAATATAAAAATATGTGTTGATACCTTTGGTGTTAATTAATGCTTGCAGGTTCTCATTTTCCACGCTCTTTTTCTCTCAGAGTAAGTGTGTTCTTTACCTTCAATTTTTATTATATCATTAATGCTTTGATGGATTTCTTGCCCAAAGTAAGTAGATCCTATATTAGAAATATATTGAATATTAGACATTGAACTGCTGCATTGACATTTCATAGGATTTAAAAATGTATTCAATATTAGACATTGAATTCGTGCGTTGACATTTCAGAGGATTAATTTTCTTGAAGGCAAAATTTGTTTATTTTTCTGTGTATTGGCTCCTTATCCAAACATTTAGATGGTCTTACAGAATTTTCAATCTCTCTCCAATTTATTATAATCTACATAGCATGAAATTTCATAGAGTTCAATTTCATATGGAAAAAATGGGACTTTCTATGCATTGTGTTCAATATCAAAACATTAAAATGATATTAAAAAGCATCAATGCCACTCATATTATATTCTTAGCACAGCATCGTTTAAGAGGGATCCAAAAGATTACTTTTCGATGGTCTTCCATCAGAGGAGGGAATTCTTTTATCAAAACACTTTCGCATCATAATTTTTTTTAGCAATCGTCCTCTGAGGTTGTACATAAATAATCAGACAAATTAAAATTTTCTATTAACATTCATGTCTTTATTCTTATATTTTTTTTTGTTGGTATCTTATTTCTACTATTTTAGAGGTATCAAAACAAGTTCAGATCATATATTTATCCAACCATCCGGTGAAGATGTACATAGACAATCAGAAAGATTAAAACATTCTATCTATCAATCAGAAAGATTAAATTTTTTTTACATTTATCCTTTGGAGGTATCCTCTTATTTTTAACTTTATTTTGTTGGTATTCCCTATAATTAGATTAAATCTCTTAATTTCACATAGTATTAAATTTGGAATTCCGAACAATTAGATTGAATCTATTTTAATTTCACATAGGATTAAATCTTTCCCAATACAAATACTGAAAACAGTTTGCAGTTTGAATGGATACAATTGTGAAGTAGAATATATACACCTCTTGACTATTGATTAGGTTCTTGACTATTAATTAGGTAACGAAATCGTGGTGTAAAAGAATCTTCCTATAATTCAAAAAACTCATTTATCCTTTATTCTTTATTTATGTTAATAGTGTTACTATGTTCATGTATGTAGCTAATTTGTAAAATTAGTTGGATCAAATAAGTCATTTATACTTTATCTTTATTCTTTGCTTATATTAATAATGTTACTATGTTCTTTTATGGATCAGTTTCATTATATTTGGTTAGACTATTCTGACGAAAATTTTGCAATCTTCTCCTATGAAATGCCCTATACCATTCAAAAGTTGAAAGTTCTGGAAATAATCCTAGAGTAAAAATATCTCAAAAAAAACTCTCATTGACTACCAAACTTTTCATTATAATTTCAATATCTACGTAGATTATCACATCTCTGTAAAGTTGTAATCGTTTTATTAGTGACTCAAAAAATTGCAAATGGTTTGTATGGTACAGGAGAGAAAGTTGTAAGCAGTTTGGCTCGAGGAGTCATAATAATCTGGCTTTTCGTAGTTCTGATACTGCAATCTAGCTACACAGCAAACCTCACTGCAATATTAACAGCCCAGCAAATGCAACCCACCATTCAGGACGTGGAGTCTCTGAAATCCAGCGGACAGTCCGTGGGTTACCAGACGGGATCTTTTGTAGGTGAATACCTGGTAGAGCACCTGGGGATAGATAGCAACAAGCTCCAGGGATATTCATCACCAAAAGAATATGCAAACGCACTGTCAAACGGATCAGTGGCTGCCATATTTGACGAAATCCCTTATATTTGCATTTTCCTCTCTAAACAAAGCGGCTTCACAATAGTTGGCGAGACATATCGAACCGGGGGCTTAGGCTTCGTATGTTTCCATCACATTCATTCTATTTACTGCTATATTTAAGGTTAAGACTAGGAAAATTGCACTCGTTTTTGGTGTTGGAAATAGACTGTGACACTTGATTTTATGTATTAACAGGCATTTCCGAAGGGATCTCCGCTCGTATCGGACATGTCAACGTCGGTGCTGGAGGTTGCAGAGGGCCCGGAAAATCAGAAAATTCGGACGAAATATTTTAACAACACAGACTGCAGCAACGGAGGGACGCAAGAAAATTCGAATAGGCTAAGCATGGAGAGCTTCTGGGGCCTCTTCCTCATTACTGGCTCCGCTTCAGCGATGGGTCTGCTCATATATTTGGGTCGTCTCATTTACACATATGTTCGCCATCGCCTTCCACAGGAGCAACAACAGTTCCCTTCCACAATACATTTAATCTCAAGCCGCTTGAAAAACTTCCTGATTTACATGGACGAGAAAATGGAACTCGACAACTCTAAAGAAACCAGTCGAGAAAGTGATGAAAATCTGCCTGACGCCCCAAATCTTGGTACTAGTATTTCTACTCCGCCGGAAACCAGTCTAGAAAGTGATGAAAATCTCCCTGACGCCCCCAATTTTGGTTCCAGTATTTCCACTTCGCCGGCGTGGGAAAGTCCACTGAGCGTAACCACCGGTGGTCGCATAGGAGGCGGCGGCGGCGGCTATGAAGACACCGGTGGTCAAATAGAACTCACCGGTGGTCGCATAGGCGGCGGCGGCGGCGGCTATGAAGACACCGGTGGTCAAATAGAAGGAGAAGACGATGGCTATGAAGACAGCAGTACCTCCTCCGCGTTGTCGTCGCGCTCTTCTTCATTCCTTTGGCTCCCAGGGTCAACATCTTAATGGTCAGGGTCAAGCTCCTTATCATATTTGTGGTTGAAAAAATTCTTACCTTAATCACCAGACTTGTGGAATATTCGCTGGCGGTTCAATAGTCACAGTTGTAACTTGTAAAATTGGTTTGTATATTATTTCTCGAAGTGGGAAGACTTGTCATATTGTCAAATTAGGGTGGGAAAATTATGTGTAATTTATTTTGGTGGAATAATTAGTTGGCTTAAGCCATTTACAATATGAATTATATTATCTTTTTTAATTATATTAGCTAGTTTTAAACGTTAATTTAATTTTAATGATGTGATTAATCTGAAAGACATTTTCATCTATTTTAAATTGTAAAATATTTCTATATATTGAAAAAATAACAAATAATTACTCTGAAATAAAAAATATCTAAAAAATATGTTAATATATAATTATTACCAAAATAAAAATTCAATACAAAATATGATATTAATTTTCAATACAAAATATGATATTTATTTTTGAAAGTTTAAATTTCTTTAATCCATATTTAATTTATCATAATTTTTTCGAAAAATTACATTATCACTTGAAAATCGACCTATTTAAAATTACTTAATGTAATTCATCATAGTTCGAAACGTGTAGGTTCTCAATGATTTTCTGATAATAATAAAATAATAATATTAATGGTTATAATATATTTGTCGGGTATTCAATCATTACAATGATAACCTGTAAAACTAGTTTGTATATTACTTGTTTGTTAGATATTGGTCTCATCTTTGGAAACTTGACTTAAACGAGACCAAATTGCATACGGCTTTTCAGATTTCTATGCAATGTTGTTTCATAAGTTTTCTTAAAAAATATTTTATATGTATATAAAGTGATCATTACTTTAGGAATTATGGTATATAATCGTTCAGTTATAATGAAAATTAAGAAAATGAATTAATGATTTTTATTTAATAAATAAGAAAATATAAAAACTAATAATTATATATGGTTGAATTAATATATAATTACTATATAATTAATATATGATTAATTGTTTTATGCAAATGGGATTAGTAAAATTTATGTATATATTTGTGGAGTGTGTTTTTGTGGTGATAATAAGAAAGTTGCCATGCTTGACTTTATTCTATTAGATTAGTTTAATTGAAGTAAAATTTATTGAATATAATATTTTTAATAATCTCAAAACATTACAAAATAGAATAAAATGATTGGTTTTCATTAAGAAGCCACGTAATGTATTCATTTTACAATGCATTTAAGTAAAATATAACTATTGAAACAAAAAGAAAGTGGAAAAATCATATGAAAAAGACCACTCCCATTAAACTTCAAAATAAAATGCTCAAAAAGAAATACACATGTAACGCAATTGTGTCTTTCATCCCAATACAGTTTTGCAAATGATGAAACTTTTACTTAGTGAAAGTCTTAATAAAGATGTTGATAATTTGTTGATGAAGATGTGAAAGGTTTTCATCTTCCTCCCATATCACACAGATCATATGATCCTGAGAGGATTGTCTCGGCGCATTGTAAAAGGGCCAAATTCAAGTGGAGTTAACAACACACAGAATCCCCTGTTGAAGACCGAATCAGAAACTGGTACAACAAGGACAGGGAAGCAACTCCAGAAGAACCAATGGATTAAGGTGAGAAGGATCATCAGACAGGAAGGGAAAATGGTGACACACTATTAGGAGCCTCATCCTCCAAGGCCAAGAAACCGAGGATTGATACAAGCAGCAAACTATCTAAACAACCGCAGGAGAAAAGAGACACAGAGGCTAGGGCACAACAAGAAGTTGAGAAGAAAGCAAAGGAAGATGAATGCAAGAGAACCCAATATGCCCTAGCTCAACAAAAATAAGCTAAGAAGAAAGAAAAGGAACAAAAATGGTAAGAAGAAGAAGCTGAGAAGAAAGCAAAAGAAGAGGAGGAACGATGGAGGCAGGAAGAAGAAAACCATAAGAAAAAAGTGGAAGAAGAAACAAAGGTTGCTGAGCAGAAATTAAAGGAGGAACAGGATAAAGTAGGGGCTGAAGAAGGACAGAAAGATAACCAGGAATCGCAGGAAGATTGTTCTAAAGAGGCAAGAGGAAGTAAGACAACGCTTCTAGAGACAGGGAGTCAGGCAGGGTTACCACACATTGATATGCCGCAGACAACCCCTCTGTCAAGTGTTTTCCCTTCCCTTTCAGAACTTGGCACCGTAGAAGAACAAGAAGACAAAGTCTTGGATCTGACAAGGCTAACTTATGACTAGTTCACGCACAAGATCAGACAAGAGAGGAAAATATGTCTAGCTCGAAACCTTGTCGCACCTCTCGCAATCACAACAGATAAATACATAGTTTTGGATACCATAACCAATCTGATTATGATTGCATTTGGAGGTACAACCTTTGCAACAGCCACTGAAGAATATGTCTGTAGAATGAGCCGAGAGATCCTCTCATTGCAAAACAGGCTACAAGTTTCTGAACAAAAGGCAGCTCGGGCAGAGCAGGATACAAGAAGGCTAGAGGAATAAATCCAGAGGATACACTCCACAACTGCCCAAGCTAGCAAATTGTCACTCACCATCCAAGGGGATTTAGTCACGCTGGAGGCTGCCATGAAACAAGTATACGAGGAGATTTTCACGATAAAACAAACAGTCACCCCGTTGTTAAAGGCACAAGCAAAAACTAAAAGGAGGACTGCACAGCTGAAAGAAGCCTCCACTACTTTGGATAATATGCTAGAATGGTCCAGCATATACCCGCAGGCTCCTGACACCCTGCCTAAGAAAGACTGGGTTAGCACTCAAAATTATAAGGTACAGATACGAAAAAAGATACAGTCTAAAGATAAACTAATCAGAGATATAGAGAAAGTAATGTCCTCTTATGAACACCTGATCAGCGTAATTGATTCAATGGTCGAAGTTCACCACATTCCTACTCTAGGTACCTTGGAAACTGAGAAAAAAAGAGAAGGGTTTGCTCAATAGATTCAAGCATTCCTGCAACCCATGAAGCAAGCAGCTACCTCCCGAGATATTACGGCCTCGCAAGAGAATCTCTTTCAGTTCATCATCACTCCGGTCTAGATATACACCAAGTTGGCTTCTCTCTCCAATCAGATCGCAGTGAAAAGATGCACCTTGGTCCTAGATGCTCTCGAGTGTTTCCATAGGTTGAAATAAGATACTCCCCAAGTTACTCTGGTTGCTGCAGATTATCAAGCATGGTAGAAGTACGTCAAAGAGCAACAACAAGTAGATGTGCCTAATCTAGAAATCTAACAATTGTTGCCTTGAACAAGAAAAAGACACAAGTCACAGGTCGTAGAAAGTAGGAGGCTACAGGTTGGAGAAAGTAGGAGGTCGCAAGTCACGTTTAGGTTCAGTTCATAGGTCTCAACTCACTCCTAGGTCACATAGTAGGCTAACAGTCGGGAATATGAAGGGTTAGGGATACCCAAAAGTCAATTTTGTCTTATAAATACACCCTTCGGGGAATTGTAAAGGATATCTTATTTTGGACTTCAAAGGAACATAAAGAATTGTACAACAATGAATGCATAATTATGAGAATTAATACAAAAAAGTGTTTTGTCTCCACTATTAGATCTGATGAGGACTCGTGTGTTCGCATTACAAGTACTTTTGTCTCATGTATTGGTTGTCTTTTATGATTAAACTAATCTATGTTTTCTGCTTATATTATGTATACGTTCAAGATCACTTGATGTGTTAGTGATGTGGGAATATCTAAATGATAAATTTTGGTAACTTAGTTACTAGGATTATCTTATCTTTTCAGAAAACGCCGATAGATGTGAAGGGTGTTTTGACCATGAGGAACAGTTTCTTCTGTGGTTCTATTATCACAAAATCTGACCCTGATAGGCTGCTGATCAAGTAGACTCTGAGTAACTATTTCAAACCAGACTTTTAGTTGAGGCTTAGCCTCCTCAACCTAAGAGGGCTCTCTCACTAGGTTTATGATTTTGAATTAAGGATTAGATGGCTAACTCTAGGAATAAATTGGATAAAAATGTATAACTGGTTGAATTACTGATCAAAAAACATCTATTGGGCTATGGAGTCAAGGTATGTTTCCCAAAAACATCAAAATTATCTTATCATGGAAGTCAGGGCATTTCAGAGTTTTTAGATGTATCAGCAAAACAGTAACAGAGTGAATAAAACATAGTTTACAAACATATGCAGGAAGTTAGAGAATTTTCCAATGAATTCTAAGTAACACATGTTCATACCACTTCAAATAGGTAGATAAGGAAAGCCATAGGAAGATCAAACATCAAAAACTCTTTCTGAACCCTGAGTAGTAAACCAATATCTGTATTAAGATAAAAACACACAATCTGCTATAGTGACATAGTTTGCTTGTTAATGAAAATTGCCAAACTTTAGCAATTCGAACTCATGTCTCTTATAGAGTCATCATTACAATATTGGATTCCCTTATCCATCTTGAGAGGAATTCGAATTCTTATATTTGACACCTATTCTAACCATAAACCAGGCTTATTAATTACAAAATGACAGCTTGACTGTCTTTGAAGAGTCCTAATTCAAATAGGACTAAAACTCCTAAATATACTTATAACAAACTTATATAGTCTTCAATTCATCCTTTTCCACTTGCAACCCCATGAATTCGAATTTTGATGTTGACCATTCACTTAAAGTCACCCTGTTGCTGATGATAAAATTTCCCTAGAAATTAGGGAACATGTTTCCCTGTTTTTAGGCTTAGGATCCTTTTGGTTTCTTGAGATGTTCTGACCACTTCTAATTGATGAATTTGAGGCTAATTTATGTTAGGAACATGATTGACATATGTCCCAAGTTATTCCTTCATGCCATATGTTCAAAATCTACTTTGAACTTCTCAAAACAGTGAAAACATATATGCGCTACGAAAGTAGCATAGTTTCATAGCGCTTTTCGTAGCGCAATGTTTTCACTCCTTTCTTCAACATATTTCAATATTTTTCTTTCATGATAGCCTTTATCTTTACTTGAAACAC
Source organism: Pinus albicaulis (assembly GCA_034641835.2). NCBI lineage: Eukaryota > Viridiplantae > Streptophyta > Pinopsida > Pinales > Pinaceae > Pinus > Pinus albicaulis. The sequence goes on along the minus strand of CM076582.1, from coordinate 20,585,157 downwards.
TCCCGAAAGAAGTTTCAAAACCAAAATCACAAAGATTCCTTCAAAATTTGTTATGAAAAATGATGAAAAGACTGCTTCAGCAAATTATTCCTGTTTCTTCCCTGAAAATTAGGTCTTGGGACAGAGCCTTTATCTTCTCATCCGTGATGTATTTTGAGAAAATGAAGGAGGTTTTTGTATTCCATGCTGCCTAGAATAAAAAATTCTCTTGGTTTTTTGAAATACTTCTCCTGCTGTCCAAAAACTATCCTTGAAAAACATGTGTAAAACAGGAAAACTCTGTTTTCTGAAAATAGGGCTTCAAAGAAAGCCTTATATCTCCCACTTCATAATGAATTTAAATAAACTAAGAGAGGTTTTTTATTTAGGGATTTTAGGAAGCAAAACCTCTTTCCTTTTCCAAACATTCATTTTCAGTTGCCCAGAAACCTCTTTTGAAATTTACTATTAAAGCCATAAAATCGAATTTTTCTCTTCATGGTGAAAGGCTGCTTCAGCAGTTTCGTAGCGTGCTATGAAACTGCTGTGCAAGCTTATTTGTTGAAAATTTCTTCAAAATTCATACCTTGGAGATGTTAACACCTCATAACAACTGATATTTTGAAAAAAAATATAGTAACATGTCTTCTCCAACTCATCATTAAGCCCTTGCATCTTTTTGAACATTATGATCATGGATAGATCATTTTCATATGTGTCATGTCCACCAATCATTTCCATAAAACCTTTAATTCTTCCACTGACAGCTGCAAATCCATGTATTCGACCTTCATGATGTCTCTAGCCTTGTTGTAAAACCTGTTGATCATGACTTAACTGTCCTAAAAACCAGGGAAAATATTTCCTACCTTTTAGTCTTTATCCTCCATGCTTATCTTCGAACAGCTTGGCTAGCAATGATGATTGTTTCATATAGGTGACATGTGCTAACATTCTAATTAAACTTCAATCTTCCACCTATACAAAAATAAAACTTCGAAAAAGTGTAAAAGGAAATGAGATATGACTGCACTACGAAAATAGTGTTTTTGTAGTGCAGATTTTGTATCACTGTAAATCATTCCTTTTAACCCTTATTTATTCTGATTTGAAACCTAAATCTCACTTGTGATCCTTATCTTACCATCAACAACACCAAGGCTTGAAAACTAGCAGTCTTTACCTCTCGTTTATGACAAAACTGATTTAGGATTTGTCATTTACTGCTCTGTTTTACCACCCTGTTTCATTTCTGCTGTAGCTTCTCTTCAGTTTTGGTTAATTGGATTTGAAGGTCTTAAATTTATATTTTTAGCTTCCTGTTAGTAGCCCTCAATTGAATATTCATCATTCTCACAAATTTGGCTTTTTTACCCTTGAATTTCTGTGACAAATCAGCCTCGCTTGATTTTCTTTTTATCAACCTCACTTGAAAGTAGTAATCAGCCTCGCTTGATACATGAGAGAAGCTTTGGTTTCAGTTTACCATGAGCTTACCATTCGAAAGGGAATGCATGAAATGTTTTTTTTTTTTTGCATGAGACAATAAAACCAAGAACCAGCCCTTTTCAAATTTGAAAATGACAAACATGAATGACCTCCAACGAATGTAATGATGATTTGAAATGGTTGCATGCATGAGAAATGACTCCTAGCTGAGATGAGAAATGGTTGGTTGCATGCATGAGAAATGACGAAATATTTCAACAACACAGACTGCAGCAACTGAGGGACGCAAGAAAATTCGAATAGGCTAAGCATGGAGAGCTTCTGGGGACTCTTCCTCATTACGAGCTCCTTTTCAGTCATGGTTCTACTCATATATTTGGGGCGTCTCATTTACACATATGTTCGCCATCGCCTTCCACAGGAGCAACATCAGTTCCCTTCCACGAAACATTTAATCTCAAGCCACTTGAAAAGCTTCTTCATTTACATGGACGAGAAAATGGAACCCGACAACTCTAAAGAAACCAGTCGAGAAAGTGATGAAAATCTCCCTGACGCCCCAAATCTTGGCACTAGTGTTTCTACTCCGCCAGAAACCAGTCTAGAAAGTGATGAAAATCTCTGTGACACCCCCAATTTTGGTACCAGTATTTCCACTTCGGCGGCATGGGAAAGTCCACTGAGCATAACCACCGGTGGTCGCATAGAAGGCGGCAACGGTAGCTATGAAGGCACAGGTGGTCAAATAGAAGGAGAAGACGATGACTATGAAGAGAGCAGTACCTCCTCCGCGTTGTCGTCGCGCTCTTCTTCATTCCATTGGCTGTCAGGGTCAACATCTTAATGGTCAAGATATTAATACTTAATAGTCAAGCTCCTCATCATATTTGTGGTTGAAAATTTTTTACCTTAATCACCAAACTTGTGGAATATTCGTTGGCGGTTCAATAGTCACAGCTGTAACTTGTAAAATTGGTTTTTATATTATTTTTTTTTAAGTGGGAAAACTTATTATAATTTTCAAACTAAAACTAAAATTGGTTTGTATATTATTTATTGAAGTGGGAAGACTTATCATAATTGTCAAATTAGGGTGGGAAAATTATGTCTTAATTTATTTTGGTGGAATACTTAGTTAGCTTAAGCCATTTACAATGTAAATTACATTATCTTATTTTGTTTTGAGGATGAATTATATTAGCTAATTCCAAACAATGATGTGATTAATCCAAAATACATTTTCATCTATTTTAAGTTGTTAATTGTTTCTTTATATTGAAAAAATGACAAAATGATTAGCTTGAAATGAAAAGTATCTATAAAATATATTAATATGTAATTATTACCAAAATAAAAATTCAATACAAAATATGATCTTAATTTTTGAAAGTTTAAACTTCTTTAATCCATATTTAATTTATCATAAATTTTTCGGAAAATTACATTATCACTTGAGAATTGACCTATTTAGAATTACTTAATGTAATTCATCCTAGTTCGAAACGTGTGGGTTCTCAAATGATAATATGATTTTCTAATAATAAAAAATAATAATATTAATGGTTATAAAATATTTAGACTTGGTCGCTGAGTCGCAAGGTCGCCAAGTCGCCCATACCCGATCAGTAGACACCCTCAGGACCTAGCGACTCAGCGACCTCACAGCCTAATCGCAAGTCGCTAAGTCGCGCTTTGCTTAGTCGTGACTCTATTGCGACCTTGCGACAAGTCGCCAGGTTGTTGTTCCTCAAAAGTTCACAACAATGCGAATTAGCGACCCAGCGACCTGGTTGCAAGGTTGTTAAGTTGCATAGTCGTTGTCCCTGAAATGTTCACACCACTACGACTTAGCGACCCAATGACCTGGTTGCAAGGTCGCCAAGTCGAAAGACTAGCCTTTTCTCAGGAGATAATTGGTAGGGATCGCAGTGACCTAACCTTAGGAGCTATTGGGAAGTGTTACCAGTTTTAACATATTTATTATCATGTCATCCGCCTTATCGTGGGATTGTTTTATGAATATGCCAGGAAACATAAAAGCCAAGCTTGAGTGTGTGTCTATCTCATCGGCCTCAGGTGATATGGGCCCCTCAGAAGTAAGGAAAAGAAACAAGAGTCCGGAGGTGGAAGTATCGGCAGAAGGCACGCCCCCTACCCCACCTCCTATTTATGGAGACATTGCCTGTGTATTCGGGAAAGGGGATAAGATGAGTTGGTATCAAGTTTATCAAGAGTTCACCAAACCCAAGTTCCCAGAAGATCTGCTAGATAGAAAGGTGTACATCTTGGTCAAGAGGTCTAAACTCCATTACGCAGGTGCTCATCCGCCCATATTTCTGTCTGCAGATATTTTGGAATGGATCCTCCAGAAAGTGGACTCCAAGATGTGCATCATTCACGATCACTCGAGGAGAGCATTTTCCAACCTGAGAGGACAAGATGCAGAAGGGTACTATGCACTCCCAACCCAAGAACATGCTTTCAACACCGACTGGGTAGCCACTCATGCAATTCCCATAACAGAGACTCTGAAAGGATGGTGGGAGGACCCAGAAAAGTTCAAGTTTAAGAAATATCAGGAATATAAGATAGAAGGCCTGAGGAGAGTCTACAGACTTGTGGCAGCGATGATGTGTAGGATGTATGGCTGCCCATATGCCGCTATGTTCAATGGTACTTGGATTCCCCTCATGTATGTCGTCACTACATTTGGTACCCGCTTCAACTGGGCCAACCTGATAGTAGCAGATCTTAGGTCAATTATATCGTCAGCACAAGCACCGAATGAAGGAGACGCATCTGAATTTTATATGGCTTCTTATCTTTTGGATGCGGTATGCACAAGGTTCCATTTTGACAGATGGGCACACAATTGGAATGCAGAATGTGGCGACCCGATCCATAAATAATAACAATTGTTCTGGGCTTCGAAATAAAATAAAATAAAAATACATAGAGGAAATCTCACACAACTTCATCCCCGCTCTTTATCGAAATTTGTTTGACAAAGATGCCCCATGCATGTCCAGGGGGGCCATGGAGATGATAACACAAGTAGCCAGTTGGTTTCCTATCCCAAATAGTACTTTCATCAAGTTTTTTGGGTCACTCAAGGCACCCCACGCATTGCCTTGATTCGTCATTGACAACTACTCCTACAAGAAGTTTGCTACCAGATGACAGGCAATTTTTCCAAGGTTCTCACCAAAGGCAAGAAGAAACCTTGGCCTACTCTTCCGCTGACCATCGGTGCCTACTCAGTCAAATATTTCAGGGAAGTAGAAGCAGAGGCTAAGGAAACCAAATGTTTTCATCTTCCTCTTGTATCACACAGATCATATGATCCCGAGAGGATTGTCTTGACACACTGTAAAAGGGCCAAATTCAAGTGGAGTTACCAACACACGGAATCCCCTGTTGAAGATCGAATCAGAAAATGGTACAACAAGGATAGGGAAGCAGCACCAGAAGAACCAATGGATCAAGGTGAGCAGGATCATCATACAGGAATGGAAAATGGTGACACACTATTAGGAGCCTCATCCTCCAAGGCCAAGAAACCGAGGAATGATACAAGCAACAAACTATCTAAACAACAGCAGGAGAAAAGAGACACAAAGGCTAGGGCACAACAAGAAGCTGAGAAGAAAGCAAAGGAAGAGGAATGCAAGAGAACCAAATATGCCCTAGCTCAACAACAAGAAGTTGAGAAGAAATAAAAGGAACAAAAAAGGTAAGAAGGAGAAGCTGAGAAGAAAGCAAAAGAAGAGGAGGAACGAAGGAGGTAGGAAGAAGAAAACCATAAGAAAAAATTGGAAGAAGGATAGAAAGATAACCAGGAATCGCAGGAAGATTCTTCTAAAGAGGCAAGAGGAAGTAAGACACCACTTGCAGAGACAGGGAGTCAGGCAGGTTTACCACACATTGATATGCCGCAGACAACCCCTATGTCAAGTGTGCACCCTTCCCTCTCAGAACTTGGCACCGTATAAGAACAAGAAGACGAAGTCTTGGATCTGACAAGGCTAACTTATGACTAGTTCACGCACAAGATTAGGCAAGAGAGGAAAATATGTCTAGCTCGAAACCCTACCGCACCTCTTGCGATGACAACAAAGAAAGACATAGTTTTGGATACCAGTACCAATCCGATTATGATTGCATCGACAGGTATAGCCTTTGCAGCAACCACTGAAGAAAATGTCAGTAGAATGAGCCGAGAGATCCTCTCATTGCAAAACAGGCTACAATTTTCTAAAAAAAAGGCAGCTCAGGCAAAGCAGGATACAAGAAGGCTAGAGGAATAAATCCAGAGGATACACTCCACAACTACCCAAGCTAGCGAATTGTCACTCACCATCCAAGGGGAGTTAGTCACGCTGGAGGCCACCATGAAACAAGTATACGAGGAGATTTTCACAATAAAACAACCAATCGCCCCATTGTTAAAGGCACAAGCAGAAACTAAAAGGAGGACTGCACAACTGAAAGAAGCCTCCATTGCTTTGGATAATATGCTAGAATGGTCCAGCATATACCTGCAGGCTCCTGACACCCTGCCTAAGAAAGACTGGGTTAGCACTCAAAATGATAAGGTACATATACAAAAAAATATAGATAAACTAATCAGAGATCTAGAGAAAGTAATGTCCGATTATGAACACCTAATCGGCGGAATTGATTCGATGGCTGAAGTTCACCACATTCCTACTCTGGGAACCTTGGACACTGAGAAAAAGAGAGAAGGGGTTGCTCAAGAAATTTAAGCATTCCTGCAACCCATGAAGCAAGCAGCTACCTCCCGAGATATTACGGCCTCACAGGAGAATCTCTTTCAGTTCATCGTCACTCCGGTCTAGATCTACACCAAGTTGGCTTCTCTCTCCAATCAGATCGCAGTGAAAAGACACATCTTGGTCCCAGATGCTCTCGAGTGTTTCCATAGGTTGAAAGAAGATACTCCCCAAGTTACTTCGGTTGCTGTAGATTATCAAGCATGGCAGAAGTACGTTAAAGAGCAGCAACAAGTAGATGTGCCTAATCTAGCAATCTCACAAGTGCTGCCTTAAACAAGGAAAAGACACGGTCGCAGGTCGTAGAAAGCAGGAGGCCACAGGTCGGAGAAAGCAAGAGGTCGCGGGTCGCGTTTAGGTTTAGGTCACAGGTCGCAACTCATTCCCAGGTCGCATAGTAGGCCAATAGTCGGGAATATGAAGGGTCAGGGATACCCAAACGTCAATTTTGTCTTATAAATACACCCTTCGGGGAATTGTAAAGGATATTTTTTTTTTGCACTCCAAAGGAGCATAGAAAATTGTACAACATTGAATGCATATTTCCGAGAATTAATACAAACAAGTGTTTTGTCTCCAATATTGGATCTAATGAGGACTCGTGTGTTTGCATTAAAAGTATTTTTGTCTCATGTATCGGTTGTCTTTTATGATTAAACTAATCTGTGTTTTCTACTTATATTATATATACGTTCAAGCTCACTTGATGTGTTAGTGATGTAGGAATATCTAAATGATAAATGTTGGTAACTTAGTTACTAGGATTATCTTATCTTTTCAGAAAACGCTGATAGATGTGAAGGATGTTTTGACGATGAGGAACTATTTCTTCTTTGGTTCAAACAACTTTTAAAAAGCATGACCCTAATGATGTGCTACTAACAGTATTTCCTTTGATTGTGTGCTTCAAGTCACTTTTGCTATTTGTAATGTGTTATGTTTGATAAGACTCATCAACCATTTGTTCTTGTATTGTTCAAATAACTGTGCATTCACAGGTCTATAGGGTTTGCTCTCTGTCCAAGAGAAGGAACATTCAATGGTAGCCGGACCCACATACTGGACGAGATCCCTATCATAAACGATTTAGATTATGATTGGGAATGGATATCCCCTACTGTTGGCCAGATATTTTTCCCCGTTAACCGATTTGGCACTAGAAGGAGGGCCTGAATGGCAGGCTCCTGGCACACAAGTAACATCCCCTTGCAAAACCCGCAAGGGGAGACCATGTACGAAAATACGGGTCCTCCACCCCCCAACAATTCCCTGGAGGATGAACTCCTGTATTATGAAGTTACCTTTGACCAGATCAAGGCCTTGCGCCCGATTTCTCGAGATCTTATCAGAGGCTTACAAAATGTCCTGGCCATAGGCTGCCTGGCAAACCCTCGAACTCCTGCAGCTAATAAAAGTTTCCACGGAGCCCTAGTTAATTCTATACCTCAGCTGATAGGTCTCATGATCAAATATTATTCCAATGCAGTTGAGTGCAATTATATAGAGCCCCCCGACAGTTCCCGAGGGAATGAAGTGGTCAGCCCAGAAATTACCGAAACCCAACCTGATGCTGGTCCGCAGCCCGACCAACCTTTAGGTGATAACACTCAGGTAAATAACCCCCTTGGGGGAGGATGATCTGAAATGTGAGAAAATTTTATTTCTAATACAGAGATGGACTATAGGGGCATTTACATGATATGTCACCTTTAAAGAAAGGATGAGATCCTGAAGCTTTCTAGCCCTTTACAGACTCTGCCTAAAGAAATAATAGAAGTAATCACTAATGATCTGATAATGAAACTACTTGTTTGCTGGTGCAAGGTATCCATTATCCATAAACTTATGTGTGCAAACCGTTTAATGTGTTTTGCAATCGGAACAAAATGCTTTTGGTGAATTTATGAGTCTTTTGTGTATAGGAGGCTTATTTCATTTTACTGTTTAACATCTTTAACTTTGATAAAACACAACAAATAAATCATAGAATTTAACACAACATATGATAAGGAAGTTCACCCCTCTTGGGCTACATCTGCCGGGTCCAAGGCCCCCAAATGGGCATGTCCTTTCTCTTATTATGCTCAAATTTGTTAATACAGTGATAAGAAAGCCTAAACAGGCAAAAAAAGCTGTGAAAATGAGTTCAAAGCATAGAAAACAGTAAATATAGGCTTTTTTTTCACCTCCAAAGGTTAACCATAGCCCAATACAACTCTAACACTCCCTAGACCCTGATGGCTCTCCAAGCTTCTCTGCTGAAAAAGTACCTAAAGATGATCTTTGTTGCCTCTGCAACCTGCACCATTGGCTCTGGAATGATCAAATTACCCAAAGTAGACTATTGGTTCACCTCAAATGGTCAACCACAGCTGAGCACATCATCAACCCGAAAATGGTTGGTGGCTCAAAAAGCTTCTCCGAAGCTAAACAGGCTGAAGATCAGCTCCAATGGCTCTGAAACCTATCTCAATGGCTTAAAAATGATGAGAAGACCCAAAATAAAAATAAAAAATTCGCTCAGAAAGGATCTCCCCGGCCAAAGTTATGTCTAACTGAATTTTTTCCCAGTTTGCCCTAGAAAAACTCCACCAAATTTGGTGGAACTACCAGTTAGCTCCACTAATTAAGGATTGGCGCTAAATTTGGCTGGTCCGCCAGAATTCCCGCCTTCTAAACTATGCGGTCAGGTAAGCAATAAATGTCATTGTTATATGTGGCCACATGGGTAGTTATGCCGATGGTGGAGTTAACGGTTATGGTAACCGTGACATAAAAAATCTCCGCAATCCCCGCCGGTTTGTATGTGAACGCCCATCTCATCGGGTTTATTAACTTTTAATTTCGCGCGGGTTTGGTGACATCGGCCAAGGTTCTATGGACCGGTCGTATGGTGAGGGGGTTGGCCCCTAGGGGCTTGCCCCCTTTAACTCTCCACCCATACATAAATTAAAATTCAAATACGACTTCAGTCCTTTATAAATCAAGAACCAGTGTCGTGGACCAATGGTAAGTCATGGGCGTGTTGATCCGCAGGTCGTAGGTTCGATTCTGAAATAGCCACAAAATTTTAACATAAATTGGATTCTTGGGACCACGTGGTGGCCTCCAGGCTGGCCACGTGGCACCCACTCATTGGACCGCCCAAAATATTCCCGGAATATTCTGTGGAATGTTTTTTTTTATCCAAAGTCAAACTGAGTTAGATTGGGCTTTTTGCTTGAAATTGAGAAACTTCAAAGTTGAATATATTCCTCATACAGTGTCGGATTTGAGTGTCGTTCACGGCGTTGGGATCGTATCGCTGAGGCCTATCCGGTCGCTCATGTTCCAACCAATTTTGAGCAATTCCAATTTTGAGCATTTTTACAACTTAGAACATGATCACCTGATCACACCTCCCAAATGGGAAGCTTTTGGACCCACAAAAGCTCTCTGATTACAGAAAATGAAGATGAGGAGACTGATTCTCCACTCTTCCAACTTTGAACCACTGAAATCTTCCTGACTTCATCAAATTGAGCTTTTCATAAAATGATAAATTTTCTCTTGAATTCACTAATCGACCCTTGCTAAAACTGACTGAGTCATGATGCAAATTCTTGAAATTTGCAGAACAAAAACTATATTTTGCAGAAAACAAATTGTTTCTACAATGATCAAACTTCAAAGAAGAATGAAAACAAGATTCACCTTGCCAGCTGTTCGCATGGCGAATTTTCGCTAAATGAGCCATGCACTTGTGTCGAATGCCGACCAAGTTTTCTCCCCATAAAAATTTTCCATTCTGAAACCAACATTGACCCATGCTGAACTGTGTGCCTTCTTTTCTTGTATGCCTTTCCATCTCATGGGCCCTTGCACTGCTTTGCACCGACACTTCGTCTTCTGCAGTGATCGACACCAAAGGTACCTTGTGCAACATAATGTCATCTTCTTTCAAAGACGAACTGTTATCAGAGTGAGACATATCATTAGCAATATCATGAAAAGGTAAATGTACAAAATCTTGTCGTTTCAAAATCAACAAAATTAGATTTTGACTTGCATTAACTAGCCTTTTCAATTGACCTTCATGGACTAAAGAAGATTCTAGCTTCTTCTTATGTGCTCTCACAATATACTCTTTTCCATCCTTGAACAAGTGATACTTATTCTCATGGCGATAGAAGATTGCCTTTCTGTCATATAAATATGGACTACCCAACACAACACCTGTTATGTCAAGCGGTACTACATCCAGTTCAACCCAATCAACATACTGAGCTGTTATGGTGAAGTGCAAGATGCACTTTCTTGAGACTTGTAAGTTTGCATTCTTGCATATCCACCCAAGTGGATAAGACTTTGGATGTGGAATTGTCTCAAGTTTCAACTGTTTGACCAAGTCTTCTGAGATGAGATTAGCTTGAGACCCACTATCAAAAAGTGTGTCTATCTAAGTGTGGTTTGAGATTACCCTCACATGAAATAGTTCTATCCTCCTCTTTTCATCTCGAGTTTCTTTGTGACAGTTTAATGAGCTAGAACTTGGATTTGTGTCTTGTACAACCTCTTTCCCTTTGATGTTCTTTAATACCATGGCGATACTTTTTGTCTCATCACCTGATTCTTTTGGTCTATTTATATTTATATTTTTGTTCACATGCAATTCAAACATTCAAATTGTAGAGTCACAACACTCTTTTGTAGTGAAAGTTGTATAAGTATGTCATGTATCAAATTGAATTTCCCTCCTATGTTGACCATATTTGTTGCAAATTACTCTCCTAGTTTAACAATTTAATTTTGCATTGAAGTCAATAATATTTCCTTCTATAATAGATCATATTCAATATCTAACAAAAATTTCGGTTTACAAAGTGATGCAATACATCCCGAGACAGGCAACTAGACAAAAACTCATGTAGCTATACTGCATCACTTAGGTAGAACTGTTAGAAAACCAGGATGACTGTCAATATTTGAGTTGGTTAACCGTTAAATTTGATATGCCATTCAATTTGTATCTTAAATGTTTTGCTAGAGTATGTAACTCTTACTTGTCATTTGTGTGATCTTATTTGGGTTGTTATGATTATTGATCATGATTACGTATAATTGTTTCTTGAAATGATTTTGTTCCTATTATTTAAGAGTTGGCTAGATCTATTTGGTTTGAGAGATATTCTCCAACGAGGTAGCTTCCTACATTGGTGTGTAGTTGAGATATTTTCTCAACTAGTTGATTTTGTGATCAATGTAGTTTCTCTATCTTGAGAAATCATTCATGTATTTATATGTGTAACATTATTTGATTAATTAATAGAGAGAGTGCTTATGCATTTATAATTTGATGCCAGAGCGAGTATGGGCCTGACTCTCTCATAGGAGGGCCCAACATCATAGGAGACTAGAGAGTAGTGTGCTTGTGAGTTTTTTTATTTTCCATCAAAATGTGGAATTTTCTATAGTTTAGGAAGTGATAATTTGATGTTTCTTGGAGATTTTGTAGTAGTGTTAGAGTATCGTGGATTTTCTAGACAATATAAATTACCTTTGAAAATTAGAAGAGAAATCCATTGTAATGAATTTTATGGCTAGATTAGAATCCATCATGGAATGGTGTGTTATGTGTAGAAGTAAATGGATTGTTGACTAGTTGACCTAACGGATGCTTATTATGGCTTGCGAGCCAATATCACCCTTCGTTGAACTACCAAATTCTTTTCCAACAATCTGTAATATTTATGCTATTGGCTTCAACATAAAATGTCTAATAGGATCTTCAAGAAAATCTCATTTGATCACCATGATATATTTCAAGTTGTTGGAAAATTATTTTATTTCTACCATTTACATTATGGGGATCAGGATGGTGGTATGTGATTTGCAAGATTAGTCCAAGGGTGATTGAACTTGAAACTTTTTGTGAGGTATACCATCCATATTTATGTTTTAAATTTGTATATATTTTTAAAAAATGGTCAATGTTGGATAGATAAGGTGAAAGGTAAATGTCTTGACATTTTCATGTATGGGTGAAAATTTGTTTTCATTTTGGGTAATTCATGAATTATGTGTCACTATTGCATGCCTATGGGCCACTTTGGAAAATGTTGTTGCAAGAAGAGCCTAAGTGCATTTTTTGGATGAAGGAAAATGAGTTTCAAAGTAAAGATGAAAATTGAGTTTGGAAGGGATTCTGAATGCATGTTGTACATGGATAATTGAAATCATGTGTCGTAGGGTGTGCATGATTGGTTATACTTGACACCCTAGAAGTTTTGTTTGAGGTTGTAAAAGTTTCAATTTCCCTAGGTGTCTTGTAAGCCCTCTTGAGTCAACCCTACATAGATTAATGGGGTAACACATGTAATCATGTGGCATTATCCTTCTTATAGGGAGGATGCGACATTATGTTATAGAATCAACCACTCAGAATATACGAGTGTGGCAAGTGGACTTGTATCGAATTTTGATGTGGCATCAGAGAATTGTATCTTTGATTAAGAGGGGGGAATGTGAGATGGAGTAATATTAGAATGTAGTAAAGGTTTGGACAAATTTAGGGAGAGTTTAATATGTTGATAAACCATGTAGGTGAAAAGGATTCCTAGAGAATTGGTGGGCAAACTGGATGGAACCCATGCATATTAGTAGAGGTTTTTTTTGTTTTAATATGTACACCAATGATCATTTTTTTTGTGGGAAGAAGAAGAAATTCAATATGTGTTGGTACCAAAGGAAGAAGAAGAAATCTAGTGAAGAAAGTGCAAGTGAAGATGTGATCCTTACTGAAGTAGAAGAGAACAACTCATGATATTACTGTGAAGATGACAAAAGTGGACATCAAATGATGATGGAAAATTAAAGGTAAAAATTTGTAAGTATTTTGGAATGGACTAATGACTATATTGTAATGTGATTCAGTCATTGTGCTTGTAAGCAATTCCATGCTCTCATGTTTGAGTTGATGTATTGGTTCTAGAGAATGTTTGAGCATTATGTACCTTGTATCTCCATGAATAGAGCATGTAATTGTATGTACCTCAATTAATAATGATGTAATGAGGCACGTATACCCCTGGAATTTACCATTTTGAAATGTTTGTGGTAATCTAAAACCAATTTTTAGTGTAGGTTTGTGGTAAGCCAAAAACTACAAGATAGAGAAAATTTTGTGGTTAGTAAGAAACCACTTGGTGTGATGGTTTGTGGTCATCCAAAGCCACTTGATGCATTGTTTGTGGTAATCATAAACCACACGAGGATGTAGGTTCATTCACAAAATATCGATTGTGGAAAAATTCATCAATTGAGGCAATCCATACCTGACAAGACTTGGGTAGTTAAGAAGATTGCAAGTCATGAAAAAGGGGCTTGTTTAGGAGTAGAGTAACCATTAAAGATGTGATGAAAAAGCATAAGTTTGTGAGAAAAAGGGAACACATGCATAGAGATTCCTATAGAGGTTTTGTTCCTTGGAAGTTTAATGTAGGTGCATTGGGAGCATGGCTGAGGGTAAGCTGAGAGGACTCAAAGCATGGCTGAGGGTAAGCTGAGAGGACTCAAAGCATGGTTGCAAGTAAGCTCATAAAACCTAGAGCATGGTTATGGGTAAGATTATAAAACCTAGGAAGATGATGATGGTGATGCAAGGGAAGTTAAAAGTCCAGATATAGGTATGATGATATGTGATTTAAGGATGGTTGAATGAACCATGTACATGAAGGGGCATCCTAGTAGATTAGTGGTTGCAATGACTGGTTATCCATGCAGTCCGATGGATGGTTGTTCCTTTATATGGGCATTAACATTCTAATAATGTTTATAAATGCCAAGTTGAACCATAGATAGACTTTGCTAATCAAAAGGTGCTTCAATTCATAATGGATCATGTGTTGAAGAAGAGAATATATTGACGAAGACCTTAACTGATGAAGATTAAAACAAGTAGTCGAAAAGGGGGAATTTAGAGTGTGTAACTTTTACTTGCCATGTGTGTGAATGTTATGATTATTGCTCATGATTAGAAAGAGTGATTTTTTGAAATAATTGTGTTCCTATAATAATAAATAGATTAAGAGATATTTTGGAAATAAAACCTAATCTATGTGTTTCAAATATTTGTTCAAGAGAAGTATGAAATTAATTTGTTTATATTGAAATATATTTCTATATCAATAACATTATTTGATTAATTAATAAAAAGAATAATTATATATTTCCCATATATAAAGGGAAAGTGGAAAACTCAGTTTTGTTTTGATGGGGTCAAATAATATTGTAAACTATAATTTTGTTTAGCCTCGGAAAATGCCTATTTCCACACCATTACGTAATAGACCATATCATGTGGTCATGCCTTTTCCAAAATCTCCAAGGATCTAACGATTCCAATCTTGTCGGATTTTGGCTCCACGTTCCTAAGGTCGATGACTGAAAAATTGCAAAGAAACTCATCAAAAGACGAAATTGTAATGTAGCATCTTGATGATAACGTGGAAAAATGTATTGCTAAAATACTCACAGGTTCTGTCCAGTGAACTTCTCGGAAGAAATGCTATCTTATCTTAAAAGTTATAATTTATAATAACATTCCACATTTTTTTTTTAATAATTAATAGCATTCCACTTTCAAAAATTATTGGAGAAAAATTAATAAATATATTTTAAAATAATTTAAATAGAAGAATGAATTAATAGGATTATATTTATTTTTTCATTATAAAAAAAATAATTTATTAATTATTTTATTCAACTTGTTTTTTTTTATAAATATTTTTGGTATATTTTTATTAAACAAAATATAATATAAACTTATTTATTAATTTATTATTTAAATAATTAAATTAATAATAGATGTGTAATTTGTTTAAATAATTAAATTAATACAATCATAAATTAAATAGTGAGTAAATGTTGATAAACATCAATCCATAAGAAACATCAAAACACTTATTTCATGTTATGTTTCACATTATTATTGTTATTATTATTATTATATCAAAAAAATAGGTGACATTAGGAAGTGAACAACTTCTAAGAATATTTTCAGCATTGTGTTAAGCACCAGAATTTTTTAGGGGTTTTTCTTTTTCCCCCTTTCTCCCAAGTACATTAACCCAACCTATCATTTTTTTCCCCCTTTCTCCTAGGTACATTAACTCAACCTACATAGTTATCAATTACAACTGAGGATATAGTTGTATCCTCATGTTTTTAAGAAAGCTCCATCACTATCAACTTAATAGAGCATAGAATTTATTTATCATTGTCTGAATGGACCGACTCATGGGAAAGATTATGCCCACTGATTGCCGACACGATTATAGCTTATACTCTTTCATTCTCATTTACCGAAAGATTCTCCTCTATTGAGGGATGAGGTGGACCAACATGGATCTACACTGGACTTTGAGAAATCGATGTGTTAAGAGTTGTCTTATGTTGCTGAAAACAATCCTTCTTATGTGATGCAAGCTACAACTGTGTGCAAATTATAATCCACAAATTCAAAAACCCACTCAACAATTACACTCAAAACTCAAATATATTTCATTAAAGATCAAAATATTTACAATTTAGTATTGGTCCAGCTGTCATTGGTCATTTACTCATACTCCACCCCTCACACACTCAAACACATTATGATGATACATTTCATGACAAATATTACATTCAATGAACCTCGTGGGTCTAGATTCACTAAATTAGGATCTACTGGACTTGTATGAATGAAAAATCCACAAAGCTAGATTTTTATGACACCTTCCATATTTCCAAAACTAATCCTATCCTAACTACCAAAATTTTCTAGAGTTTTTACATAATTAAGAAATCCTAGAGATTTTTCCAGCTTTTATAAGTTCTAGATTTTTTTGCAAGACTTTCAGAATTTTTCTTTTTGAAGATACCCCTAGATTCTCCTGCACCATTATGTCTTGCCGAATTCTTGAAACTTGTTGCTTCCTTCTAATCTCACCATCTTTGATTGGGTTCTCTCTGCTCCTAGGAGCCAAACAACCCATTTGAGGCAGGGAATGTATTTTGAAGATGCCCGGGATATTGAAAAATTCTATATGTGAATGCAATGTTTTCATAATATAAAGGTTGAAGATATTCCTTACCATCCCCTTTTGGAATAATCATATATGGTAATCCTTCACTTAAATCTAGCTCGACACATATGCAGATGAATGAGATGAAATCATTAGCCAATATTTCACTATCTATTTTGATGAAGTGGCTGATTACGTTTCCAATAGCTTTGAGGAAGTCTAGTCGAAACTAATGGAGGGGTAAGTTTGAGAGCCTTACCCATACCAGAGTAGCAAAAGACTTCATGGAAAGGGGTTGAACTCTAGAAACCATGGCTGGATCGAAAGACCTGCACGACCCCAGAACTAGTGCCCCTCGTTGAAAACCCTTTGTTGTTCTTCAAGATCCTTGAAGACAACCAAAAAATATCCTTTCGAACAAAATAGCATATCTAAATTCTAGGTCCAATTCTGATGAACCCAAGCCCAAAGGTCAGTAGCCGAGGGCCAGAACCCATTGAGCCAACAAATAACTACACATCATTCATTATCCATTCTCTTAATCTTAGTAAAAAAACTCATTCAAATGAAGCATTGAGGTATTATTGAATGCTCCATCACAAACGTTTGGCCTGCAACAACCTTAGGGGTTGGGAGCAGGTGTTTAGCTTAAGGGCATGTTTGAATGACAAGTTTTTTGATGTCAAAGAAGACCCACCTCCTCTGGCACCACCAATCAGGCCTATAGTGAGGGAAATGGAGGCATCCTTCTTGATGCCATAATCTCTGAGTTCATTAGTCGAAATTAACAACCTCCTCTCGAAAAGGAGGCTTGTTACCGTGCAGGGATACCTGTCAATTTATGAATATATTCTACGAGCATTGAAACAACATCCCCTTCACTAACCAAGACACATAGGGTCTTTCCAGATAAAGTCTTAACAATAATTGGGAATGTTTGGATGACAAAATTCACAACACCAAACTTTGATGGGATGGATTCATGATCCGAAGAGATTCAAAACAGACCTAGGAACCCAATCTAGTTGGGAATTTATGTCAAACAATTCACAAGAAAACCTACTCCACTTGTGAAGAGCTCATACAAACCTTTCGACAAACACTTTTCAAGGACGCTTCCCACATACGTGTTCATCGCTCCCCCCCCCCCCCCAAATGCTTTTCATACACTAATGCCATAATACAAAAGGGGACACTTATAATTGTTTAGTGGACACTTTCTACCAAGCAACAATCACTATGGGATGTTTTCGGCACACATACTTTCCAAACCCAACATTCCAATGGGAATTCCTTGGCGCACATAGTGCCGAGACGACCACAACACCAAGGATATAGGAAATATTAGAGTCCGAACAGAAATGGAAGATAAAGGTCAAAGCCATAGCTTGACCATGAAACTGCTTGAATGTTTGCAGCAGAAAGGAATTCAAACCTCAACCAACTAAGATAAGCATCTGTCTCCATGAGGGGAAACATGTTTTTCTTTCCAAATATATGAATAAACACAAAACCCTAGCCTCCCTTGTAGTCTTCATGGCTTCAAGAAGAAGTGTATATTTTTTTTACTCATTACTAAAATTTTAAAAACCATAAAAATTAGCTAAATTATAACTTTATTATTATTATTATTAATAAAAATAATAATATACAAGTTAAACATATATGCATTTAAAAAAACATGGAACAACATTCATAACGGTGAATATTTACCCTATTTTACCATGAAGATTTATCCTCACTAAATACTCTATGTTACAATAGCATGGGCCAATACAATTTTTGTTACAATATCATGGCTTATTGATACGACATGCCCAAAAAAACCGCAACTTACTTCATATGCCATTTTTTAAATTTTAATCAATTTTATTAAAAGGGAATAGTGCATTAGGGCAACTCGTTTGAGGATTATGAAGTATTGTGTAAACTTTGAGATTCAAAGATGAAATGCAAGTGGGTAAATGAACAAAAAGAAAGGGGAAAAAGAGTATACTGACTTTGAAAATAAATCATAATATTTAATTTATTTTATGAACGAATATTCTAAAATACTTCACAAAAGTTAAATCCTTACCATTAACTTAATAATTATTGATAATTAAATTAAAATTTTAAAAATTGTACTTCAAAATAAACACATTTATTGAACTTATTATTATATTATCAAAATTAACAATAAAATTAATGTAAAATTATTAGAGCACAAATACGGATCTAGCTAAAGAATAATTGCACAAACTTGCTAGAGTTGGAAAAGAAAAAATGGAATTGAGAATGAATTTAATTCATAAATATTAGTTTGAGAATCAATACATAAAGCGACTAAGTTAAGCTTAGTTCTACATGCAATAACTATGGATAATTAAAGCTAATTCAAGCTAAGTGGCTTTATGTTCTGTTAATGTGCACATGCACCACATGCAAGCACTAGAGTTAACTAACTAAATCCAAGTGCACACCACATGTAACCACTCGAGTTAACTAGCTAATGACAATTAAACATCGCATCCAATAACTAGAGTTTAACTAAAGCCAATTAAGACTAACTATGTGCATGTACACCAACACCCCCCACCCCCCCCATAAGCATAACTTAGGTGAGTTTGATGCAAAATGAATGAGTCCCGACAACATGGCCATTTTACGTACCCATATACAATGCATGAAAATAGGAAAGAGGGAAAACCTAGTGGGAATAAAATCCCCCATCAAATTATAATGCAAAAAGTAGAGAAAAGACAATTGTGAGGCAGTTGTGTCCTTCACCCTGAGACGATCTCGCAAAAATCGAAACTTCTGCTCAGTGAAAGTCTTGGTGAAGATATCAACAGTCTGCTCAGAACTCAGACAATACTGAAGATCAATGATCCCATCATGGATCTAGAGGAATAAGCTTCATTTTCGGAAGTAGAGTTATCAACTCCCATGTTTGGATCAAGGACTGAATTTCCTTATACATGGTTGCATGCCAATATGGATTCCTTGCAGCTTTGTCATGCATTTAATGATTATATTCATGTACCCTATATACATGCATGGGAATGGTTGTCTCTAGGGATGCATGCATGTGCATGTGTGGCTTTAGAGATTCCTTTGTGGATGCATACATGTGCATACATGGTGTTATAAATGTCTCCTTAGATGCATGCATGGGCATGCATGGCTCTGCGACTGAGAGTGCATGTGGGGCATACCTTGTCATATCTGCATCATAAACATCATCAATATTAGAGGAATCAAAGTCCTCTTCTATGTTTCTGAAAGTAGTCTCTTCATCACTAGAAAAGGAAGATATTTCCTCATGTGAGATGTCTTCGTTATTGGACAAGATAGAACTCTCATCTGCAATAGGTTTATTAACAATAGAAGAAGAAAAGTCTTCTTGTTCAACATTGTCTTGAGAATATTTCTCCACATTATTGGAGTCTTCACCACTTTCATGACTGCTATAATAACTCGATCTCTTTGCCTCCAAATGGTGTTCTTCTAGATCATTTTCATCACCATATAATCATTTCAATGTAGTCGAGATTTCATGTGGTGATTCAATATTTCTGATCTCATAAAGAATATCATGAGACATAGATAGGCACAATCTTCCATAAGCCATGTGAGATCTGTTAAGCCAATCTGATTTCTCATCCTCTGACATAGGTACTGTCTTGATTCCCATGATTATTTGGTACAAACCTTTCCTCCTAATATGAAGAAAAATCATTGGCTTCCATTCATATTAATTGTATGGAGTCAGAATAGTGGAAGCTGGGAATTCCACTCTTTCACTTTGTGGTTGTAGCAACAATTGTGACAATTCTCCAATATTTTGATCTACAAATCAAATATTCGAACAATTTCCAATTATTTGCGCTTCAAACCTGCAAAATATTTTTCATGCACCTTCTGCGAACCCTTGTAGCTTTGATACCATGTAAAATTATTAAAGCACAAATATGGATCTAGTTGAAGAATAATTGCACAAACTTTCCAGAATTGAAAAGGAAAAATTAGAGTTGAGAATGAATTTGATTCATAAATATTAGTTCGAGAATCAATACATAAAGAAACTAAGTTAAGCTTAGTTCTACATGCAATAACTATGGATAATTAAAGCTAATTGAAGTTAAGTGTGCTTTATGTTATGTTAATGTGCACATGCACCACATGCAAGCACTAGAGTTAACTAACTAAAGCCAAATGCACACCACATGTAAGCACTCAAGTTAACTAGCTAAAGACAAGTGCACATCTCATGCAATAACTAGAGTTGAACTAAAGCTAATTAAGGCTAACTATGTGCATGTACACCCTAAATATGAGTGATGCCCCTCGAATCCTCAATATGTAACAACGTAACACCGAATTTCTTCTGGTAACACCACGAGGTAACAATGCAATGAATAAAATACTGTAAACAAATCCGCGAGGTAACAACATAATAACATTCACTGGCATTCTTCTGGTAATAGTGCGAGGTAACAACGTAACAGGTAACCGTGTAACAGTGTCAGAGCCTGACGTCCCAGGTAACAACGCGAGTCAACAGCGCGAGGTAAGGTATAGTTTTCTATGCAATTTGAATGCCCTTCTGTGGAAGGAAGTGTCTTCTGTGCAAAATTGGGGTATATGTGTGAGTGACTATGTGACTCAAATCTTTTGAAGCTCGGGCCCTACCATAGGAAAATTCTGAATTCTCTCAATAGAATTGAGATCAGTCCAAAAGTGACTCTGGCCCTTACGAAGGTAGCACTGAGGGCAGTGTTTTCATGCGAAAATTTTGATGAGAATTGTGGCAGATTCACTTTGAGATTTTTTGTTTTTTTTGTTGAAATCCCAAAATGGAAAACCAATCAATAGTAAATGTTAAAAATGTCAAGGAAATATCAGATTTTGTGGAAACAAATCATTTGGGCCAAGTCAAAATTGCTTCCGCTGACAAAACAAGAAAGTAGATTTGGGTAAATGAAAAACAATATCAAGGTATTTTAAAGCGCAGACTTGCCCGCTTGAAATGGGAACAAAGAAGAAGAAAACAGATGAAAAAGAAGGAAAAAAAGAAGAGCAACCAAAATAAAGAAGAGTCAATCATTTGCAGTCCCACAACTACACCTCTTACTTGGTCATTATATCTATATGTCGAAGAACTGATGAAAGCTAGGGCAAGGCTGGAAATTTTAGAAGCCAATGAATAGGAAAGTGACCGCAAACTTTCAGAGATCACACTTTCAAATCAATGTTTAATGGAATGTAATAGAATTTTGAAAGAGCAGGTAACAATGTTACAAGATGTTGTAGAGGTAGGAAAACAAGAATGGGAAAACATGAAGGTAGCATGGAAAAGCAGGAATGACGCAATGGAAGAAAAAAAAGATGTGATAATCTCTAAAACAACTCAGGTAGATACACAAATGGGTCAGCAAACAATCCTTTCCGAAAAGAAAGCAGAAGAGAACAAGAAGACATACATTCCAAAAGAAATCAAAACTAGGGTTGAGGACACTAATGATCACAGGATAGAGGAAAAAGAAGATGTAAGTTCTCGTAGAGCACAGGAAAGAGAACATAAAGAAAGAAAAGAGAGAGAAACAAACTTTATTATCAGGGGAATAAAATACTATGGAAAGAATGAAAGCACTTTCAATTTGACAAGGGACTTTTTGAGAGAGAAATTGCAATGGAGAGGGAAAATTTGTCAAGCAAGGAGGGTGGGAAAGATATGTGAGGAAAGACCTTGACCTATAAAAGTCATCATGGAAAGTGTGCAAGAGAAACATCATCTCTTAAGAAAAAAGAAACTCTTGATAGGCTCACACTTCTTCCTAGATGAAGATTTAACTAGAAAGAAACAAGAAGAGAGAAGAGAAGTGGAGAAAGTTGGAGCAGAAAGAAACAAAGGGAAAAGAGCATGGTTGTACAATGGTAAAGTGGTTATTGTAGTGTTTGGGCCTCATGGAAAAACAAGGCAGCAAGATGACAATGAAGAAAAACAAGTAATTCTATAATAGGGAGGAAAACAGCAGGATCAACATGGATGAAAAGGGGTGAAGACTCAAATTCGAGTCTTGTGTGCCAAACCGTGTAACAACCAAATCCTACCAAGGTCTACCTAAGTTTAGTTTTTTGGAACTATAGAGTTTACCCTTGGAGGAGGGGACCTGGGATAGGTCTTATTGTAGAAGGTAGAGACATTATTTGTCTCACAGAAACTCATGAACATGATGGTTGCAAAACTCCTATGTTTGACAATTATTTGAAGTTAGCAGTTTGGAACGAAGCAACAGATAATGGCAAAGGGTACGGAGGAATACTAGTTTTAGTGAAAGAAAAATAAGGTCGTCACATTTAGTTAGTGAACGAAGATACAAAAAAGAAATATTTATGGTTCAAAATAACAGAGAATGAGAACGACATAATAATTACAACATGTTATTTTGCACCTCAAGTATCAAAAACTAACAAAAATAAGGGATTGGGTAGAAAAGATCCATTTGCAACTTTAAAGCAAGATATTGTCGCATATTCTCAACAGGGAAAAGTTATTTTAGTGGGAGATTTCAATGCTAGAACAACAAATCAACAAGCTAGTATTCTTTGTTGCAAAGAGGATCACAATCCTATCTGGCTCATTGAAGAGGAGAATTCTTGATGGGTGAGATGTTCAGAAGATGAAAAAGTTAGTAATCGTTTTGGAGAGGAGTTGCTTACGTTGTGTGGTGCTTTCAACTTAATTATCTACACTGGTCTAGATAGATGGAAAAAGTCTGGGAAATTCAATTGCAACACATACAATAGGGCAAGTGTCGTTGACTATGTTATTGGTTCACAAAGCCTAATAGAAAGAATAGATGAAGTTAAGATTGGAGAGCATATTTGGGACTTAAAATCATATCATAACCCAAGTTATATAAAGTTATCCTGGTTAGAAGAAAGACATAATAGGAGGAAAACACAATGTTCTCGACAATCGGCATCAAGGGGAAAAATTCTTCTAACACAAGAAAATTGCACTATCTTCAAAAAAATGTTGAGGAGATCAATTCAGAAGGAGAAAATTGGTCCCCAAAGCCTCAACAACCATGAGTTAACAAATATAATCCAGGGTGCACTTAAGAAGTGCAAAAGAGAAAAAAATAGGAAATCCGAATCAAATTGTTTTCCTGTGAATGTGTGGTTCGATGAGGAATGAAAAATGGTAAGGAGAACCTTGAAAAAGGAAGGATAGGGGAAGATGAATGTAAATTTATATAATCATATTTTAAAAAATAAAAAATATGAGTTCATGCAAACAAGGCGGAAAGAGCTGATATATCTAGGCAAGAATAACCCAAAAAAAAAATTCGCAAGAAATTCAACCAAGGAAGAAGCAATTTGAAAATAATATTACAACCAATTAGTGGTTTGACTATGCAAGGCAACTCTATGAAAAAGAATTAGAGGTTGAGCCTCCTGCCAGGATCAACACATCTACAAAGCTTTTCACAATACATGTGGTGGAGGCAGGAATTAAAAATATGAAAACAGGGAAGGCAAAGGACTTGGTTGAACTTCACGCAGAATATCTAAAGTGGGGAATGAACATTTTGGCACCTCGCATCATGGAAATATTCAACAACGTCATTCAACAAGGATTCCCAAGGGATTTAGCAACTAGTTTAGTAATTCCCCTTTTTAAAAGTGGAGACATAATTAATCCTTCGAATAATAAAACCATTATGATCAATCCTTTGTTTGCAAATCTTTTCAGTGGCATGGTAGAAAATAGAATTAGTAAGTGGGCGGAAGTAAAAGAAAAGAGGGCAAAAGGGCAAGCAGGTTTTAGGCTGAAGCATTCTACAGTAAATCATGGTATCACGTTGAGGCACATTGTTGAAAAGGTTTGGAGGAGAAAAGAAGAAGTATTTTGTTGCTTTGTTGACTTCAAAAAGGCATTCTACGCGGTCCCTGGAGATAAGTTGTATTGTGTAATGGAAGAGCTTGAAATTCCTTTACAATATAGAGTTGTTGTCCATAGGCTTTATGAAGAGGTGAATGTCAAAATTAGAACTTCAGCATGCATTTCATAAAGTTTTAGAATTGACATGGAGTCAAGCAAGGTTGCCCTTTATCCCCTACCCTTTTTGGTTTATATATTGATAAACCGGAAGAGTGGTTATATTTGCAAGGTGGGGATGGTGTTTGATTGGGGAATTTTGTGATAAAGCTTCTTCTATATGCCGATGATCTTGTGCTGGTTGCTAAAACGGCCCATGGATTGCAGATGCACCTATATGCTCTTGAGCATTTTTGTAAAGCGGTGGGGATGCAAGTCAATACTAGTAAGACCAAAATAATGATTTTCTCTAATACAAGGAAGTAAAGCCAGCATACGTTCTTCTTTGAAGGCAACATTCTTGAAGAAGTAAATGAATAAAAGTACCTCGGGATCGATTTCAACAACAAGCTTAATTGGGAGGATTGTGGAAAGAAAAGAATTTTAGGAGGGTGGAAAGCATTATATGCACTTCAAAATAGATGTCAAGAGGCAGATTTATGGGATTGGAACATGATAAAAGTACTTTTTGGACTCCTAATTTGTCTAGTGATATTATATGGGTGTGAATTGTGGGCTAGAAGCATCCCTATTTCAAAATGGAAACAAATTGAAAAAATTTAAAAATGCTTGATCATGAGCAAGTTCAAAATAAAAATTTTGGTTCCCTATGAGATAATGCTGTTGTGAAACAAGGGCAGCTCTCGCCATGGTGCTTATTATAAGGTATCTAAAAAGAATTGAGCAAATGGGAGGAGGTAGATGGCTGAAAGTTATCTTCAATGAAGGTATGAGTGAAAGAAAGAAATCATGGATGAGACAAAAAAACAAATGGATGCAAAAATGAAATATTTACCTGAATGCATGTCCCACAAATAGCAAGGAGTTAAAGAATTTTTTGTTGGAGAAGTTCTGTAAGGGTATATGGGGAAAAGCGTTAGGTAGAAAGAAGAAGTATTATGTTCAGGAATTCAACCCCACTTGTGATCTCCAACAAAAAGAATACATTAGAGCTAGCATTCAATGGAGAACAAAGGTTCTTATTGCTCAATTAAGAACTAACTCACATCAACTTCGGTGTGAAACGTGATGGTGGAAGAGACCTAAAGAAGCTTGGAAAGAAATGGTATGTACTTTTTGCACTTCTGGGGTAGTGGAATCAGAAAAACATTTCATTTTGGAATGTGATGCTTTCAGAGACTTCAGAGACAGTTACTGCAGTATGTTAGCATCAATTCCGTGGCATTGTCTTTTTAATGATGGAACTCTTAAAAGGTTGGGTCAGCTCATCATCAATTTGAGTAAGAAAAATTTGAATTACAAAAACAAAAAACAAAAAACAAAGAAATTGGTGGTCCCATAGACTATTTTTAGTCTAATAGACCTTAAACAAACAAAATCACTCACTCACTCACTCAAAAAACAAAGAAGTTGATGGTCCCATGAACTATTTTTACTCCCTCCCTCCATTCCTCCCTCCCTCCACATTTTATATTTCTATAAAATAGCAATAGCAATAAAATTTATTTTGTGCTAATTTCAAAGTTATCTCGATTTCACTCACTCACAATTAACAACTTATATTATACCACTTATGGATTTTATATTTCTATAAAATAGTAATAAAATTTATTGTAATATTTTTGGTGCTAATTTCAAAGTTATCTCGATTGCAACTTGCAGTTGCATTTAATCTGCTAAAGAAAGTCATGGAATCTTATAGTTTTGATTCATCCCAGAACGTACCGAAATACGTATTTTTGTAAGATTTTTGAGATACAAGGATCTAAATCTGCAAAAAAATGAACAAGCTTGCAAGAGAAGGAAGGAAGGAAGCAAGAATTGAGAATAGAATGAAATTAATTCTCCAATATTAGTTTTTGGAATAAATGCATAAAAGCAACTAAGTTAAGCTTAGTTGTGCATGCAATAACTAAAGTTAACTGAAGCTAAGTGTGCTTTATCTTATGTTAATGTGTACACATGCCACATGCAAGTAGTAAGTTAACTTAACTAAGCAGGTGCACATCACATGCAAGCAGTAAGTTAACTAAAGCTAATCTAGGTGCATGTACACCAACATAGCTAGTTTAAGACCAACACAGCTAGTCTAAGTGAATGTACACCAACACCCCCCCTTAAGCATAACTTAGGTGAGTGTGATGCAAAATGAATGAGTCCCGGCAACACGGCCATTTTAGGTACCCATATACAATGCATAAAATTTAAAAAAAAAAGAAGAAAGAGGGAAAACCCAGTGGGAAGAAAACCCCCCCTCAAAATATAATGCAAAAGTAGAGAAAAGACAACTGCTAGGCAGTCGTGTCCTTCACCCCAAGACAATCTTGCAGGAATCAAAACTTCTTCTCAGTGAAAGTCTTGGTGAAGATATCAGCAATCTGCTCGGAACTAGGACAGTACTGAAGATCGATGATCCCATCATGAATGAGTTCTCTAATGAAGTGCATGTGGATCTCAATGTGTTTGGTCTGCTGTCGCTGCACTGGATCTCTGCAAAACTTTATCGTACTTTGATTATCGCACCAAATGATAGTTGGATGATGGACATGTTGGAAATATTGTCATTGATGGAAAAGGAGGCAGCGCTGAAGCAGAAACAGGCAAAGTACAGCAGAACAACAACAGACAAAAGAAAAGCAAGCAGGGCAAAGGAGACAGGCGGAAGAACACTGCTAAAGTATAACAGTTGAATACAGAGGCATAGTGAAACGGTCGAGCAGTGGAGACAGAAGCAGTGAATATGGAGGCAGCGAAACGGTTGAGCAGTGGAGACAGAGGCAGCGAATACAGAGGTAGTGAAGCGGTCGAGCAGCAGAGGCGTTAGCACAACAGAGGCACATAAATTCCGGGAATCTTAACCCAAGCGGCATATATATATATAAACAAATTTCGAGAATCACTTCCCCGCTGGAAGATACAAAAGATTGTAGCAGTAAAGTATATATATATATATATATATATATATACACACACACACACACAAACCCTATTCCGAGAACCATTACCCAGCCGGGCGTTACATGTAACATAAACACAATTCCGAGAATCGCTACCTCAGCCAGATATATATATATATATATATATATATATATATATATATATATATATATATATAAACACAATTCCGAGAATCGCTACCTCAGCCGGATATATATATATAAACACAAATTCCGGGAATCGTATAACCCAGCAGCGAAATATACGTATAAATCTCATTCCGGGAATCGTTACCCACGCTGGAGTACATATGCAGCGCATTACATATATGTGCAGCGCATCATATAAAAAAAGGTCAAAGCATAAGTATATATAAGTGGAGCGTTGTATAAACAAATAACCAATGTACAAAGTACCATAAGGTGGGACCAAATCGCATCGGAGAAAAACAAAGCAGCGGAACATGCAAACAGGAAGTTGCGATTGCGATTGAAGTTCGGACCCGATGGGTCTATAAATCATGTTTAATATGGGTTTGAGTTCCAGTTCCAATCGCATCGGCACATTTGAATGAACAATGACCAATCGCAATCGGAGTTAAAGCGAGTATTGGAATAGGAAAATACATGTTGCAATTGCGATTGAAGTTCGGACCCGATGGGTCTATAAGTTATGTTTTTGTAAGTTTGAATTCCGGCCTAATCGCATCGGCAAAACGCAGTGAATAGTGGTCAATCGCAATCGGAGCAGGATCAATTAATCGCAATCGGAGAAGCAATATATTGCATCAGGAAGCGTGGCAAGTGGGCCCAAAAGGAGTTTTTATATGTTTTAAACAAGTTTTATTATATACACCGAGAATTGATTTAAAGACATATTAAAAGGCAGTCAGTGTAATGAAAGTTGGGTTATATATATATAAAAGAGTTGTCATAAATATAAAACGATGGTTGCAATGGTATTAAAATATGCCACGTGGTCTGTGGACCCACGGGCCTCGGCTCAAGGTAGAGGGCGATTCTTTATATAAAACAATTGTGATGTATGTATGTTCCGCTTGCGGAACTTCCACATCAACAAGACACTTGTTGTGCGTAAAGGGTTGGAATTTGCCCAGAATTACAGTCAACAATTTCATATATATATAGCGTTGATATAAAAATAAATAATGCAGGAGTTACACAGCAGCCATAAACAGAAAGGCACACAGAGGAGAGAAAGGGACAATCACAGTCAAAGAAAAGACAAATGCATAGCGATCCAAAAGGCTGTATGAGTGAGCTGGAGCTCTCACTGTAATTAAATGTATTATTTTAATTGGTTTATATTGTTCGTGATGCATTGGCAAATCTTCGGAGGAAAACAAAGCTCCCATTGTAATATTGCATGTTGTTATATTGTCTGAATGAGCGAGTGAAAGAAATGAAAAGGCAAAAAGCGAAGAGGTATGGCTGTCCATTCCAAATTCTTTGATGAATGCTAACAGTCACAAGAAAATTCTTATAAATAATATCATCTGGATATGCAAAAAGGAAGTAAGAGAGAGTAAATATAGAGAAGTCATAGTATAGAAGTGTAAGGCAAAGAAAATTAAGAAAAGAAGAGCAGAAAGAGAAGCTACAGAACAAAGATGATATATGAGGTAAATCAACAAACATTCAGTTTAATAAATTGAGGAAGTTGGAGCTTCCCTATCAAGTTGCAGCTTGATAGCTGTCAGTTGTAGCTGACTGAGGTTGGAGCCTCCTGTAGGTTGGTTCCTGCAGAAAATTGAAGGGAGTTGGTGCTTCCTTGCAAGTTGTAGCTTGCAGAATTGAGGTAGGAGCCTCCTGTAGGTTGGTGCCTGCAAAAAAATAGTGGTGAGAGGGATTTGGAGCTTGCCTTTGCATCACAACAATAATAAGATGTGGTTTTCTCCCTTTATGGGTTTCCACTTATATCTGGTGTCTCTGTGAATGATGTTTATGTGTTGATCTTATTTATACCATCTGCTTAATACCTGCTTCTCTCATATTAAGTCTGCTATTATATTATATTAATACTTGTTGCTCACATCTAAGATTACTCACATATTAAGCTGGACATGAAATGAAGGTGTAAATAAGGTTTATTAAAAAGACAAAAAGATTATGAATGTGTTAAACTGATTCCCCCCCCCCCCTCTCTGTTTAACTAAGAGTTCAACAATTGGTATCAGAGCAGGTTCCTTTGTACAAGTCTAACAACTGAAAGGAGATCCTAGGTTCCCAAGATGGCTAGTAAAGAAGGATGCTCAACTAATAAAGCCCCTTTCTTCACTGGTCAAAATTATGCTTTCTGGAAAATCAGAATGAGGACATACATAATGTCTCTAGTAATAGAAGTCTGGGCTACTGTGGAATTAGGATATGCCCCAAAGGCAACTGACACAGAGAAAGAAACAAAACAAGACTTTGTGGCTAACGCAAAAGCCATGAATGCCATCCTGAATGGATTGTGTGAAGCAGAGTTTATTAAAGTAATGCACAAAGACACTGCCAAAGAAATATGGGATACTCTTGAAAACATACATGAGGGAGACAAGAGAGTAAAGACTGCCAAACTTCAAGTCTATAGAGCCCAGTTTGAAAACTTAAAAATGAATGATGATGAAGACATTGCCAGTTTCTTCCTAAAAGCTACAGAAATTATTAACAATATGAAAGCTCTTGGAGAAAAAATGCCAGAAAGTATAATTGTGAAAAATATTCTAAGATCTCTTCCATCCAAGTTTAATCCAAAGGTGTCTGCAATAGAAGAAACAGCTGATTGGGAGACCTTGACCATGAACCAGCTACTTGGAAATCTAACAGCCTATGAAATGAGGCTCCCACAGAAGAAGCCAAGTACGAGGGAAGCAACCTTTAAAACATAAAAGAAGAAAGAAGAAGAGGGAGACATATGCTCCTGCTCGGATGAAGAAGAGGCAAAGTTTGTCAAGAAATTGGATAGAGGCTCAGGTAAATACAAAGGTAAACTCCCCTTCAAATGCTTTAACTGTGGAATAGTGGGACACTATGCTGCTAAGTGTCCTCACAAGAAAATAAGAAATCAGGCTCAAGAGTGAGAGAAAAATAAATCAAAGAACTGGCAGAAAGGAAATAAGTTCAACAGAAAATCCTTCTATGCTCAACAAGACAACAATACATCTGAAGATTCAGATGAATCCTCAAGTGCAGAAGGAACCTCTGAATTCTTATTGATGGCCATAGAAGAACCTGAAGGTCTCCTGCTAGAAGATGAAGAAGAAGAAGGTGAAGACGACCTTGAGGGGGAGCTAATAAGTGCTCTAGAAGAGATTGATAGACTCAAACTGAAATGCAAAAAACAAAAGGACATTCTTCTCAAATATGTATGAGAAGAACATAATTCAGAAGTCCTTAAGCAGCTAAAAATAGAGCTTGAAGAGGCCAAGAAGATAGAGGACATGTTACTTAAGCAAATCAAATAAAAAACTCAAGAACAAGAAAAGTCGGAAGAAGAAGTAGTATGTCTCAGAAAGAAATTAGAAAATGCTCAAAGGAAAGTGGTTATAAACTCTTCCCAAACAATAAGCTCTAGTAAGTTGAATGAAATTTTGATTGCTCAAAGATCCCCTATGATAAAGACTAGAATAGGCTATGAAGGAGAATCAAGTAAAGGAAAAGAAAAGGTTGACAGAGAGATTATTTTTGTAAAAGCAAAGAAGAATGATGAAGCAGCTCAAAAAATTCCTACAAAAGAAGAAATCTGCAATAAGGAAGACAGAGATCAGAAGAAACCACTAGTAGCAAAGAATGTAATAAATACAAAGACCGATGAATATGTAAAATTTGGAAACCATCAAAGGAGATTCTTCCCTCCAATGAAAAATGCCACTTGTTATGTCTGCCACAAGCTAGGACACATTGCTACATATTTTCATGCAAGGAGGAGTAATTCAAACCAGCAAAAGATGCAAACATTGAAGAGACTGCCTCAAGCAAACAAATGGAAGAGACAACCTTACATCAGGTATGCAAATAGCTTCTATGGTTACTACTTTTATTGTAAGGAATTCGGTCATAAAATCATTGAGTGTAGAAAGTATGGACAAAGATTTATGTTTAACACCTCAAGAAGGTTTATGAATCAAAGAAATTCTGTTCATACTCATAATTCTACAAAAATTATGATCAAATGTTGTGTATGCAATCAAGTTGGACATATACCTTCCAAATTTCCTCTAAGAAGATGGAGGTCATCGCCTCACAAAAGATACAAAACAAAAGGGTGCCTCCAGTGGATAAAGAAGGTGAATAAGTGTGACCTGGCTCTACCTGCTCAAGCTCTAAAAAGTCAATGGTATTTGGACAGTCGCTGCTCTAAACACATGACAAGAGACAAAAGTAAGTTTATAACTCTTGATGAAAATAAATCTGGCAATGTTACTTTTGGCAATGATAAGTCAGGAAAGATCAAAGGAAATGGCTCAATCAGCATAGACAATGGCAGAGGAAAGGCCCAAGATGTACTATTTGTAGATGGGCTAAAAGCAAATTTACTGAGTGTCAGTCAGATGTGTGACAAAGGTTGCGAAGTTCTTTTTTGAGCACAAGATTGTGAAGTCAGATCAAGCACAACTGGAAAGACCCTGCTCAAAGGTGTCTAAACATAGAGTAATGTGTACATATTGAAAGAGTAGGATGAAGCCTGCCATCTTAGAAAACTTGAGGAGTCATGTTTATGGCATAGGAGATTGGGACATCTCAGCTTTGACGATATCACCAGACTGAGTAAGAAGAAAGTTGTCAGAGATATGCCAGAAATAAAAAGGCCTTCAAATACCATATGCAAATCTTGTCAATTGGGGAAACAGACTCGCACATCCTTTAAATCTAAAGATGAGCTATCAACAAGAAGACCACTCCAGCTTGTGCACATGGACCTGTGTGGACCTGCTAGAACTAATACACCAAGTGGAGAATCCTACTTCATGCTGATAATGGATGATTTCTCCAGAATGACATGGGTTGCTTTTCTCAAAAATAAATCGAAAGCTCTGGACAAATTCAAAATATTTAAAGCATTAGCAGAAAATCAGACAGGATGCAAGCTGAAATGCATCAGATGAGAGAGAGGAGGTGAATTCACTGATTATGATTTTGCTTACCTATGCAATGAACATGGCATAAAAAAACAATTCACTATTGCAGGAACACCTCAGCAGAATGGAGTAGTAGAAAGACAAAACAGATCTGTTCAACAAATTGCCAGAGCCATGATGCAAGAGAATAATATTGCTCAAACCTTCTGGGTAGAAGCAATGCACACAGCAGTACATATCCTTAATAAAGCTCACTTAAGGCCAAGCAGTGACAAGACTCCCTACGAACTATGGCATGGAAAGCCAGCTTCAATCAAACATTTCAGAATCTTTGGTAGCAAGTGTTACATAAAGCATAATGATGAAAATCTTGGAAAATTTGATGCAAGAGCAGATGAAGGAATATTTTTAGGATATGCATCCAAAAGCAAAGGGTACAGGTGCTACAACAAGACTCTTCGGAAAATAGTAGAAAGCATTGATGTGAGATTTGATGAATAACTTCCAAACAATACAAGAGATACTGACTGTTGCAGTCCATCATATAACCATGAAGAAGAAGACCAGAATGATGATGAAACAAGCAAGACTACAGAAGATGAAGGGCTGAGCTCGAAAGCCCCCTCAAGATACACTCAGAAGAGTCATCCCGAAGATCAAATCATAGGAGATAAGAAAGCAGGGGTCCAGACAAGAAGGCAGCTAACAGAACAAACTGAAGAAGTATACATAGCCATGCTATCACAAATAGAGCCAAAGAAATTTGAAGAAGCCAGCAAGGACAAGTCTTAGGTAAAAGAAATGAATGAGGAATTGGACCAAATTGAAAAGAACAATACTTGGGAACTGGTTCCTAGACTAATTGAGAAAAATATCATTGGTTCAAAATTGGTATTCAAAAACAAAATGAATGAGCAAGGACAAGTAATCAAGAATAAAGCCAAGCTGGTCTGCAAAGGATACTCACAAATTGAAGGACTTGATTACGATGAAACATTTGCCCCTGTAGCCAAAATGGAAGCTATCAGAATGTTCCTGGAATTTGCATGCTACCAAAACTTCAAAGTATATCAAATGGATGTAAAATCTGCATTTCTGAATGGAGACTTAGAAGAAGAAGTCTACATGGAACAACCAGAAGGCTTCTCATTGACAGACAAAGGAGACTATGTGTGCAGACTGAAGAAGGCCCTATATGGACTGAAACAGACTCCTCGTGCTTGGTACTCAAGACTGGATAAGTATTTGCAAGAACAAGGCTTTAAAAGAGGTGGAGTAGACAACAATCTATACATAAAATCCCATGAATATGAACTCCTGATTGTTGTAGTATATGTTGATGACATTATGTTTGGAAGCAACAAAGAAGAACTAGCAAAAGGGTTTGCTGATGAGATGAAAACAGAGTTTGAGATGTCTATGATTGGAGAACTCACTTTCTATTTAGGACTTCAAATTCAGCAAAAGAACACAGGTACATTCATCTCACAAGAAAAATACTTAAAGGAAATGCTGAAAAAGTTCAAAATGGAGGACTGCAAACCTGTGTCAACTCCCATGACCACAGGTTGCAAGCTGTGTGCTGATGATGGGTCTGCTGATATAGATCAAAAACTCTACAAATCCATGATTGGAAGTCTATTGTACCTGACTGCATCAAGACCAGACATCATGCTAGCAGTAGGACTAGTGGCTAGATATCAAGCAGCACCTAAACAAAATCACCTTCTTGCAGTCAAAAGAATATTCAGATATCTACAAGGAACAACAATATATGGACTTTGGTATCCTAAAAGCAAAAACTTCACTTTATAAGAATACACAGATGCAGATTGGGCCAGCTGTGTGGATGACAGAAAAAGTACAAGTGGAGGTGCATTGTATCTAGGAGAAAGCCTAGTTGCATGGTTAAGCAAGAAACAAACATCCATCTCACTGTCTACAGCTGAAGCAAAATATATAGCAGCAGCAGCATGTTGTACACAAGTCATGTGGATGAAGCAAACTCTTCAAGACATGAAGGTAAGCATTGATGAACCTATCTCAATTAAATGTGATAATACAAGTGCTATAAGTATATCTAAAAATCTTGTGCTTCACTCAAAAACTAAACATATTCCAATCAAGTATCATTTTCTCCGAGAACAAGTGGCTCAGAAGATAGTAAAACTGGAGTATGTACCAACAAAAGAACAGACAGCAAATATATTTACCAAACCACTTGCTAGAGAGCCATTTGAATATTTGAGAGACAGATTAGGGGTAGTATCTGTAGATGCTATTCTCTAATATGAAGAGAAAGCACAGCTTCAGGGGGAGAATAGAAACGAAAATATTATTCCCAGGGGGAGATCTGCAAGCAAGAGAAGCATGAAACAGGTCCTCGGGATCAAATAAATAAATAAATTATTATGGCAAGATTACTTTCAGCATAAAAGAATCAATAAAAGGGAAAAAGGGTCAGTGGTGCAGCGAAAAATGGTGAACCTGACATGAACCGTGAATCTCATCCAAAGGATTGAAGCAGCAGCGTACAAAGACATTAGATCTCAGATAAAATAAATGACCGAAATATTGAAAAATAAAATTAATAAATAAAAACATAGCATCAAAGAACAGAAGCAACAGTGTATAACAGAAGAATTCAAACCCCTTGCCATTGATGTCAAAGGGGGAGGAAGAGCAAGCAACAAGAGGAAGAGCAGGAAAACAGAGGAAGTGTATTGCCATCAATGCCAAAGGGGGAGACTGTTGGAAATATTTTCATTGATGGAAAAGGAGGCAGCGCTGAAGCAGAAACAGGAAAAGTATAGCAGAACATCGACAGACAAAAGAAAAGCAAGCAGGGCAAAGGAGACAGGCGGAAGAACACTGCTAAAGTATAAAAGTCGAATACAGAGGCACAGTGAAACGGTTGAGCAGTGGAGACAGAAGCAGCGAATATGGAGGCAGCGAAACGGTTGAGCAGTGGAGACAGAGGCAGCGAATACAGAGGTAGTGAAGTGGTCGAGCGGCAGAGGCGTTAGCACAGCAGAGGCACATAAATTCCGGGAATCTTAACCCAAGCGGCAGGCATATATATATATATATATATATATATATATATATATATAAATTCCGAGAATCACTTCCCCGCTGCAAGATACATAAGATTGTAGCAGTAAAGTATATATATATATATATATACACAAACCCTATTCCGATAACCATTACCCAGCCAAGCATTACATGTAACATAAACACAATTCCGAGAATCGCTACCTTAGCCGGATATATATATATATATATATATATATATATATATATATACACACACAAATTCCGGGAATCGTATAACCCAGCAGCAAAATATACGTATAAATCTCATTCCGGGAATCGTTACCCACGCTGGAGTACATATGCAGTGCATTACATATATGTGCAGCGCATCATATAAACAAAGGTCAAAGCATAAATATATATAAGTGGAGCGTTGTGTAAACAAATAACCAAAGTACAAAGTACCATGAGGTGGGACCAAATCGCATCGGAGAAAAACAAAGTAGTGGAACATGCAAACAGGAAGTCGCGATTGCGATTGAAGTTCGGACCCGATGGGTCTATAAATCATGTTTAATATGGGTTTGAGTTCCAGTTCCAATCGCATCGGCACATTTGAATGAACAGTGACCAATCGCAATCGGAGTTAAAGCGAGTATCGGAACATGCAAATACATGTTGCGATTGCGATTGAAGTCCAGACCCGATGGGTCTATAATTTATGTTTTTGTAAGTTTGAATTCTGGCCTAATCACATTGGCAAAACGCAGTGAACAATGGTCAATCGCAATCAGAGCAGGAGCAATCAATCGTAATTGGAGAAGCAATATATTGCATCAGGAAGTGTGGCAAGTGGGCCCAAAAGGAGTTTTTATATGTTTTAAACAGGTTTTATTATATACGCCGAGAATTGATTTAAAGACATATTAAAAGGCAGTCAGTGTAATGAAAGTTGGGTTATATATATATAAAAGAGCTGTCATAAATATAAAATGATGGTTGAAATGGTATTAAAATATGCCACGTGGTCTGTGGACCCACGGGCCTCGGCTCAAGGTAGAGGGGGATTCTTTATATAAAACAATTGCGATGTATGTATGTTCCGCTTGCGGAACTTCCACATCAACAAGACGCTTGCTATGCGTAAAGGGTTGGAATTTGCCCAGAATTACAGTTAGCGTTTCATATATATATATATATATATATATAGCGCTGATATAAAAATAAAAAATGCAGGAGTTACACAGCAGCCATAAACAGAAAGGCACACCGAGGAGAGAAAGGGTCAATCACAGTCAAAGAAAAGACAAATGCGCAGCGATCCAAAAGGTTGTATGAGTGAGCTGGAGCTCTCACTGTAATTAAATGTATTATTTTATTTGGTTTATATTGTTTGTGATGCATTGGCAAGTCTCCGGAGGAAAACAAAGCTCCCATTGTAATATTGCATGTTGTTATATTTTCTGAATGAGCGAGTGAAAGAAATGAAAAGGCAGAAAGCGAAGAGGTATGGCTGTCCATTCCAAATTCTTTGAGGAATGCTAACAGTCACAAGATTCTTATAAATAATATCATCTGGATATGCAAAAATAGGTTAGAGAGAGTAAATATAGAGAAGGCAGAGTATAGAAGTGTAAGGAAAATAAAATTAAGAAAAGAAGAGCAGAAAGAGAAGCTATAGAACAGAGCTGATATCTGAGGTAAATCAGCAAACATTCAGTTTGATAAATTGAGGAAGTTGGAGCTTCCCTATCAAGTTGCAGCTTGATAGCTGTCAGTTGTAGCCGACTGAGGTTGGAGCCTCCTGTAGGTTGGTGCCTGTAGAAAATTGAAGGGAGTTGGTGCTTCCTTGCAAGTTGTAGCTTGCAGAATTGAGGTAGGAGCCTCCTGTAGGTTGGTGCCTGCAAAAAAACAATGGTGAGAGGGAGTTGGAGCTTGCCTTTGCATCACAAAAATAATAAGATGTAGTTTTCTCCCTTTATGGGTTTCCACTTATATCTGGTGTCTCTGTGAATGATGTTTATGTGTTGATCTGATTTATATCATCTACTTAATACCTGCTTATCTCATATTAAGTCTGCTATTATATTATATTAATACTTGCTGCTCACACTCTAAGATTACTCACATATTAAGCTGGACATGAAATGAAGGTGTAAATAAGGTTTATTAAAAATACAAAAAGATTATGAATGTGTTAAACTGATTCACCCCCCCCCCCCTCTCAGTTTAACTAAGAGTTCAACAGGACACTGATCCCAAGCTCAGATAGGAAATGTTGTAGCCAAATTGCCTGAATAGTGGCATTGACTGCTCCTCTATACTCAGCCTCTGCTGATGATAAAGCAATGACAACCTGCTTCTTGCTTGACCAACAAATTGGGCCGCATCCTAAACTAAGTACATAACAGGAAGTAGACTTGCGATCAATGGTGTCGCCAACCTAGTCTAAATCTGTGAACCCAATGAGATTCAAAAACAATTGGCTGCATAATGAATCCCATAGGTGATTGTCCCCTGGACATATCAAAGGATGCGCTTTGCAGCGTTCCAGTGTAATTCATGTGGCTCCTGCATGTATCTGTAAACGGCTCCAACAGTGTAGGAGAGATCAAGATGGGAGTGAGTGAGATAAAGAAGACTTCACACAAGCTGGCGGTACAATGTGCAATCAACCAATGGTGTGTCTTTTCCATTCTCAAGCTTTATCCCTGATAAGAAAGGTGTGGTTGCTGGCTTGCAGTCACTCATGTGAAATCGTGCCAAAAGATCTCTAGCATACTTTGGTTGAGAAATGGTAATCCCAGAATCACTCTGATAGATCTCTAGTCCAAGGAAGAAATTTAGCAAGCCCATGTTTTTCATAGAAAACCACTTATGCAATGTAGTTTTAATGTTAGTAATGATAGAAGCTGAACTACCTGTTATCAAAAGATCATCTACGTAGAGTACTATGATCAACAAGGAGTCAATTTTCTTCAAAAAATAAACATTGGAATTAGATTTGCAGCGTACAAAATTTTGAGATAACAAATAAGAATCCATCTTTGTATACCATGTTCTAGGTGCCTGCTTGAGGCCATAGAGAGACTTCTTTAGTTTGCATACCAGAGATGAATTGTGCATGCATCCCGGTGGCTGCTCCATGTAGATTTCCTCCTTGAGATCACCATGAAGAAAGGCATTCTTCACATCCATATGATGCACCTCCCATCCTCTTGCTGCTGCAATGGAGAGAGCTAGTCGAATGGAATCCATTTTTTCCACTGGAGCAAAAGTCTCATCATATTCAACACCATGTACTTGCTGAAAACCTTTTGCTACAAATCGTGCTTTATATCGACTAACTTGGCCATTTGATGCTTTCTTGGTCCGGTAAACCCACTTGCATCTCACAAGTTTGCGATTGGAAGGTAGCGGAACCAAATCCCAAGTCTGGTTCTCAATGAGAGAGTTATATTCCTCATCCATGGCGGCTTCCCATTCAAGATGCCTATTTGTTTCTGCATAAGTTTGTGGATCAGATCCATGCATCATATAAGCATGCATGGGCATGGATGGCTCCATAGCTAAGAGTGCTTGCGGATCTTCCTCAAACAGAGGGATAGAGGCAGGATCATCAAGGATATCACTCATGTTGCGCCATTTTGTGTTGAAGGTGGTCGAGA
This sequence comes from Pinus albicaulis, assembly GCA_034641835.2. Lineage (NCBI taxonomy): Eukaryota > Viridiplantae > Streptophyta > Pinopsida > Pinales > Pinaceae > Pinus > Pinus albicaulis. The sequence continues at coordinate 20,546,116 of CM076582.1, read as the reverse complement.
ATCTTCCAAACTACATGCAAAAGTATGATCTCGATGTTCAACAACTGGTGCTCCAACAGGGGTCACAGGAAAAGACTCATCTTCATTAGAATGTTGGTTTGAAGTTTCATCTGCATACTCATCAATGAGTGGTGATGGAAACTTGGTAACAAGTTCATCTGCTGGTGCATGCAAAATATCTTCATCAAACTTTACACTCCTTTCAATAAAGAGCTCTTCACTATGGATATCAAGCAATCTGTACCCTTTGACTTCATCAGAATATCCAACAAACATGCATGCTTTGCTTTGAGGCTCCAAAGCCTTTCTCTTCTCTGTAGGAATGCGGGCCCATGCTCGAGATCCAAAAATGCGGAAATGACTAACTTCAGGTTGCATGCCAGTCCAAGCCTCAAAAGGTGTTTTTCCAGTAACATATTTATAAGGAGATCTGTTCTGGATGTATGAGGCACAATTGATAGCTTCAGCCCACAATTTCGACGGAAGAGATCTTGCATGCAACATGCAATAAGCCATCTCTTTCAAAGATCGATTTTTCCTTTCAGCCACGCCATTTCGCTGTGGAGTGTAAGGAACCGTATGCTGCAACTGTATGCCTGCTTCATTACAAAGATTCTTGATATCTTTGTTGACATATTCCGTCCCATTATCTGTGCAGAGTATCTTGATGCGTTTTCCACACTGATTTTCTGCATGCGCTTTGATAATCTTTAGATGTTGAAAAACTTCAGACTTGAGTTTCAAGAAGTAAACCCAAGTGAATCTCATGTAATCATCTATAAATGACAACACATATCTTGCTTTGCTCATTGAAAGCACCGAAAATGGACCCATGAGATCACTGTGTACAAGTTCCAAAGGTGAAGAGGATCTCCATGCATGCCCCTTCTCGAATTTGTCTTGTGCATGCTTTCCAAGAGCACATCCATTACAAACACCATATGAAAATTCAATGGTTGGCAATCCTTTGACCATCCCTTGCTTACTACGTTGTTGCATATATCTGAAATTCAAGTTCCCAAATCTCTCGTGCCAAATCCTACTTTCTTCATTTGCATGCATAAGTAGCAAAATAGAATCTGATTGCGGAACAAAATCAGAAAATGTATACATACGAGATTGATCATTTACCTTGCCAGATGCAATCTTCAAGTTGGTTTGCATGTCATAAATGCTCACTGAATCTGGGATAAATTCCACTTTCCTTCCACTGCCTGTGTGTGTCATCTGATACATTGAGAGAAGATTCACAAAAAGCCTTGGAATATGCAAGACATTTTCAAAACTTCCATCTTCGAATTGCACTCTTCCTTGTCCAGTTGCTGCAACTGCAGAATTATCCCCCATGAGAATGGGAGGCCCTAAGTATGCATGTAGAGAAGAAAATGATTACTTTGAAGAAGCCATATGATGTGAAGCTCCTAAATCGATGATCCATTCTTGCGGTGCAGAATGAAGAGCAATCAAAGCATGCCCATTACCTCTTAGATCTGGTGCTTTTCCTCCAGAATTCTTCTTGGCATTCTCAGGAATGTGGTCTCCAAGATTGTGTTGCTGGAGTGTCTGCGCCATAAGATCTATAGTCTTCTTCATGCATGCAGATTCAGGATGAAAACCACGGTGGCAATAATTGCACATTGATTCCCATTTTGTTCCTTTCCTTTCCTTTGAGCCAGATGATCCATCAGGGGGTTTGGGATTTCCTTCCTTTCTTGGATCAAGATCCTTCTTCCCTTTTCCTTTCTGATGGTCTTTGGAATTTGCCTTTCCTTTTGCATGCACAGTAAGTGCATGCGCTTTGGAATTTTTAAGTGTGCCCATTTTGATGAGCTTATCTTGCTCATGCATCAAAGACTGAATAAAAGAATCCAGTGAGGGCATCTTCCAAGCTGCACTAGTTGCAGATTTGACTGTGTGGAATGTAGAGACGAATACTGCATACTTTGGACCAAGTTTTGATAAAATGGAAAGAATCAACTGATTTTCTTGCTTGGATTTGTCGATCTCGTATCCTTTCAGCTGAACCAACAAGGCTTTATACCTTGTGAAAAAATCTTGAATGTTCTCAAAATTTCTCGGATCTAATGAGTTTAACTCATTTTCAAGAATGTGACCTTGCATTTCATCCTGTTTTCCAAACAAGCATTCCAAAATTTTCCATACTTCATTTGGAGTTGAACATGATTCAACATGAAATAGCAATTCCGGAGAGATAGATAAACATAGGACGCCGAAGGCCTTGTCTATGCGATTGAAATATCTTGTTTTCTCCATTGCCAATGTTGGTTCAACTTCCGTTTCCATGGTTATTCGAAATAAGCCTCTACTTCTGAGATGAAGTTGAATCTTTGGCTTCCATTCGAAATAATTATATGGAGTAAGAATTGCCGATTGTGGAAACTCCAATTTAGACTTCATTCTTTGTTGTTGCTTCAATCTTCTGAACCTGCAAATAAAATTACTTGTGCACTGATTACAAATCCCTGTGCTCTGATACCATGTAAGATTTTTGAGATACAAGGATCTAGATCTACAAAACAATGAACGAGCTTGCAAGAGAAGGAAGGAAGCGAGCAAGAATTGAGAATAGAATGAAATTGATTCTCCAATATTAGTTTTTGGAATAAATACATAAAAACAACTAAGTTAAGCTTAGTTGTACATGTAATAACTAAAGCTAACTAAAGCTAAATGTGTTTTATCTTATGTTAATGTGTACATGTGCCACATGCAAGCAGTAAGTTAACTTAACTAAGCAAGTGCACATCACATGCAAGCAGTAAGTTAACTAAAGCTAATTTAAGTGCATGTACACCAACACAGCTAGTGTAAGTGCATGTACACCAACAATTTTATTGTCTGGTTCTATATTGGTCAAAATCAGAATACAAAAAAAAATGAATTCTGGCTCCGCGTTTTGTTGGGTCAACAAGTACGGCATTGCGAGGACGCTGATTAAGTGCAATATAGAAAGTTAAATTGTTCAATCATACAAAGTTGAAGAGTTCAACTTCAATCATATTGTGGAAAAGTCTACTATTGCTTCATTGTGACACCTGACTGTGTGAACAAAGCAAAGTCATGCCAAGTACAAATTAACATGACCAATATATTCAAATCTTGCCACGCCATACTTGATAATCCTCGCAAGTCAATCCAGACAAAACAGCGCGTTTCTTTCCGCCTTCTGTTGACAAAATAGAGTTGCAGGGATCTATTTATTCAAATCTTTGGCTCCGCTTGTCTTTGACTGCAAACGGCAACGATCATGGCGGTTTCCATTCTGAAGTTCTTCGTCTCTCTTCTACTTTGTTTCCTGAATTTCTATGGAGAGGATGTAAGGAAGGCTGTAACAGCAGAGGTTGGGAGGCCAATTAATATAGGCGTCATATTGGACAACGATTGGTACGGAATAGTGGCGAAGGTGGCCTTTGAAATAGCTGCAGAAGATGTAAATAAGGAGAACAAGCTCCCCAACTCCAGTCGCTTACAGCTCCACTTTTGCTTTTCAGAATCCGATGGACAAAATGCAGTCATGGCCGCCTTTGCTGGTATATATTGACTCCAATAATCACAGTTTAAAATTAGAAATATTGACTTTGATGGTTTGTATCTTCTATTCAGGATTCAACTGCATTGAAAAGATAAATCAAAATGTGTAAATTATAATGGGATTTTGTTTTTGAATTTCATAGATTTTATAGATCCATGTCCGTTGAATTTACATAAAAAAATTGTTTGTCCCAAATTTTATACAACCGGTACAAAATATGTGAGAGGAGTACAATTGTTATCAGGTGCGTGGTTCGAATCCCTTGGATTAAGATGTCGCGGGATTCGAATCTATCAGATTAAACTTTCCACGCAGTGTTTTGCTATGGATTTCTATGTTGAAATTACTTTCCGCCGTGCTCTGTACAGGAGGCCGCCTTCCGTTTTTGTCTGAAGAACAAAGTACTGAAGCCGCCTTCCATCTTTGTTTGCAGAACTGTGCAGCTGAGCCGCTTGCCAAAACCATTGAGCAGTCAACCTCCGGATTTGAAATTTTAATGAGCCAGATTTATGAAAAATCCCGCATCACATTTTTTGCCGTACAGGCTGCTGAAAATCGGACCCGGGGAAAATCTTAGGGCGGATTTAATAAAATCCCCGCATCACAAATTGATGACATCAGCAAATCACTTTTGGCACGCGGAATTTTTATACACGCTGGTTTAATTTCTGTTTTGAAGTCCGATTCAATTCGGTCAAGGTTTGGTTAAATGTTTGGTTTTTAAAAATCGTGCAAACAATGTGCACGTATATATATGTTTTACATATATATAGAATGAATGCTCTCAAAAGAAAAGGCCGTGGGCCATAATGAAACTTTTTTGATTTTAGTTTTTTTTTTATTTTTAGTTTTTAAAATAAGTTTTATTTTAATTTAGTTTCTTTTCTATATTGTAAAAAAAAAAATTATGCTGAGGCATATATAGAGTTAAAGAAAAAGCCTGTGTGCTATTGTGTATCGTAAGTTTTTTGAATTCTTTTTACACAGCAGAAGTAAAAAGACATATACAGCACAACAGTGCATTGTTCAACAGTTGTGAGTTTTTTTTACACACAGCAGCAGTGTAATAGATTTTGAATGGCACAGCAGTGCATTCATTTTTTGAAGAGACAGAGTATTTGTCCAGAGTGAAATTTTAGAGAGTGAGAGTTGTTTTTGAACTGTGTTTTGAAACAGTCAAAGTTTTTGTATTCCCTCAGTCAGAGGTGATTTTGTAACCAAGTTTTTTTTTGAAGTTTAATGAAATAGTGTTTACAGTGAAAGCTCTGTCTCCAGTGAAGAAATTTTTTTTAATTTTCTCTGTGTTGAAGAGGGAGAATTTTATTCTCCATTGTTGTTCTGGAATGTTAAATATTCCAACATGGTATCGGAGCTAGTCCAGGCTCTTTGAAGATCAAAGAAGCTGAAGGAAAGGAGTTCTTTGTTGCAGCAGCTTCTCCAACAGTGTGAAGACTCAGCCAAAGAATCCAAAGGTATTTCTCTATACAGTTTTTGAGTCACTGTTGCAGAATAGTGAGCTGTTTTACATACACAGTCAAGTTTTTTTTTAATCATAGTTAAGAGTGCAGAATGGCTGGAGCCAGCACTGGTATGGGTATGGGAAATGTCCATCTCCCAATGTTTAATGGGAAAAATTATGACTACTGGTCAATAACTATGAGAGCTCTATTTGTCTCCCAAGACTTATGGGAATTTGTTGAGGATGGCTTTGAAGAGCCAGCAGATGAAGAAGAGTTTGAAGATTTAACTCAGGCAGAGAGAGAGTTGCTAAAGAGCAATAGGAAGAAAGACTCCAAGGCTCTCTTCTTATTGTATCAGGCAGTGCATGAGAGTGTGTTTCCAAGGATAGCAGCAGCCAAGAGATCCAGAGAAGCATGGGAAACTCTCAAGATAGCCTATCAAGGCATGGAAAAATTGAAGACAGCAAAACTTCAGTTGCTGAGGAGAGAATTTGAGACTCTCTGTATGAAAGAGTCAGATACTATTGACTCATTCTTCACTCATGTGATTGGAATGGTCACACAAATAAGATCTCATGGAGAGACTCTTGAAGAGAAGAGGATTGTGGAAAAACTCTTGAGGAGTCTACCCTCAAGATTTGATGTGATTGTCACCACCATAGAGGAGACTAAGGATCTCATAAAGTTCACAGTGGATGAGCTACATGCATCACTGATGACTCATGAGCAGAGATTGGGTAGAAGTGAAAACTCATCTCTGGAACATGCCTTTAAGACCCAGATGTCTTTTGGAAGAGGAAGAGGGCAAGGCAGAGGAAACAAAAGAGGAAGGGGCAGAAGCCAAAACAGAGGTGGAAGGAACAGTCCAGCAAATGCTCAAGGAAGAGGCAGCAATCCAAATCAGCATCAAGGCCAAGGCAGCAGCCAGCAGAGTGGTCAGCAGAATGCTCAAGGACAGAGGTATGATAAGTCTAATGTCCAATGTCACTATTGTAAAAAATATGGTCATTATGCTAATGAATGTAGAAAGAAGCAGCATGATATGGGAAATAGAACTAGTGCAAATTTCACTAGAGAAAATCTCAGCCAAGATAATTTGTTTTTAGCTTGTAATATGGCTGAAGAGAAAAGTGAGGATTTATGGTTTCTAGACTCCGGTTGCAGTAACCATATGACAGGAAACTTAGCAATGTTTTCTATGCTAGATGAGAGTGTGAAGTCACAAGTCACACTAGGAACTGATAGCAAAGTGTCTGTTATGGGAAAAGGGAATGTAAATGTTCTAACAAGGAAAGGTGCAAAGAAATCCATAGCAGATGTCTATTATGTTCCAGGAATGAAGTGTAACCTCTTAAGTATTGGACAGCTTGTTCAAAAGGGGTACAATGTATTTTTTGAGGATGATGTTTGTACCATCATGGACAAACCACCCAACAAACAATGTATTGCTGAAGTGAAGATGACAAGGAACAGAATGTTCCCTCTTAGAATGAGAGCAGATCTGAAAAATGAAGAAAAGATAGCAGCAGTGGCAAAAGAGGCTATCCAAAGCGAACCAAAAGATGAAAATTGGTTGTGGCACTTGAGATTTGGACATCTCAACTTTGGAGGTCTTAATTTGTTGAATAGAAAAGGAATGGTAAGAGGTTTACCATTGATAGAGAAACCGGACAACCTTTGTGAAGGTTGTATTCTTGGGAAACAACACAGAGAAAGTTTTCCTTCCGGGAAAAGCATAAGGGCAAAAGCACCCTTAGAGATTCTCCACTCAGATGTATGTGGACCGATGCAAAATCCATCACTTGCTAACAGCCACTATATCTTAACATTTATAGATGATTTTACAAGAAAAACTTGGGTTTACTTTTTGAAAAACAAAAGTGAAGTGTTTGAAAAATTTCGCAATTTCAAAGCACTTGTTGAGAACCAGAGTGGGCTGCATATCAAAGTCTTAAGGACTGATAGAGGAGGTGAGTATATCTCTAAAGATTTTCTATGTTTTTGTAGAGAAAATGGTATTCAAAAGCAGTTTACAACTAGATATACTCCACAACAAAATGGAGTAGCCGAAAGGAAGAATAGAACCATAATGGACATGGTGAGGAGTATGTTAAAGGCAAAACATTTGCCTAATGATTATTGGGCTAAAGCTGTACATTGTGCAGCATACATTTTGAATAGGTGCCCTACAAAAGCAGTGATGAACAAAGTGCCGGAAGAGGCATGGAGTGGCACAAAGCAAAGTGTCACACATATGAAGGTTTTTGGATGTGTGGCTTATGCACACATTCCGGATCAGTTAAGGAAGAAGTTGGACAGCAAGGGGGAGAAATGTATTTTCATTGGATACAGTGAGGAATCCAAGGCCTACAGGTTATACAACCCATCCACCAAGAAGTTTATTGTGAGCAGAGATGTTCAGTTTATTGAGGAGGAAGCTTGGGATGGAAGCATAGAGAAAATAGTGAATGTTAAACACTGTTTATCTCATGATGAAGATGATGATGAATTGGCTGAAATACATCCCCAAACAGCAGCACAAACACAAGAGCAGCAAGAGACACCCTTGAGGAGAAATGAGAGTGCTTCTCCAAGCACACCACAAGGAGGAAATTCAAGTGCTTCTTCAAGCATTTGTACATCAAGTGAAAGAGGTAAGAAGTTCAGAAATTTAAATGACATTTATGCACAAGAGGCAGCAAATGAAGGTATCAATTCTTTGTTTGCTTTATATTGTCATGTTGAAGACCCTATCCACTTTGAAGAAGCTATTAAGGAAAAGAAATGGATAGAAGCTATGGATGAAGAGATTAATGCCATAGAAAGAAACAAGACTTGGGATTTGGTTGAACTCCCAAAAGGTAAAGATGTCATTGGAGTTAAATGGGTCTACAAGACCAAGAGTAATGCTGAAGGAAAAATAGAGAGACACAAGGCAAGGCTTGTTGTCAAATGGTATAAGCAAAAGCATGGGATAGATTATGAGGAAACTTTCGCACCGGTTGCTAGAATGGAAACCGTGAGAGCAGTGCTGTCCATAGCAGCACAAAACAAGTGGAAAGTTTACCAAATGGACGTGAAATCAACATTCCTAAATGGAGTGTTAATGGAAGAGGTTTACATTGAACAACCTCTCGGCTATGAAAAGAAAGGCCAAGAGCACAAAGTGTGCAAGTTGAAGAAAGTTCTTTATGGGCTGAAGCAAGCGCCAAGAGCGTGGTACAGTAGGATAGATTCCTATCTACTGGAAAATGGATTTGAAAAGTGTGAGGGATAACCCACCCTCTACATCAAAGAAAATGATGGTAAAATGTTGATTGTATTTTTATATGTTGATGATGTTATTTTCACAAGTAATGATGATTACCTTATTGAAAATTTTAAAACAGTCATGAAAGAAGAATTTGAAATGACTGACATGGGTTTGTTGAAATACTTCTTAGGAATAGAAGTAGAAAACGATGAAAATGGGATTTTTATCTCACAGACAAAATATGTTAATGAAGTGCTTGAAAGATTTAATATGCAGGAGAGCAAAGCAGCGATCACTCCCACAGTGATGGGATTAAAACTCAGCAGAGAGGACAGCAACAAGGATTTTTATCCTAGCTTGTATAAGAGCATAGTTGGCAGCCTCATGTATTTGACTGCAACTAGGCCTAACATAATGCATGTTGTTAGCTTAATTTCCAGATTTATGGAGAAGCCAAAGGATGCACATTGGCAAGCAGCGAAGAGAATTCTGAGGTATGTTAAAGGTACAAAAAGGTTTGGTATTTTATATACTGCTTCAGAAAATTCAGATTTAGTTGGATACACTGACAGTGATTGGGTTGGAAGTGTAGATGATCGGAAGATCACTTCCGGTTATGTTTTTCACATGGGTTCAGGAGCTATTTCATGGGCTTCTAAAAAACAACCCATTGTAGCATTGTCTACAGCAGAGGTGGAATATGTGGCAGCTACAGCAGCAGCGTGTCAAGCAATTTGGATGAGGAGGATGTTAAGAAGCTTGTGCCAAGAGCAGGTAAAAGGAACGGTGATTTATTGTGACAATAGCTCAGCTATTGCATTATCCAAGAATTCTGTGTTTCACAATAGAACGAAACACACTAACACAAAGTTTCATTACATCAGAGAATTGGTAAACAATGGTGAAATTGTTTTGGAACACTGCAGAACTCATGAGCAATTTGCAGACATTCTGACCAAGCCATTGGGGTAGAAGAGTTTTGAGTTTTTGAGGAAATGTCTGGGTATGACTGATAACCCAGCAGCTGAAAGTAAGGGGGAGTGTTGAAATTACTTTCCGCCGTGCTCTGTACAGGAGGCCGCCTTCCGTTTTTGTTTGAAGAACAAAGTACTGAAGCCGCCTTCCATTTTTGTTTGCAGAACTGTGCAGCTGAGCCGCTTGCCAAAACCATTGAGCAGTCAACCTCCGGATTTGAAATTTTAATGAGCCATATTTATGAAAAATCCCGCATCACATTTTTTGCCGTACAGGCTGCTGAAAATCGGACCCGGGGAAACTCTTAGGGCGGATTTAATAAAAATCCCGCATCACAAATTGATGACATCAGCAAATCACTTTTGGCACGCGGAATTTTTATGCACGCTGGTTTAATTTCTGTTTTGAAGTCCGATTCAATTCGGTCAAGGTTTGGTTAAATGTTTGGTTTTTAAAAATCGTGCAAACAATGTGCACGTATATATATGTTTTACATATATATAGAATGAATGCTCTCAAAAGAAAAGGCCATGGGCCATAATGAAACTTTTTTTATTTTAGTTTTTTTATTTTTAGTTTTTAAAATAAGTTTTATTTTAATTTAGTTTCTTTTCTATATTGTAAAAAAAATTATGCTGAGGCATATATAGAGTTAAAGAAAAAGCCTGTGTGCTATTGTGTATCGTAAGTTTTTTGAATTCTTTTTACACAGCAGAAGTAAAAAGACATATACAGCACAGCAGTGCATTGTTCAACAGTTGTGAGTTTTTTTTTACACACAGCAGCAGTGTAATAGATTTTGAATGGCACAGCAGTGCATTCATTTTTTGAAGAGACAGAGTATTTGTCCAGAGTGAAATTTTAGAGAGTGTGAGTTGTTTTGAACTGTGTTTTGAAGCGGTCAAAGTTTTTTTTTGTATTCCCTCAGGCAAAGGTGATTTTGTAACCAAGTTTTTTGAAGTTAAATGAAATAGTTTTTACAGTGGGAAAAACTCTGTCTACAGTGAAGAATTTTTCTTTATATTTTCTCTGTGTTGAAGAGGGAGAATTTTATTCTCCATTGTTGTTCTGGAATGTTAAATATTCCAACATTATACGCAAGATTTTATATGAAACAGAAAGTGCAGAGCCTTGGATGCAAGAAATTTGAATAAGTAAAATAGGACTTCTAACAGCAAATTAACAAACTGCTGCTTTTCTACAGCTGTGGATCTATTGAAAAACCATGAAGTGGTAGCGATAATAGGACCACAAACATCGCAAGAAGCCGGGTTCGTGATAGATCTGTGTACTGCGTCAAAGGTGCCAATGATATCATTCTCTGTGACAGATCCCTTGCTGTCTGCCCACCGCTACCCAAATTTTATCCGTTTGCCTCATAGCGACGCCGTCCAGGCCGACGCCATTGCAGCGCTGGTTGAATACTACGGCTGGAGAAAAGTGGTGGCCGTCTACGCTGACAATGATTACGGCACCGGCATGCTGCCCTTCTTGACCGATTCTGTCAGTAACGTGGGATGCGAAATCGCTTACAGATCGGCCATTCCAGCGAATGCAAGTAGAAGTGCTACAAGAGCGAAGCTTTCAAAGCTGAAGGACATGCAGACCAGAGTTTTCGTTGTTCACATGACTCCAGACGTGGGTGCTCTTTTCTTCTCAGAAGCTGAGAAGATGGGGATGATGACCAGTGAATATGCCTGGATTATTACAGAGGGGTTGAGCGCCCTTCTCGATGTAATGAACGAATCAAGCATCGCGTCCATGGAAGGCGTTCTTGGAACCAGAAGCTATATTCCAAACTCCACTCAGTTGCTTGATTTTGATCGCAGGTGGAAGCCACGGTTCATAGCCGAGAATCCCCGGGAAGGAAACCCCGCAAAGCTCAACATATACGCTTACTATGCCTACGATGCCGTTTGGATGATCGCGAAGGCTCTCCAACATTTTGTTAATGCCGAATTTATTTTCTCAGAGTCCCCAGATCACCCAAATGAGTCGTTCTATTCACAGTTGTCGAATCTTCCAGTTTTCAAACAAGGGGAACAATTGCTACAGCAACTTGGGAACACCAATTTCAGAGGTTTAAGTGGGCAATTGGAAATAAGTGAAGGGGAGGTTACAGGTGCCAAATATGAAATACGCAACGTTTTGGGCAAAGGCAAGGGCTACCGCCCAATTGGGTACTGGACATCAAATGGAAGAATTTTTAATTCCTCAGGCGGCAGTGAGATTGAAAATGTTACTTGGCCAGGAGGATCGACCACAAAAATACCCCGCGGCTGGGCTACGCCTACGAAAAACAAGCCATTGAGAATCACGGTCCCAATTAAAGACGGATTCCCCGGGTTTTTCTTCACAGAGAAAAATGCATCCGGCATGCTAGTAGTCCCTGACAAGAATCCCGGTTTTGTAATTGAAATATTTAGAGCCGTTCTCAATAACCTTTCATATGATGTTCCGCACGAATTCATTCCTTACAATCCGAACGAGTCACAATTGCCGGATTACTATGATCACCTAATCCATCAAGTCTCCTTATCAAAGGTCAGCTGTTCAAAAATTTCTTCCAGCTCTCTTTTACCATTCCCCAGCTCCAGGTATATAAGTGTTTTTTTTTCATCAATCTAATCTGGATTTTTGTTTTTAATGCCCTGATCATCAGAAGTTCGATGCAGCTGTGGGGGATTTTACCATCCTTGCAAACCGCAGCATGTATGTGGATTTCACACAGCCCTATTTTGAATCAGGGCTGGTGATGGTAGTGCCAATAAAGGCAGCGAATCCGAGCAATGCTTGGACATTTCTCAAACCTTTTACAGCAGCCATGTGGTGTACAACCGGAGCATTCTTCGTGTTTACATGATTAGTTGTTTGGTTGCTTGAACATAAGGTCAACGATATTTTCAGAGGAAAGCCCAAAGAACAAGTTACAACCTTCTTATGGTAATCTTCCTTTTTCGTTTTCCTAGTTGTCGTTAGTGATATTTTGTGTTGGAGTTTCTGGTACTAGAATTTAGCTAAAATTTTTGAGAATATTGAATTTTGATTTTTGTTATTTAAACTGGTTTTTTATTATATATATAGATATAATACTCTAAAAAATTTAGGGTATTTTTATTATGCAAAGTTATCTATCAAATTTCTGTTTTCAATAAATTCCGGCCAGATTTTAAAGAAATTAAACAGAAAAAAATCCACCAAGAAAACTTTAAAAAATCGCACAAAATACAACTAATTTTCCAATTTCTTTCATATATATTTTAATTTCTGATTTTTTCAAATTAAATATAAAAAAATGTGTTGATACCTTTGGTGTTAATTAATGTTTGCAGGTTCTCATTTTCCACGCTCTTTTTCTCTGAGAGTAAGTGTGTTCTTTACCTTCAATTTTTATTATATCATTAATGTTTTGATGGATTTCTTCCCCCAAAGTAAGTAGATCCTATATTAGAAATATATTGAATATTAGACCTTGAATATTTTCTTGAAGGAAAAATTTGTTTATTTTTGTGTGTATTGGCTCCTTATCCAAACATTTAAATGGTCTTACAGAATTTTCAATCTCTCTCCAATTTATCATAATCTACATAGCATGAAATTTCATATGGAAAAAATGGGACTTTCTATGCATTGTCTTCAATATCAAAACATTAAATTGATATTAAAAAGCATCAATGCCACTCATATTATATTCTTAGCACAGCATCGTTTAAGAGGGATCCAAAAGATTACTTTTCGATGGTCTTCCATCTGAGGAGGGAATTCTTTTATCAAAACACTTTCACATCTTTTTTTTTAGCAATCGTCCTCTAAGGTTGTACATAAATAATCAGACAAATTAAAATTTTCTATTAATATTCATGTCTTTATTTTTTTTTTTTTGTTGGAATCTTATTTCTACTATTTTAGAGGTATCAAAACAATTTCAGATCATATGTTTATCCAACCATCTGGTGAAGATGTACATAGACAATCAGAAAGATTAAAAAATTCTATCTATCAATCAGAAAGATTAAAAAAATTTGTTGCAATTCATGTCTTTGATTCTTACCTTTATCCTTTGGAGGTATCCTCTTATTTTTAACTTTATTTTGTTGGTATTCCCTATAACTAGATTAAATCTTAATTTCACATAGTATTAAATTTGGAATTCCGAACCATTAGATTGAATCTATTTTAATTTCACATAGGATTAAATCTTTCCAATTACAAATACTGAAAACAGTTTGCAGTGTCCATTTTCCCTCTTATTTTTTTTTATCTAGTATATTCATTAAAATTGTATTGTTTTAATAAAATTCTAAATTACCAATCTAGAGTTTGAATGGATACAATTGTGAAGTAGAATATATACACATATACAGCTCTTGACTATTGATTAGGTTCTTGACTATTAATTAGGTAACGAAATCGTGGTGTAAAAGAATATTCCTATAATTCAAAAAACTCATTTATCCTTTATTCTTTATTTATGTTAATAGTGTTACTATGTTCATGTATGTAGCTAATTTGTAAAATTAGTTGGATCAAATAAGTCATTTATACTTTATCTTTATTCTTTTCTTACATTAATAATGTTACTATGTTCTTTTATAGAGTTAATTTGTAAAATCAACTGGATCAGTTTCATTATATTTGGTTAGACTATTCTGACGAAAATTTTCCAATCTTCTCCTATGAAATGCCCTATACCATTCAAAAGTTGAAAGTTCTGGAAATAATCCTATACTCCGAGCCAGATTAGAGTAAAAATATCTCAAAAATAGAACAAAAAACTCTCATTGACTACCAAACTTTTCATTATAATTTCAATATCTACGTAGATTATCACATCTCTGTAAAGTTGTAATCGTTTTATTAGTGACTCAAAAAATTGCAAATGGTTTGTATGGTACAGGAGAGGAAGTTGTAAGCAGTTTGGCTCGAGGAGTCATAATAATCTGGCTTTTCGTAGTTCTGATACTGCAATCTAGCTACACAGCAAACCTCACTGCAATATTAACAGCCCAGCAAATGCAACCCACCATTTCAAGACGGTCTGCGAAATCCGGCGGACGACTCGTGGAGTTCTAACGTTGAATTCTTTCAGTGACGCACAGTGGGGCGACACCCGATTTTGGGTGCGAGCGTAGCATTTGAAACCGCTTACCATTTCGTACGTACGGTCAACCTCGGCGCGGTCGGATTTTTTTGATACGAGAGGAGGTGAACCGGCTTGGGACTTGCGAAATTTCAATAGACGATTGAAAAGAAAATCCCGCATCACACTTTTTACGCGTGGAGATGCTTAAAAATCGGACCCGGAAATTTATCGACGGATTTTAATAAAAACACGCATCACAATCTTGATGACGTCGTGACAATGCTTTTGGCATACGCGAATTTTTATACGATTTGGTTTAATCTGTTTGGCGTCAGGGTCATTACATGGTCAAAGCTTGTTTTAATATTTAGTTGTTTTAAACGTCATGTAGATAATCCCTTTATATATATATTTTACATATATATATATCAACCGTGCGTGAAAAGGAAAGGGCCGTGGGCCATATTTAAAAACTTTGATTTTAGTTTTTTTTTATTAAAGTTTTTAAAAGTAAGTTTTATTTTAAAATAGTTTTTTTTTATATAATAAGAAAAAAGTCTTTGAGGCATATTGAGTTAAAAAAAAAAAAAGGACGTGAGTTCGTATTGTAAGTTTTTATTTCTCACACCATGACAGAAGTAAAGAATTTGAGAGGGAAACACGAGCGGTGCGGGGTTCGATTCTTCGTTTTTTTTACACACAGCGAGCGGTGTAGTAGATTTTAGATAGCACGGCGGTGCATTGTTTTTTGAAGAAACAGTATTTTTCGGAAGTGAATTTTTTAAAGGTGTGAGTTGTGTTTTTGAAGCGTGATTTTGAACGGTCAAAGCATTTTTAGCATTCCTGATGGGGGCAGTTGTAACCAAGTTTTTTGAAGTTTAATGAAATAGTTTTAGGTGAAAACTATTGAGTGAAGAATTTTTATATTTTCTCTTTGTGTTGAAGAAGGGGAATTTTATTCCATTGTTGTTCGGAATATTAAATATTCCAGCATGGTATCGGAGCCTAGTCCGGGCTCTTTTGAAGATAAAGCTGAAGGAAAGGAGTTCTTTGTTGCGGTAGCTTCACTCAATGAGTGTGAAAGACTGTTTGAGAATCCAAGGTATTTCTCCTCTGGTTTTTGAGTCCTTGTTACGAAACATTGCCTTTAAGGTCAAGTTTTAATCATGATTGAAGTCAGTGTTGGACAAACCTTTGGTATTGATGGGGAGGAAATGTCCATCTACCCAATGTTTAATAGGAAAAGAGTATGACTCTTTGAAGGTCATCTTTCTGGGAAGCTCTATTGTCTCCCAAGACTTATACAGAACATTGGAAGATGAGCTGAAGAACACGGCAAATGAAGAAGAGTTTGAAGATTTGCTCGGCGAAGAGACACGAAGAGCAATAGGAAGAAAAGACTCAGGCTCTTTAACCGTGTATCGGAAGGCGGTCACATGAAAATTAGTACCCGAGGATGAGCGTGAGGTCAGAAAGCAGAAACTCTAAGGAGGCATTCTCCGAGGCCGTGGGAAAAGGTAGAAGGCACGTGAGAAGCTTGGGTTGTAAGGAGAGACTTTGAGACTCTCTGTGAAAGAGTGGGATACTATTGACTCATTTCTTCACTCATGTGATTGGAATGGTCACACAAATAAAGATCTCATGGAAGACTCTTGAAAGAAGGATTGTGGGAAAAACTCTTCGAAGAGTCTACCCTCAAGGACAGTGTGAATTGTCCACCACCAGAGACTAAGGATCTCACAAAGTTCACAGGTGGATGAGCTACATGCATCAACGATGACTCATGACGAAGATTGGGTAGGAGTGAAAACTCATCTCTAGAACATGCTTCATTGAAGATGTCTTTTGAAGAGGAAGAGGCAAGGCGGAGAAACAAAGAGGGAAGAGGCGAGAAGCCAAAACGGAGGTGGAAGGAACGGTCCGGCAAATGCTGCTCAAGGAAGAGCGACAGTACGAAGTCAGCATCGAGGCCCGAGCGGCCGGCGAGTGGTCGGGCGAGAATGCTCGGGGGCAGAGGGTATGATAAGTCCAATGTCCAGTGTCACTGTGTGTGTAAAAATATGGTCATTCACTGAAAATGAGATGTGAAGAAAGAAGAAAACAGTATGGGAAATAGGCGAACTGATGGACTAAGAAAATATCGACCAAAGATAATTTGTTTTGGCTTATGTAATATGGTGAAAAGGAGCGAGGTTATGGTTTACGGACTCCGGTTTGGTGGCATATGGCAGAAACTTAGCCATGTTTTCTGTACTAGATAAGAGTGTGAAGTCATATGGTCACACTAGGGGTGATAGCACAAAGTGTACGTTATGGGAAAAAGGAAATGTAAATGTTTTAACACGAGAAGGTGCAGAAAATCCTGCGCGAGATGTCTGTTATCTGTTCCGAGAGATGAAGTGTAACCTCTTAAGTAGACTGACTTGTTCAAAAGGGTACAATATGACATGAAGAATGATGTTGTACCATCATGGATGACCACCCGACAAAACGATGCCTTCTTTGAAGTGAAGATGACAAGGAACGAGGATGTTCCCTCTTAGAATAAAGGCGAATCACAAGAAAAATGAAGAAAAAGATAGCGACGATGTGAAGAGTCTGTCAAAACGAACCAAAGATGAAAATTGGTTGTGGCACTTGAGATTTGGACTCTCAACTTTGGAGGTCTTAATTTGTTCAAAATAGAAAAGGAATGGTACGAGGTTTGCAAATGAAAGCCGAGACCGTAGCACAGAAGGTTGTATTCTTGGGAAACAACGTGGAAAGTTTTCCTTAGGGAAAAGCATGAGGGCAAAGGCACCCTTAGGGTGTCCCACTCGGTTGTGGACCGATGCAAGCTCCATCGCTTGCTAGCACGACCACTACCCATCTTCAGCTCGCAGATGGTTTACAGAAAAACTTGGGTTTACTTTTGAAAAATAAAAGTGAAGTGTTTAAAAAATTACGCAATTTCAAAGCACTTGTGGAAAACCAAAGTGGTACACATCAGAAATATGGGGTGATAGAGGAGGTGAGTATATCTCTGACTATTTTCTACGTTTTTGTGAAGAAACAGTATTAAAAAACAGTTTAAACAACTAGATATACTCATGACAAGTATGGAGTAGCGAAAGGAAGAATAGAACCATAATGGACATGGTGAGGAGTATATTTAAAGGCAAAGCACTTGCCTAATGATTAATGAGCTGAAGGCACGTACATTGTGCAACATACATTTTGAATAGGTGCCCTACAAAAGCATTGATGAACAAGGTGGGAAGAGACGCATGGGTGGCAAAACAAGGTGTCACACACATGAAGGTTTTTGGATGTGTAGCTTATGCACATTCCCCGGATCGGTGCAGAAGAGGGATTGGGCGTGAGGGGGAGAAATGTATTTTCATTGGATACGATGAGGAATCCAAGGCCTACGAGGTTATACAACACCATCCACCAAAGAAGTTTATTGTGACGAGAGATGTTCATTTTATTGAGAGGGAAGCTTGGGATGGAAGCATAGAGAAAACGTTGAATGTTATAATGGCGACATCTCATGATGAAGATGATGATGAGTTGGCTGAAATAAATCCCCAAACGGTAAGCACCAACACAAGAGCAGCAGAAGACACCCTTGGGGAGAAATGAAGTGTTTCTCAAGCACACCACAAGAGGAGGAGAGATTAGAGAAATTCTTCTTCAAGCATTTGTACATCAAGTCGAAAGAGGTAAGAAGTTGAGGAAATTTAAATGACATTTATGCACAAGAGGCGGCAAATGAAATTATCAATTCTTTGTTTGCTTTATATTGTCATGTTGATGACACTGTTCATTCGAAGAAGCTATTAAGGAAAAGAAATGGATAGAAGCTATGGATGAGGAGATTAATGCCATAGAAAGAAAAGGAAAGCAAGACATAGGTTGGTTGAACTCGAAAAGGTAAAGATGTCATTGAAGTTAGAATTGGTCTCTGAAGACCAAGAGTAATGCGAAGGCAAAATAAGGAGACACACAAGACGGTAGCGCTTGTTGTCCAAAGAACAACAAAACCGCATGGGATAGATTATGAGGAAACTTTTGCAGTTTGCTAGAATGGAAAGCACCCAGGAAAGAGTCTTGTCCATGTGACACAAAACAAGTGGAAAGTTACCAAATGGATGTGAAGTCGACATTCATAAATAGGTGGTAATGGAAGGGTTTACATTGGAGCAACCTCTGAGCTGTAGAAAGAAAAGGCCAAGAGCACAAAATTAACAGAATTGAAGAAAACTCTTTGTAGGCAGAAGCAAGCACCAAAGGCATGGTACGGTAGAGATAGACATCTATCTCTTTGGAAAATGGATTTGAAAAGAATAACGAAGAGAGACACCTCTGCATCAAAGAAAAAAAGATGGTAAAATGTTGATGCATGGTTTTATATGTTGATGATGTTATTTTCCACGGTAATGATAATTACCTTGTTGAAAATTTTAAAACGATCATGAAAGAAGAATTTGAAATAGTGATATGGGTTTGTTGAAGCACTTCTTAGCGAATAGAAGTAGAAGCAAAGATGAAGTGATTTTTATCTCATAGGGCAAAATATGTTAATAGAAGTCTTTGGAAAGATTTAATATGCGGGGAGAGCAAAAATCGGCAATCACTCCACGGTGATGGGATTAAACTCGTGAGAGACGACGACAAGGATTTTGATCCTAGCTTGTGCAAAAACATAGTTTAGCGACCTCATGTTGGTGCAACTAGGCCGGGCTTATAATACATGTTGTTAGCTGTTCCGATTTGTGGAGAAGCCAAAGGATGCACATTGGCAGGCAGCAAAGAGAATTTTTTTGAGGTATGTTAAAGGTACAAAAAAAGATTTGGTATTTTATATACTACTTGAGAAAAATTGATTTAGTTGGATACTTGTAGGTGATTGAGGCTGGAAAGTGTAGATGATCGAAGAAACTTGCTAGGATTTATGTTTTTCACATGGGTTCGAGCAATTTCTGCATTTAAAAGCAACATTGTAGCATTGTCTGCAATGAGAGCGAATATGTGGCGGCCACGAGCGACTTGTCAAGCAATTTGGATAGCGGGGGATGTTAAGAAGTTTGTGCAGAGAGCGAGGTAAAAAGGAACGATTATTCATGTTTGTCTGTTCCGGCTATTGCATTATCCGAAGTCTGTGTTTTCACAAAGAGAACGAAACACATTGACACAAAGTTTCATTACATGGAGAGAATTGGTAAACAATGGTGGGGCTGTTTTGAAACAACACGAGAACTCGGGGAAGCGGTTGGGAACGGTAACCAAGCCATTGGGGCAAAAGAGTTTGGAAGTTTTTGAGGAAATGTGCGGGCGCGGCCAGAGTAACCCGACGGTGAAAGTAAGTGTTGAATTTGCCGGAGACGGCTGCTCGGTACGGGGGCGACCACCTTCCGGTTTTGGGTGCGGGCGTGCGGTGAGCCGCTTGCCGTTTTCGTGCGTACGGAAGATCGACTCGAAGTGATGATTTTTCGATGCGGGAGAAATTGGAGCAGCCCGGACTTGAAATTTCAATGAAGCAGATTGAAAGAAAATCCCGCATCACACTTTTTCCGTACAGGATCGCCAAAAATCGGACCCGGGGAAATTTATGAAGCGGATTTAATAAAAATCCCGCATCACAATCTTGATGACGTCAGCAATCACTTTTGGCACGCGGAATTTTTATACAGTTTGGTTTAATCCTGTTTGGCGTCCGGGTCATTACATGGTCAAAGCTTGTTTTAATATTTGGTTGTTTAAACGTCATGTGAACAATCCCTTTATATATATGTTTTACATATATATATATCAAACGTGCATTGGAAAAGGAAAGGGCCGTGGGCCATATTCAAAACTTTGATTTTAGTTTTTTTTTATTGTAAGTTTTTAAAGTAAGTTTTTATTTTAAAATAGTTTTTTTTATATAATGAAAAAAAGTGCTGAGGCATATTGAGTTAAAAAAAAGGACCCGTGAGTTCGTATTGTAAGTTTTTATTTCTCACACAGCAGAAGTAAAAAGACTTGGAGAGCACAGCAGTCAGTGTAGTAGATTTTGAATGGCACAGCAGTGCATTCATTTTTGAAGAGACAGAGTATTTTTCAGAGTGAATTTTTAAAGAGTGTGAGTTGTGTTTTTGAACTGTGTTTTGAAGCAGTCAAAGCATTTTGTATTCCCTCAGTCAGAGGTGAATTTGTAACCAAGTTTTTTGAAGTTTAATGAAATAGTTTTATAGTGAAAAACTCTGTCTCCAGTGAAGAATTTTTTTATATTTTCTCTGTGTTGAAGAGGGGGAATTTTATTCTCCATTGTTGTTCTGGAATGTTAAATATTCCAACAGTTACCAGACGGGATCTTTTGTAGGTGAATACCTGGTAGAGCACCTGGGGATAGAGCACAACAAGCTCCAGGGATATTCATCACCACAAGAATATGCAAACGCACTGTCAAACGGATCAGTGGCTGCCATATTTGACGAAATCCCTTATATTTGCATTTTCCTCTCTCAACAAAGCGGCTTCACAATAGTTGGCGAGACATATCGAACCGGGGGCTTAGGCTTCGTATGTTTCCATCACATTCATTCTATTTACTGCTATATTTAGGGTTAAGACTAGTAAAATTGCACTCGTTTTTGGTGTTGGAAATAGACTGTGACACTTGATTTTATGTATTAACAGGCATTTCCGAAGGGATCTCCGCTCGTATCGGACATGTCAACGTCGGTGCTGGAGGTTGCAGAGGGCCCGGAAAATCAGAAAATTCGGACGAAATATTTCAACAACACAGACTGCAGCAACGGAGGGACGGAAGAAAATTCGAATAGGCTAAGCATGGAGAGCTTCTGAGGCCTCTTCCTCATTACGGGCTCCGCTTCAGCGATGGGTCTGCTCATATATTTGGGGCGTCTCATTTACACATATGTTCGCCATCGCCTTCCACAGGAGCAACATCAGTTCCCTTCCACAATACATTTAATCTTAAGCTGCTTGAAAAGCTTCCTGATTTACATGGACGAGAAAATGGAACCCGACAACTCTAAAGAAACCAGTCGAGAAAGTGATGAAAATCTCCCTGACGCCCCAAATCTTGGTACTAGTATTTCTACTCCGCCGGAAACCAGTCTAGAAAGTGATGAAAATCTCCCTCACGCCCCCCAATTTTGGTACCAGTATTTCCACTTCACTGGCGTGGGAAAGTCCACTGAGCGTAACCACCGGTGGTCGCATAGAAGGCGGCGGCGGCGGCTATGAAGGAGAAGACGATGACTATGAAGACAGCAGTACCTCATCCGCGTTATCGTCGCGCTCTTCTTCATTCCTTTGGCTCCCGGGGTCAACATCTTAATGGTCAGGATATTAATACTTAATAGTCAAGCTCCTTATCATATTTGTGGTCGAAAAAATTCTTACCTTAATCATCAGACTTGTGGAATATTCGCTGACGGTTCAATAGTCACAGCTGTAACTTGTAAAATTGGTTTCTATATTAATTTTTTTAAGTGGGAAAACTTATTATAACTTTCAAACTAAAACTAAAATTGGTTTGTATATTATTTGTTATCATAATTGTCAAATTGAGGTGGGAAAATTATGTCTTAATTTATTTTGATGGAATATTTAGTTAGCTTAAGCTATTTATAATGTAAACTAGCAATTGCACCTAATGTTGCAAAGGAAACACCGTAAGAAAGAAGTTAGAAAGAAAGCAATTGTAATTGATTTGATGTTGCCTTATATTTATGTTTTAAAGTCATTGAACCTAGAAAGAAAGCAACTGTAATTGATTTGATGTTGCCTTATATTTATGTTTTAAATTCATTGGATATATATATAGAATGTATAATGTTCGTAAATCCCTTGGGAGTGCTATTATAAGTTGCAGATAAAGAAGTAAGAGTGCTATTATAAGTTGCTACAGATAAAGAAGTAACTCATATACAGTTTTTTAGCTACTTTAATATTGTAATTGATCGAGCTCACAGAGTTAGTAAGATAAGGAATTTAATTTTGAATCCCATTATGAGAAAGAAAAACAAAGAAACACCCAATTTCAACTTATAAATAATGATGTATATTTCATAATGATATATTAAATTGAATAAACTACTTATAGAATATTCCTATCTTCTTGGAATAATGATTTCAACTTATAAATAATGATGTATATTTCATAATGATATATTAAATTGAATAAACTACTTATAGAATATTCCTATCTTATTGGAATAATGATGTATATTTGCTTCCTATAAATAATGATGTATATTTCATGATGATATAGGAAGTTCAATAAACTTCCTATAGAATATTCCTATCTTCTTGGAATAATGATGTATATTTACTTTTTATCTTGGAATAATTATGTATATTTACTTCCTATCTTCTTGGAATAATAATGCATATTTCATAATGATATATCAAGTTGAATATTTCAAAACTTCCTATCTTCTTGGAATTGATGTATATTTACTTCCTATCTTCTTGGAATAATGGTTTGTAGTTTCTACTCTGTTATGTGTTATGCATCATGAATTCATGATGGTATATCAAGTTGAATATTTCAGTCACAACTTCCTATCGTCTCCTATCTTCTTGGAATGATGATGTATAATGATGTATATTTTCTACTATGTTATGCATCAGGAAAATATGAATATTTTTGACACAAATTCCTATCTTCTTAGAATAATGATGTATATTTACCCCCTATCTTCTTGGAATAATGATGTATATTTTCTAGTTTGCATCATTTTGCATCATTTTCCTTGACAAATATCGAGTAGAATATTTCATACACAACTTCCTATCTTCTTGGAATAATGATGTTAATTATGTTACATAATTTTTCATGAAAAATATGTTAATTATGTTGCATCATTTTTCATGAAAAATATCAAGTGGAATATTTAAAATCATTTTTCATGGGAATATTTCAGACAAAACTTCCTATCTTCTCATAATAATGATGTTAATTATGTTGCATTATTTTTCATGAAATATATCAAGTGGAATATTTCAAATCATTTTTCATAGGAATATTTCAGACAAAACTTCTTATCTAATTATGTTAGTGGATTATTGAAATAATGATGTTAATTTTTATGTATGATTATGGATTATGGATTATTTAAATAATGATGATCATTTATGGATTATGGATTATTGAAATAATGATGATCA